>VKOC01000674.1:0-401788 GCA_009364415.1 Spea multiplicata
AATGTTTTCCACACGAGGTCCTGAACGCCTACAACATTACCTGAGCCAGCGATGTTGGATGGCGATGTTGGATTGCGATGTTGGATGGCGTGCAGGTCAATGTGTCCAGCATGGTAACTAACTGGGGGTGTGGAAACCAGGAAATAATTTAAAGGGGCCACAATGCTCTCATATGCATTAAAGTGCATATGATGGCTGTAGTGTCTGTTTAAAGTTATTATAAAATAAAAGATTACCAGCATGTCCCTTGTCTCCTCTGGCTGAGAAATCAGAAAAGAGAAGTAAGGAGTAGCATATAAAATGCATATACTTTTTTTTAGTAGGAAGGTAACTAAAATGAAATTAGAAAAAAAAATAAAATAAAAATAAATAAAAAATCTGAAAAAGAAAATTTATATAATAATGATAAAAAATAAAATAAATTTAGGAATTTTAAAAACTTCTAAAGCATTACAGGGTTTAATACTGTGCACTTTTAACCACCTCCACACACACACTGACACATATATATATATATATTATATAATTAAACACTGATAACTCAATTTCAGTATTGAATTCTAAGCAGGGCAAGAGCTAGGAATCAGCAGAATTGTAGAAATCTGCTTTTTTAGTGACCACAGGCAAAAATATGTTTCAACAGATAACTGACTCTGTGCCCCGAGCATGAAGAATCTTCATTTTCATGAGTATTAGGTAATAGAAAAACGTTTATTGGAATAGCGCGATTAATCTTTTTTTTTCCCATTGGGGCAATATAGCGGCACTAAAGTTACTTTAACCTTTTCAGTGCCCAAGGCGTGTTTCAATAAAGGAGTTAACCAATGAGCCATGTATATGTGCACTTTTAAGAAGAAGCAGCCATTTTTTTACCAGATAAGCAGGATTTTTTTATATATTTTTGTTCAGTATTGTACCTACAGGCAAAACACAAGTAATTCTGTGAAACTTAGTCAGCATGCAGAACGCAGATAAAGTCGCATGAATAATAATGTGTTAATTAAATTAATTAGTTGCCATAATTGGAGCTTTTTAACTTAATGCGCCTATGTGTCTAATGACTCAAATTGTCTCTTTTTTTGAGTTTTTTTTATCTTTATGTATTTTGTTGCTTTAAGCATCCCCCCCCCAATATTTCAGTTGGCCAAATTGGGGCACATTTGTTAGGGGGGTGTTACTAGAGGAGGGAGTGGGCAGGGCTATATGTGAAGTGGGATGGGCTTTGGGCATGGTCAGCCACTCTATTTAACCAGTGAACCGCCAGGACGTAGTAGCCACGTCGGAGCTACAGTATTGAGATCTCTAGCGCAAAAGCTTCCCGGGCCAGTTATGGGAGATCAGAGGATTCCTGGGTGGGCCCAAAAACAAATATTTTTAATACGGTTGGCATAAATCTTTATGACTATACAACCATGGAAACATATCAGCAAAGTCTTTGTTGAAATAATCAGTTTAAGATATTTCTTCATTATCTGAAGCACTGCATCCATCTAATACATAGACTTTAATAATAAAGATGGGTTTTAAGATGATTTGTTAATATTTCGCATAGGCTGGCTACAGGCTTACTGCGGTATCACTGATTATGAAGCTTTAAAGATTTCCAGTATTCAGCTGAGTTTATTAAATGCCGTATTTCGGATTATTTATGAAAGGACAGAAAGTAAAATGAGATGAAGGCAAACCTCAGTAGTGGCGGCTTATTCAGTAGGAGCTTTTTAAATAAATTTGAGGATTAAAGGTCACTTGATGGGGGGCTTCCCTGCTGCTATGCCGCAAAGAGGATGGTTTATAAAGATGCTACAAATGCAAACAAAAAGGCACACAATCCAGTTGTCAACATGTCTTTCTAAACACCATAAAACCATAATTCCACATGAATTTGAAAACTACTATTGTTAACTAAGTTTGATTTTTCATAGTTTTTATGCAATTTTGAATTATTACGATTTCACCCCCCCCTCTTTTTATCATTAGTACATTTAATGAATTTGCTGATTTGCATTTCATAGTGAAATTTGGTTGCTAATTTCGGATAATATAGCCGTTCATTTTTCCATATCACTGCAGATTTAAGTTCCGCTGTATAACAAGCGTGTTTTAACCCAAGCCAAGTGCGACGTGAAATGTACGTTTTCTGTAACTGTTATGAGGTTACAGAAATGTTCATCTATTTATTTTGGAGACATCTGGGGAAGTTGTCTTTTTGTAAAAATTGAGGAAAGTAGATATCCAGAGATGGACAAAATATTCCATGCTGAACATTCATAGAAGAATTCATTAAATCAATGACATCATTAAATCATTACAAAAGAGGACGATAAACCAGATTTACAGGAACAGCGCCTCTTATCTCCTCTGCACTTTTTATCTTCGTTGTAATTTTTGCCCTAATATTCTCACTGTTTTCATTATCAAGCTTGTTCTTTGTTTCTCTTTTTTTTTCAGTTACTTCTTTTTACTGATCTGAATAATCGCCATTCTCGCATTCTGATTTCCTTATTTTACCCTCGTCTTCATTCTCTATGGTCCCCATGATCATCCTTTCCGAAGTGACCTGTTTTCCCGGTGTTTCTCTCCCACCCATGAAGTATAACCTTTCTCCTGGTTTGGTAACTTTGTGTCTGCAATAAGGGGCATCACTCATATGGCTGTGGTCAACACTCGTGCCTTCGCTGTTAGTGGTTGCTTGCGAAACTTGCACATAGCTGGATGCAAAGTTCCAAGGCACGGCATCACGGTTTGTGTAATTCCATAACACTTTGGTGCAACCAGAACTCCAACAAATTAGTTGTCATTTCCCAGGGCTATACAGATACAATACCCATTCTGCTGCATGCTTATTTCTCAATGTTAAGAGCCTTAAATAACACGTGTCCTCCTTTAGCCCTTTGTCTGTCTTGCTTTGATTCTATACGGAATTTGTAATGTGATAGTATAGTCGTGCAGTAGTAGAAATTAACTAATTAGTGTCCTTGCTTGAATCTGCTACTAATTGTGGTGTATTTGTTTTTTCACATCCTAATCTCCGTGCTGACCTCCTGCATGCAGATAACTGGGAGTAAAGCCGCGGTGAGTACTAATATTTTCTATTCTATATGTATACATTGTATGGTATGGCTTCTGTTTCTTCTGATGGATGTGTCTGATTTCTGTGCCTGGCCACACATGAAGGTTAGCCTCAAAAATTGTTGACGCTATACAAATAAAATATAATAATACATTTTATTGCAGTTCAATGTATGACCACTAGGTGACAATACTATGAGACAGCCATATCTCCAGGGAACACTTCTGTGTTCCATCTGTGGTTATTCTATGCAGTACGATTAACTTTGGATGTGTTGGACAGAAAAGGCTTGCTTGCATTTTGCCATAAACCGCGTATGCCAAATGTATTTGAGGCTCATTAACAGTGTTTAGTGAACCATAGTTAGGCGGCTGATTTCATTGTCACAATCTGCATAAGTAATAGTTATATTCATAGAACATTTGGGTGAACTTAATGTATGGGATGGCTAGTATAATTGGTGTCATGCTGGTCACAATTAGAGAGGACTGGGCTGTTTTGTGGATGATCTGGAAGGATTAGGTGGAAAGGGTCACTAATGAAATAGAATATTTCCTCTCTCAGAATAGGGCATGCACTATACACCTCGCTCTTGGGCATCAAAGCTTCAGTTTCTATGGCGAAGCAGAAGAGTTCTGTTAGAAATTAATGTTTTCGTTGTTCCCTATACATATATTCGCATTAGGTATGGGTGAGACATGTATTTTTGAACATGTGACATAATTGTCCAAGGTTCTTTCTCGAATGCTAGAATGTAACAGGAATGGTCCAACAAGGATTAAGAAAATCCAAACATGATTCATATACAGTAAGAAAAAACTATACCCTAAGTGATATAAAGAAGGGTATAAAATTCACGTTTAGAAAGGCAAGGTTTCTTTCTCCTCCATCTTTTCAAGAACCTAAAGCCTACAGCACCAACATTAACTACATTAAGAAAACATGTAAGCACCTTATCAATCTGAGTGTCCTTTGGCATCTTATATAGACTTAATTTCCAGTATACTATATTTGGGTCGCCTTTGTTTAAAATGTCATATAAAAGTGATAGGGATGGAGCCATTAACGTTAATATATCACTAAATACATTTCTAAATATAAAACATCAATCCCAAACAACGTTAAAATAATTAACTGATCATCCATTGGTCTATTGGTCCAAAAAATGTATAAAATATTTAAATGGTTTATTTTAAAGAGCCAAAACGAGCTACAAATATATAATATGATACAAACATGTTCTGTGTGATACTGTGTTCTAAACGCAAGAGAACGGCAATAAAGTTACAACTCATAAATAATAATAATAATAATCATAAATAAATTATGTACCGAATAAATGTTTTAAAGTAAATGAATATTTTGAGAAATCTATATCATATAAACACTGATTAGAAATGTTATAAAGCTTTTAGATTATAGACATCTTTAATGTTCTTTAAGTGAAAGAATATATATATATATATATATATATTCAGCAATAGACATGCTATGTAACTCTCCCGAGTAAAAGGGTTAAGCGTCTTAGTCTGTAAAATGAATGATGTGTGGTTTATACAATTCTAGCAAAATGTACTGTGAAAAACTAATTGTAGATAAGACCGAAACTGCTACTTGAAATGTGAAAACAGCTTGAAGAATTATATTTGTTTCTTACATTTTCCTCTAATGAAGAGGTAATTTGTTTTCATCTTTTTCTCTGAGTATTTTTGTACTTGTTTTATCTTCTTCTAGTATCCGATAATTCCCACTCAAGTACGGATTTTGTATGTACCATTTTTAGGCTGCAGAGTGCTTCTTGCGTTCTCATCACCTTTCTCTCCTTATTTTTCTTTCCCAAGTGTTACAAAGGTGCTCTTTCACTTAGGAAAAAAAAAAAACATTATTTGTGTACCCTGGCACATTAATCAAAATACTTAAGCAAGTGTAGCCTCTTAAGACTTTCTGAATTTAATTTCAGAAAAACAAGTCAGAAAGGACCTGACATCGTTGATGGGACTAATCAATATTAATAATTACACCCAAAGTAGTGTATCACCAGGTACCAAGGTGGGACACCTTCGTTAAGGGATGTAGATAGAGGCAAGTGGGATGAGGCAGCACTTACTTCGTGTTATCCCTTCAGGATCTCCCTAACCACCGGATGATCCCCTTTGCCCACGAGAGGGGGACTATGGGGCATCTCAGCGGGACAATTGACTATTGGGCTCAATAATAGTGTGCCAGTATTCTAGTTAAAGTCACAGTAATGAGTAAAGACAAGGAATATGTTATTCTTCTAGATGTCTTACATAGTAACATAAGTAGTTATCAATAAGTATCAAGTCCCACACCTCTAACCATACCCCCTAAAGCAAAAGTAATGTCACAGGCGTCCTTCTAACCACATTTTAGAACGTACGCACTTTTGTCCTACAACTATACAAGTTCTTCTTCTCTTAGCAAAGCTCCAAAGCCTTTATCTCAGAGCAGGGGTATTGAGGATTATCACATACGGCCTGACAAGGATTGAGTTTGGCAGCTCTCCTTAGAATGATGTCACCAAGGGCGGAAAGTATTGAAAGAATGACAGGATTCTGTTGCCAGGGCAACACCAGAACCTCAATAAGCATTTCTATTTAGATTGTGTGTGTGATTAGGAGACCTGAGGAAGTGATTGAGATGACAGATCTGCTCCATTGTCTTATTTTAGCATGATATAGAACATATTTAATGAATTTTAAAGTGGATTTTCATCAGGTCTGCTGATTTGCCGATATCTGGGTTTAGGAAATCCAGGCGAAAAGCATTCTTTTGTGTGGTTGGACTACATAGCTAAAGATGGAGTGTGATTTAGAAATATAAATCTTAGAAATTAATGTACATTAAGTAACATATATATATATATATTATATATATATATATATATATATATATATATATATATATACATATATATACATACATATATATCACCATAGCAATTTATAGCATAACTAAATTCTAAATTCAGTTATTAAAGCTACCTTTATTTTGTGCGTTCTGTTGTTTTTTTTTTTGTGAAACAAGTTTGAAGATATTTTGATATTTGATTTAAAACCAAATCTTTCTTTGAATTTGATACCTTTGATTCTTAAAGTGGCATAAAGTTTGGGTATCCCTTCTAGGTGGCTTCTTCAGATGGAAAGTCTACTGGAACCAATTACCTTCCACCAAAGGGAAGCCGCAGCTTAAAAAGAGGGAAAATCATTTGATAAAAATGGCTAAAAAAAAATCACGTAGATGATCAGAACATAAATCTAAGATAAAGTGAGTTTCTGCCGAGTAATGCTTATTTTAATCTGTAAATACCATTATCCTTGTGTATTTGGTATACTAAACTGGAGAACATAGTACTCCGGCAAGTGTTAGCAAAGGGGACACATACCTTGCAGCTCCTCATGCGCAGAACAGTCTACTGAATCGGGCTATTATTTTTTAGACTGAAGTTGGAAAGAGAGCTTCTGCAATCCATTTATTCTGCTACCTAAACCCCGGAGTGCAGCCTGTCTCCTAAAATCCAGTAGGGGGAGACAAACGCTTGGCTATCCTCTTATTTTGAATTTCCCCATCGATTGCTTCCTTTTGTTTGATATATTGTTTTCATACGCCAATGTAATTTACATATTTATAGGTTTGTTCACAGTGCAGCGTGAATACTAAATATAAAACATTAACTTTGCTAAGGAGATAATGCTCATGAATTCAGCCTATTGTTACATGACAACAGAAATGTGGAATTCTGATGACATTAGTGATTTCATTAAATGGTTATGAAATAGGAGATCGTACGGGAGGTGATAGCTTTGTTAAGATAATAGTTCTGACCTGAAAAAAAAATCTGTCAATTCTTCTAATGCGTAGATTAAACTTTGCTTAGTTTGCATATGGTTGATATAATAATACAACGAAAACAATAATAATAATAATAATAATAATAATAATATTTTTTATTGTTATTAATCTTTGCATTGATCTTTTGGGCTAAAATGGGTGCTTTTAAGCTGATACACAGAATGATAAAATGCATAAAAAAACCTAGACAGGTTTGTCCATTATAGTCATCCTTAAAATTGGTCTTAATGCTTTATGAGTCAATATCTGACTTGGATTAGGCAAAAAAAAAAAAAAGGAGGTGCGCTTAGAGTTAAATTGTGGCAGGTGATTTAATACCCCCAGACTTCTTACTTGTAATGCAGGGATGCTGGCAACCAATTTGAGAGAGGTTTTATTTCCATATATTTGAAAGGACCTCATCTGTATGAAGTGGCAACTATGTATTTCGAATTGGGGTCTGTATTTCTTGGAATGTACGGTAGTTACGTTTGATGTGTGCTTGGAATTAGAGAAGGTCGATAATACCCGGTCTTCAATAAGTTTACTGAAACGTATATGTACGTGTCAGCACCGTATCAAGGGATGTACGACAGATATATTTGCTGTTATAACCATAGCACCATAGTGCATTATGGCAGAAAGCACTTCAAATGCAATTTGGAGTGTAGCTGCACTGAGCTATAATTTATTTATTAAGGAAGAAAATATTCTGGAGGACTAACCAGCGGTTCCCATGTTGGATTACCAGATGGGCTATTTCAAACTTCTAAGACAGGAGGTCAGGCAAAGGGGGCAGTGGGCAATTAACTGCTCTCATTTGTAATTCCATATAAAGCCACTAGGGTTCCTAGTATAATAAGTTATTTAGGAAGAATGCACACTGTGACTAGATCCTTATTGGGAAATGTGTGTCAGACCTGAACCTTGTTTTGACTCCTTTAGTGTTGGTCCACTTAGTGGGACTTGCCCCATGTCTCAAGAATTGGGACAGAAGTAGAGCTCGGTGGGACAGCAGGATAGAGTGGCATCATTGGCACATGCGAGTAGGATAAATGGGCCACTGGACCTGCGCCTAGCTTTCAATATAGGTTGATTATTTTCATCCAGCCTGACTGTATTGTTTGTGAGTTCCCCGCAGTGGCATTCTATGCAGAACTCGCCATAACTTTGCAATCACCAGCTGAAGCTTATGTCATTATACACAGTCATAACTCAATATAAGAGAATAATTAAAGAGAAAGGGTGGTGAAAATCTACCTTGGTCATAATTTGAACCAACTCCCAAAAAGACGTATCCTTGCTTCATCAATGGAATCTGTATTCTCATGAAGAGCATAACTCGTGTTTGTGTTTCACTACACAAACCTCCTCTGGTATCTCCGGCCAAGGGTTAACAATATGGCAGCAAAGTGGCTAATGTTGGCATTTTACTTTTTTTTTTCTTCTTTAGATTTAACAAATCAATACAGTGTTTTCCACATGTACAAAAAACAGGGTTAGTATATTAAATATTGATTGATGCATAATTTTAGTAACAGAGAAGGTCAAGTTTCAATTCCGGAATGTGTTTTGTCTCTCTTAATTGAGAGATCTCAAATTGGATAATCGGCTCCCTGCATATACCCAGCTGCCAAGTAATATTGTTTGACAAATGAAAACAAAGCATGGCCTTTGCTTGTCCCTGATTATTATAAATGCTGCATGTTAACCCCTTCAAGTGGTAAAATAACAAGCAAATTCTTATCGAACCCATACAGGGGACTATATACTACATTAGTCAACATGATTTAATAAGGAAGAATGTTATGCAGCACCAGCCTCCCATTCTGAATACTTCTTGGTTTTCAGTTTGTACAACATGTGGCTGCATTCAATAAGTATTAACAGAGAAACACAGAATTTGACAGCAGATAAGAACCGTTCAGCCCATCTAGGCTGCCCAGTTTTCCTGCTGTAAAGACTAAAATCTTAATCAGTCATTGGTCTTTTCTTAGATTCAGGAGCCAAATATCTATCCCATGCGCTGTTTCACCTATCATCACTTGTACTAAGATTTCATGAAGCAAACTAGATGTTTGCTTAGAGTACCTGATGTTGGCCATGCCTGTTGCTTCTTGACCGTAGACAAAGATCTCATCATCTCCAACTCGTACTACCTTTTCTCTCATTTGATGCTGATTATTGGAAATAGCCTAATGATGCCCCGAGTCTGTGATCCACGTAGTTAGGATAGCTTATGCAGAAACATTTCAACATAAGAGCAGTTACTCCATCCACTTCTTCAGTGTGGTCTTCAACATCCACGTTTGGTCTGTAGGCACATCGCATAGACATGGACAAAAGAATGGGGGACAAATGCCCCCTGGAATTTTACTGAACACTGAGGATATAAATATAAGCCTCTGCCTCAGTTATGTCCCTCCAGAGTTTTTGGGTTTATTACGTCCATGAATGGAGGTAGAACAGCAACTTTCTGAACAATCATAATAAGGAAGTAGACATTACGTTAACATGTCGGTTTACAATAGCAAAAGACAAATTGCTTCTTTTTTAAAAAAATGTGTGTTTATAGTATACATTTAGTTATTTGGATTTGAGATTGACGTTAATGTGCCTGTCCAAACTTAAAATATTTAAACGCCGTCATCAATAAAAGCATTTAAGGCAAAATCGTTCGAAGCTTCTTTGTGTATTCACTGCGCAGTAAAATGTTTGTATCAGCTAGCCCTGGTAAGAGCAGTGAATTAAATTATGTCACGTTAGCACTATCACAAAGTACTAACTTACAGGATTATTTGCCAAGAGACAAAATAAAAAAAAATTAAAAAAAAGCAAAATAACAGCAGAAGTGTTACGTTGCTAATACAACACAGTGATAACTCGGCAAGACATATTAGCAAAAAGTGCAAAGGTGTCACTATGTCAGGATAATTATTACAATGCGACAATCTCTAATACTAAATAGACAAGGAGCATGAATTATCGCACATAAAGGTATATAACACGCGTACAATTGGAGAAGCTTTGTTAATTATGAAGCTTTTATGTGATGCTTGGTGTGAGCTTGGAGTATTTTATGAAATTTTTCGACTGTTGATAACAAATGTGGTATTGGTAGCGGAAATAAGAAACAAATGAATCACATCAGCCTTTTGATAATCTTATTTAAGGTCTCGTACTCGTCTCAATAATATAACACTTCTTAAGATAGACATGTAGACATCTTTCTTATATATGACAATAAACCCTTTGTTGTACTTAACCGTTTACAGCTGAACTTTTGTAATGCTGTTATCACAAATGTATTCGTTCAAAGCGGCAATTTAAAAACACACGTGGCAACCGGGTGGCAGCGAAAACATACGTCACAGCAGAAAAACCAACAAAAGTTAAAGGGGCCGGTTAAGTGTCCCTGACATTCCTACTATAGAAGATTGTAGACCAAAAAGTACTTATCTGACTCAGAAGATGCAGCCCTGCTGCTGCAGTTGTCCTCCTCCTCCGTGATCCAGCTATTCTTGTCACTGATTGGCTGCTTGGAGCAGCCAATAAATTATAGGAAAGTTCGCTCATTTAAATTTAAAGGGACCACGCAGCTATCATATGCCTTAAAGTGCATATCATGATTAGAGTGTCCCTAAATATGTTGTATAAAAGTGTAAGAATTAAGCAATATCTATTGGATCATATTTAATGGAAATTGGCTAAATCTGTCTCGCAGTGTAAAAATAATGCTGCATATTGTTGCTGAACAAACCTCAGCCAGTTCTGGCTAAAATATATATTGAAACATTTAAAAAATTAAATCATTACTATTTAACAAAAATATATCTATAATGCAAGGACTAAAATGGCAAGTCAATTCTCAAAGCTTTTTAAAATGACTCAAAGAGCAATTTTTTCACATTTTTTTGCATAGCACTACTAAAATATGTCACCGGCTGTCATTATCTGCTAGATATTACAAATATTAAAAAGGTGAAATATAGGACAGATGATAACGTGGTGCCAAAATGTATATAATTTCCAATTCCAAATGTACGATAATGCAGGATAAATATGCAGAATATTTGAATTAGCTGCCAGTTCACAGAATACTGCTGATCATAGAAGACTTGTCCTGTGTTGTTAAAATGTGAGATATGAGCTTGAAATATTTGAAAATGTCTCTATTACAATTTACATATTTTAAGTAGTGCAGATAAAATTTGACGTTCTATTCGAAGGGCAATTTGGGATTCCAGTTTTAAAATAATTCCCCCATTCATTGGGTTGGTGCGTAGGGATCACAGACAAAGTGTAAAAATTGTTTGTTAACTGCTATTAAAACAAACCTTCACAGGAAACTGTATGATTTTGCAATAAAACGCCCCGGTTAAGGTTACATTATTCCAACAAAATGTTATCTGGGCATCAGGTTTTTGGGATTAGCCATTAGATAGCCCAACACAAGGGACTTGTTGGGTTCTGCTGGTTGAATGGGTCCAGCTAAGGGCCAATTCAGGAGATGACAAAGAGACCTTGAATGATGGAAACTGGCGAAGGTGAATAAGGATTGAGTATAAAGAGTTTAACGTGTAGGTCCATGGTACCTACTTCTCCATGTGTGTATCCATTTTTGGATTTAAGTGGCTGCTTCTTGGAGCATCTTTGTGTGAAAATGTACCAACTTGAATTGCAGTTGTATAATGAAGCAAATCAAAGGAAAGGGCCAAACCTGTACGGAAATTTAATTCTAAATGCTTACAGAAGCCATTAATGCAAGGTGTCCATAGTGGTGGCTTTTCAGGCTCACCTGTGCACCGAGAAGCCTATACCTCCCTGCATTGGAGGACAATGTAAGAACTCAATGTGTTCTAGGCTATAACCGGGCATCATATGTGGTGGTGGATGAGGGACATAGAGGTCAAAACCAGAGACAAAGTGTCTGAATTGAGTGCATGAGATGTATTTATATTAGTTAAATTCCTGTACTAATGATGGAGTTAATATTTGAGTATGTGTTATTATTATTATTATTATTATTAGTGGTAGTAGTAGTAGTAGTAGTAGTAGTAGTAATAATATCAGTCCTATTTCTGATTGTGTCTGTAGCCTCAGTAAAGCACCACTTAATTCCAATACACTGTGGTAAGAGTCAGGGTCCCCCCTGTTCCCTTCCCTGCTCCCTTAAATGTGGGTGCATAGCATTCTTCCATAGTTTTAATATTTGGTTGATAATAATGTAATAATGACATAGAGTAATATGTACCCCTGGGTTGGCTTTTGACTTCTCTTAATTTGTTTCTTTCCTTGTGATCTCATTTTCGTTAAGGTGATAAATCATCGCTGAAAAGTGTCATTATTGAAGGATTGCGATTGTACATATGGAAATAGCTTGAAATAAGTGGAAACTGAACAATAAAAGACAACATGGTGCAAAAACATAGCCTGGAAAGTTCTGATTGCAGTTTGCAATGTATTTAACTTTTGGCAAACCTCAGCTAGAATCACTTTACTCCTTTGTCCTCGTCTAATGACAAAAGCTCACTAAACCTAAAAAGTGATCAGATCGATTGGCTTGCAGTATGATTCCACACCTCGAAGCGGTTATTGATTAACTTGCAGTTCGAAGATTTATGTTTTTGGGCTTGCTTTGTTCATTAGTGTCCCTTTGTTACTATTCAGATGGCTCCATCCTTTTAATTGTGGAAGAAATGACAGCAGGAGATTGAATTAATTGTTAAGGAGGTTAAAAATTCCAGAGGCGGCTTTGTCACTGCAGAGAGAGAGAGAGAGAGAGATCAGTTTAAAGCGCGGGTACCGATTATTGATGGTTTAGCCTCACATTTTTGTAAGATAGCAAACATTAGAAAAAAAATCACGAAAGTAATCATGGCCAAAAGCTTTTAACTACTTTATTGCATTGTTCACTTACTTTTAAGGAATTAAAAACGGTCTGTTTCATCTTCTGTCGGTGTTAGGAAATAGCTGGTCACCGATTCGGCATACAAATATTAAACAAAAGGCAGATAGACTTGGTTTGGTCTTGTTGGATTTCAAAGTGAAATACATCGTGTCCTTACTTACATTACTTAGAATTTGTTAAGTTCTTTGGAAACTACGGCCTTTTGTGAATTCACAGCATGATCGCTTTTAGACATACCCTTATTGACTTACGTGAAATTTATTTATCCTATTGTAGTTCAATGAAGGGCATTTATCACTTTTGCTCAGCAAAAAAATACCAAATCTTGGTCAGAAATTGGCTGAAATCTGATCTAGAATGGATTGCAAGCTTTGAAGACTATCTAGGTCTCTTCTTCAGGCATATATAGTCCTAGACAGTCTCGAAAGGTTTGCAATCCATTATACGTCAGTAAGCCAATATAGGTATCATCATTTGCCAAATTTGCTTTCTCTTTTTACAGCCAGTGGCGGGAGCAGTGGGTTTGGACAGTTTGGCCACCACCACTGTCCGTGGGGTTCCTTGGAGTCCCCAGGGAAGATCCAGGCCTCCAACTGGCCTTTTGGTTGGTGAGGGGCAGTCATTGATTTGGGACAATCAGAAATGCACTTTTTTTTTGGATTATGTGAATACTATTGAGAGTTCCAGCAAAGGAAATCTGGTTTACGACTAATCTTAAGAACATAATGTTTCCCTTTCTATTAATCAAACACTATGCTGTTTTATACTCTACTGCAATACCACAACACGCAGCTTTGATTATGAAATTAAATAACTTTTGCTGTCCTCTTTCAGTGTGAACAGTCCTCTGCTTTGTTTAGCGAGTGTTCCATCAGTAGAGAAAAGGAAAACTGGGGGGAAAACTATGATATATTGGTCAAAAAAGATAAAGTACACAAAACATGGTCATGGGATGAAACAAGACACTAACATCTCAATATGTGTGATAGAGCTTTCAAATAAAGTTATGTTGATATATATATATATATATATATATATATATATATATATATGTAATTGTATTTCGTTGTCTTCGCCTTCTTATTTTGTCGCTTGTTATTACTTATAGCACACAAGCTCGAGTACTTGTCCTCTTCAAACCAGGCTGCCATTACAGACCGATATATTATATATATATATATATATATATATATATATATATAGCATAGAATGGTTTCTCAGCCATCTCAGCTGCTTTTATATGCATTAGAGGAAAACATTATAGATTCTATCCCATCTAGAAATGGATTTTAAAGCTACAATAAAACAAATACCATGTAACAGCTTCCCAGTCTCCTTTAATAGTTGTTTTCACTTTCAAGATATATTTAATAGGTTTATACACTTTGTTCCGGAAAGAGACACTTATTTAAATGGTGCTGAAGTGATGGGTAGATGATTCCGCTTGAAATCGACTTTCAGTTTTAATGCACCGCGGTGTCGCGTAATCATCTGGTAACACGTTGAATTTAAGTAACATAGTAACGGCAAGCTGTAAACAGGCTAAACAATTTCTTTTAAAAGGAATCTGTTGTCTAAATAATGTTTAAGAATGTATTGGGCTGAGCATAAACAAATTGGGGAGGTATAAAAAGAGATTCTGGTGTAAAATGTGAAACACAGTCTTATCACCATAGCAACCAATGGAATGGTCTAATCGGAGTTTGAATATAACTCTTGGTGTGTGAACAAAAGGGCTTCAAATGAAAGGATCGGATCAAGAAGTAGGTGCAGAGGAGTAACGTTCAATCCTCTGGCCTTAAGGCTGAGAGGACATGAAGCCTGAGTTGCTACCGAGCCACCATTGGAGATCCAACCTGGTCGTGGATGGTTGGGGGGGTAAGAACACCTGTTACAGCTATGGGGTTTCACTGCAGACACTTCTTGGGGGTGAATCGTATTTCAAGGATCTCGGTATTGTGGACAAAAACTGGTGACCTGGTGTCTGGTTTCTGGCCAACTTGTGAGGAGCACAGAAGTGATAACATGACTGGTGCTCTGTTCAAAATCGTCATCGGTTACGGTGTTTTGGTCCAAAGCTTGGGGTCAGGCTTCCGACTTCCCTGCCTCTAACGTTCTGTACACTCTAAAACAGACTCGTGTTCAGTTTAATAGCAGTTGTCTAGGTACGGGGAGAGGCTCCTAAATTCACCTCAAGTAATAGAAACTGGCCACTTCATGATAAATCAGGGTAGTAATACACATAGTTATATGATAATCTGAAAAAAGATATAAAAACCATCAAGTTCAACCCTTCCAAGATCTTTAATAAAAATATTAACTGTTTCCCAGGCCTGGACTGGCCATCTTGCCCATCGGACAAATGGCTGGTGGGCGATAGGACATCATACTTACCAAAACGGCTGCTCCAGATCAGGTCCTGCAGTGTGCCATACGTATAATGGCTGCTGGCCTTAAAGCGCCAGAGCCACTTACTCAACCCCAGACTCGTACTGATGTATTGTGCAACGTGGCCTTTGTATTAGAATTTAGTAACAGGTTTGCGGTTTGCTTTTTTTGGGGTTCTTTCTTCTTCTAAATGTTGTCCAGTGTCTGACCATTTATGAACGAGTCAGCTCTGGCTGCCTGCCTCACCTGGAGCTGCATAGTTAATGTCTGGAAGTTCTGGTTAATTAATCAGACTGCGAGTGTATCAGGAGCGAGGCAGCAGGGGATCTGTTGATCGCTGTTCTGCCGTGTAACTATAAAAGACGGCCGTTTGAAGTCACCCTGCTGAGAGAAACCTTTACAAGGCATCCTGCTTGTGAGTCTCAGGAGGGAGCAGACCTCCCCAGAGGGACTATTTGGTTTCTTTGTTTTTCTCTTTGCGGTTTCCTTTTAAATAAGTGCATCAATTAGTTTAATTTGAACACGCTATCCTGCTTTTCAAAACCCACAGTACACGACCTCTTCCATATCAAAGGTGATAAATAATCACAACCTTAATTTATTTTTTTCTATAGTTCCGTTGGAAGTCATCACAACTTTTTAAACCATATTTTTTGCTGTCTTTTATATTAACTGCGTTTAGAGTTTTACAAAAAAACTAACATTCTAACATCATTTTAAAGTTTATGGGTGCAATGTTACTGTGTAGTATAAGAAACACCTTTTATAGTACTTTTGAATGCCCAAATCCTTTACAGTATTAATTCCATAATCAATTAGTTTTTAGCTCATTTATAATATTTCCTGGGAACACTGAATTGTCGATTGACACAAAGCACACAATGATAGGTTGTTGCCATGTAAGCTGAATAAATATTTTTTAAATGCTGCTATGTTGTTTTTATGATTAAAGCACCAGTCTGGCTAAAACTGCTAAAGCTGGTCCTCTTTTAACCATAGAACTAGACGGCAGAGGAGAACCATTGGGTCCATCTAGTATGCCCATTTTCCTGCTGTAAAGCCTGTAAATATTAGTCAGTCCTAGGTGTCGTCTTATAGTCAGGATAGGTACACCACTTAATGGAAGTTCTTTAATTAAAAGATCAGATGTGTGTAATTTATTGAATAATTGCACGTATTAAAGCAGAATTAATAGTGTTGGAACCTTCGCTGGAGCTCCTGACGTTGATGCAATGGGATGCCCAAGAGAGCTCAATTGTTAGCTGGTTACGTGTTAATGCAGGCGACCTTGCGCTAGCTTGTTTATGGTCGTGTCTGAGTAGAAAAGCTTGTTGAGGTGCTTTGCTTCCAATGTATTCTTACCGTGTTCATTAAAACCATAAGACCCGTCATTATGGTGTCCATCAAACCCATTATTGTTCTCTACAGAAATGCAAATATATTTCTCTTGTGTGTTCACATCATTGACTACCTGCCTCAGGATAAGTCTCTGTAAATGTTTTTTTTGTCTTCATTTGGTATTGACGAGGTTGTTCTTCATCCACACTGACTTTACATTGTGGAAAAACGCGCTACCATTCATCCTTACATCTTGTACATCTTTGATTTTATAAGAGCTTTTCCACAAATGGTAATTTCCCTCTTCACACATCTCATGTAGCGCTGTACTCCTGTATAGTCCATACATTTATAGCAACTATTTATTTTATGCTATAAGTAACATACTGGAATTTCTCCTGTCGGACCCCCATTCCCTGTAGAAACTATTTTAAGTATACATCCTTTGTTGCTAAGGAACAGAATGTTTAAGATGGGTAACTTGTCTCCTTTTTATTCCCAGACAAGGTGAAGAATAGAGTGAGAAATATGGCTAAAAATATTTATACCCCCCCCCCCCCCAAAAAAACCCAGTCCTGATCCTTTGCTTATGTGTTGGTTAATAAACATATTCTTTTAACTTTTTAAAGTGGTCTTTGTTTCTTGTTTCTAACAAAAAAAGCACATTTTGTTTATGAAAATAACATGAAATGGATGAGAAATCCAGGGCAGACGGGGTTAATGTTGAAAATGATTATTGTAGCTGGAAAAGGCTGATTTTTAATGGAATATCGTCATAGGCGGACAGAGACCCTTTATCACTCCCATCCCTCCTTTATCACTCCCATCACTCCTGTGTTCCAATGGCCCTTTATCACTCCCATCACTTCTTTATCACTTATGTTTCCTTAAGATGGTTTGGTGCCCAGGTATGACTGTAAGCTATAGCGATCTCAACACATTCTTCTTTTAAAATGTGTTTCAAATTGAGTTAAAGCCCCGTTTTTTTTTTTTGCTTAATTACATCATGTTATTTTATTTTTCTGCACAATAGCGATATTTTATTTCCCCGGTACGCCAAACATACCACATTAGCTCGGAGACTCCGAGGAGGGGCTACAGATGTCGATAAAGTCCCTGATATAATTAAAACCAAAATGCATATAAATCCATTTAGAGGTTTGATGTCATGGGGGAGATTCCTTCGGAGCCGCGCCTGACCTATCCGTATTAGATTCACTTATCCCATACGGCGCCGAGGAGCATCCGCGATGGCATATCAATCATAGCCATTCTTGGAAGATAAACCTATTTTGTGCAACTTATCAAGGCTCGGCACCAGATTAAAGCCGTTCCCCTTTGGTAAAGCGAATGTTTTACATATTGTTCTGGGGTTTCAACACCTTTAAAACAGATTAACCGATATCATAATATCAAAAAAATCTTATTAAGATATAAAGTGCAGTGGAAGCTTTTCTTCCAACTCAGCGGGGAAATACATTCTCTTCATTACTTTCCATTTTCTTTTTTTTTTATTCTTTTCCTTTCTTTCCTGCTTTGAAAAGTTAAATGTTTTAGTTACATATTAAATCAGCGTTCTAGTAAATATGCATTATATCAAATTGTATATTATATTTTATATAATTGTCTAGCTTGACCGCTCCAAACCTTTTTTTTTTTTTTTACAGAGCAAGGTCTAATTTGCTAAGAAAATGTGTACATTACTGAAGAAGTAGTAGATATCTGGAATAGATTTCCAGTGGAAGTAGCGCAGGTAGACACAATAAAGGAAATCAGAAAAAGAATTCAGAGTATTAGTAGTATTATTATTATAAGACAATTAGAAGACAATATCAAACATACAGATGGCACTAACCTTTAAAACTGAACCATTGTGTCCATGCTGCCGGCTGTGGAGCAATATTTAACCCCTTAAGGACAATGGGCGGTCCTAAACCCATTGAAAACAATGCATTTTGAGCCCGTATATGTAGGGGCTTTGTCAATAAGGGGTTAAAAATCAATACTCCAAGTTAAAAGAATTGTGCGAAGGTATGAATTTTACATACTGCTGGGCTGCCAAAGTCACAGGCGTTCGGTTCCAAATGGCAACGTTAAATAACTTGTTATAATACCATGTCGCATATTGCAGTCACCGTAAATATGACAATTTGATGTTTGGATGACAAATTCGATTTAAGACAGTCAGTGGGTTATTAAGAGGCTCCACAAGCAACCTATTTGCCTCAGAAATTACTAATCCATAAGGAAAGGTCGCATCACAGCTTCTGCCGCGTTCCTGCGTCTTTCAGTAGATGCTTTAAAATGTCATTCACCATCAAAAAAGACAGCAATTATGTTTTTCTTCATCTTGTCCACTTCGTCAGGAGTCTATATATATATTAATAAATAGAAAAAGGCTCCAATAGAAAAAGGCTCCAGGCACGCAGGGGTTCCTTCAGACAGATTTAATGTAGGAAACAGATAACAACGTTTCGACCTCACAAGTGAGGTCGAAACGTTGTTATCTGTTTCCTACATTAAATCTGTCTGAAGGAACCCCTGCGTGCCTGGAGCCTTTTTCTATTTTTGATTTACTGGGGAGCTGGCCCTTCCTGGCACAGCTAAGCACCTGAGTTCCTGTGGGGAGTGAGTGCAGATTCCTAATTCTGGTGACTATATATATATTAATGGCGGTTTTAATAAGGTTTGAAGCTCACAAAATTCTCTGAAGCTTCCCATACGCTTCAACATCCCATAAACTCTCTTTAGTCATTTCCAGGTGAACACTTTTCAGGCCTTAGAGGTCCCCATCACATTTCTTATTTACATTCGCATTCGCCATGTTGTCTCTTTCCCACAAGGCCATGTAAGTCAAACAGCTTGATTTCAACATCAACACAACATGGGCTTGAAAGCACTAACTGCATTTTTTTGGTATAATGTCTTTTTAAAGTGTAATAGCGGGAATCTACGGTGTGAAAACTGGGTCAAGAAATGCTATTTTTAAGCAGATTGGGGGTCACAGACCCGATGCCGTATTAGACCTAGTACTAGAATAGTCCTCCTTCCTTCTTCTCGGTATCAGGATATGATGTCATATCCTGGAGTTCTTCCTTTTGAGGACACGCAGGGTAAACTATAGTGAAAAATTTTGAAACAAAAATGACCGTATCTCATCCGGATATACACGGTAAACCAGCAGGTCTGAACAAAAGAAGACGTTCCAATCAGTAAATGACAAAATATACACAATTTATTAAAATAATATCCTTACACAATAACGTAAAGTCTCCAGCACATTAAACACAAAGTAAACACAAGTAAAATCAGCAAAAATCTGATGAAAACGTCAATAAAGAGATTCACGTTTCACCCTTCCAGGGCTTCTACAAGGTGTACTAAAAGGGCAACTGGTTCCCAGTTTATGTGGCAGAGGATCTGCTGGATCTGGCCGCCTAGACCTAGACACACCATTGCACAGATCGGCCTCTGAAGATGCACGAGCCCCTTGGGTTACCTTTCCTTTCCCTCTCGGCTAAATCCCCCCTTTTTTCTCTCCTATTTACAGCTCATGATAACTTTTTTTCACTTCACATCATAAACACACACAAGCAAAACCCTGCATTTTCTCGCATTAGGAACCAGAATCCGTCTATAATTTTGCACAGGGGAATCCCCATGAATCTCTATATACATTTTTTTCCCCTAAAAGTTAAAATTCCTCTCTAACAGCAAGGCTAATGAATGTAAAAAGAGCAAGTACCCCGAGCCCAGGGAAACTTTGTACGAGAGTGGATTACAGGCATTAGTCCGACACCAATAATTATCAGAGACTGTCAACCGCAACATAACAACATTATTTCTCCAACACCAGCCCACCGTAATATTTCCACAGCAATCCCCTGCTGTATAAACTTACACGGCGAACAAATTCGATTTAGCTTAAATATTTTGGACCTGGGGAATTTACTCTATAAATCTGAACGAGCTGATACAATGCCATGAAGCGGGTGTTTAGATTATCCTGGTGTAACAAAATTACACCGTCAGTATATTCATGTAATAAAGGAAAATGCTATTACCTGCATACTTTGAGTCCAAATACACTTTTTTAAGTAAACACTGTTTGTTGAAAGGTAGTTGAATTGACTTTTTTATTTGTGACATGGTCTCTAATTTATCATTGTTTCTATCTAAAGTTATTTTAAGAGACAGAGAGGTTAGGAATACTGCACTTCAATTAATATGAGAGGATAATATCATATGACTCCATTCACAGTAACGTAATCACTCCCATCATCCTCTATTTTTCCTGCAGGGTGTTTCACTGTGAAATACACTCCCAATGCACATGAATGCACATGTAGTTCGGAGGTAAGCCTAGGGTTAATAGTGTCTGAGTATAGTGTCTCAGTATTTATTTGAAACCCCTTCCCCATAACTGACACGTACTTACACACAAGCTCTCTCTTACTAACGCCCACACTCACTCAGAAAAGATACACTTTTTCATTCACAGACACACATACACTCTCCTTCTTACTCTTCCAGGGCCAACTAACCACACACTGACAGACATACTCACGCTTGACACCATATACTAACACACACTAGCACCATACGCTCACACACGCTAACACCATAAGCTAACAAACATACAGTACCTACTCTAACACCATGCATATAAATACACATTCACTCATTCTCTCGCCCTCTCATCTCTATCATCCTCTCTTATTCTTCTCCCTCTCTCTCCTCCTCGTCCCACTCCCTCCTCCTCTAATGCAGTGTCACTTTTGCCAGTGCTGTCTCTTTTCCTGAAACCCTAATGAATCTAACTAAAAGTTTTCTTGTTTCTGCCTAGCCCCCATACCAAGCTAAAGATCTTTAATGAATGGCACATGTCTTAATGTAATGGCATCAAACAGTACGTTAAACCTCCTGTTCTATTTTCATATCAATTAAACACTCACTGCACTAGATTAAACAGAACAAAACTTTTTTTTTTTTTTAATTGTAAAAGAGCTGTGATCACAGATTAGGTCTCGCTTGCGTTGACAGGAAGGTGTAGTTGGAAATAATGATGCAAAACTGCTTGTATTCCACAGGGAAAAGATACACCGAGTTTAAGGGAGAGATCCGAGTTCTATTACTAATTCTAGAAGGCCATACAGTTTAATGTCATTGTGCCTTTCCTAACATTATATCCACACTAAAAGTAAAATGAATATATGAATTCCTCTTACAGAATGATACGGCGTTACTGTCTAGTAACTTTTGCTTGCGCTTAGATCCTTTGCTTCAACCCTAACATGAAATCGACCCGAAGTTTTTAACAGAAAAACATTATTTTCCATTTTATTCTAATTCGGAGGCATGAGCGGGCAGTTTGTTTCACTTTTAAGTGGGAACTTCCACTATTTTTTTTTGTTACTGGTATAAGATTAAAAATAAGTTTTCCTAGAATATCAGGCTGTTTTCTTTTTTTAAAACCAATTCTTGCTTAATTTATTAATTTCAGACTGTACATTGGCCATTTGAATTTGTTCCGGCTTTGTTATCTGGGCCCAACGTACTACACAAACACTCCTAATCATACTGCCATGTGGTTGACAATAGAATAGCTGGGTTTTAATTACCCAGCCTGACACTGACTAATATGACCTGTATTAGCATTGCCTTAAGAATCAGCTCAGTGTGGTGGTGGAGCAGGGAAAGTCACCCAAAATATCACATGACTTACAACAAAGCGACCTCCTGGTTTTTCCATGGGATCTCCACTTTAAAGATTTTGAGCAATACGGGAAACCTATATTTTTTCACTTAGAATTTCATATATCCCCTACAGTCTAACTAATTTGCCTAATTGCCCCTAAACAGGATTTTTTTTGCTCCACGATTTTTACAATATGAGCAAAAGTTGTTGTTTTATTTTATATTAACAAACACAAATAAAAGGCATTTTTTTAAAATCAATTAAAAAAAAAATGTAATGTAACAGCCTAAAGATGTATACCGTATGATTGCTATTGGGCCGTTCAAATAGTTATTCTAAATTGAGTCTTTTTTGTAAAACGATGGTGATTTTTTTTTTTGAAGGGAAGGAATAAATGGCAACGTTGAAATCGTAGACCACAGGTCAAGGGATATGATCCCTTTTTGTCTCTCTTTTCTAGCTGTGCCCAGAATTTTTTTTACAATGTTTAACGGGATCATTGATTTCAACTCATTTTAAAAAGCACTTTGCTTATGAATCAGAGGCTTCTGTAATTAGCCCATAATAGTACTGATTCACTTTGGAGTGTCTCAATTACAATGATTTACTGTCAGAATTATCAAATTTTTGGAACAAGGCTTTATGTAAATACTGAAATTCTATTCTTTTTTTCGTGCCAGTAAGATTGTGATACAACAGCCAATCATCCCTCATTTGCATTCCATTTCGGCGAGGCAGTTCGAAGAGCGCACATTACC
Organism: Spea multiplicata; assembly: GCA_009364415.1. Lineage (NCBI taxonomy): Eukaryota > Metazoa > Chordata > Amphibia > Anura > Pelobatidae > Spea > Spea multiplicata. The sequence goes on from VKOC01000674.1 coordinate 23,016, forward strand.
GTGGATTTTAGGTTTTTTTTTTTTTTTTTTTTACAGGGCAAATGCTTAAACTTGAAGGCAATGCAATTTGTAAGCCAGGGGGGAAAAAAAAAATCCCTCTTCAACAGTGATAAAAAATAATGGTGGGTCAGTGCGCCAGAGCAGAGGTTGTGATAATGAGAGAGAGAGAGAAATTATTCAAAAATGACGCTTGGATTTGAAGACTTGTAAAGAATTGTAAATAGCAGTCTACATTTAGCTTGGGTTTAACGAATCTCTAGTAAGCTCAAATCATTGACCTTCAATTGAGCTTATAATTAAAATACATAGTCGGGATTGTGTCTATATACAAATAATATCATTTTAGATTTTATAATATATTATAAATAATTCGCACGATAAACAATCTTTTTTTTTCAAGTGCCGCGGATGTATGCAGTGACCTTTAAAGTAGATCTATCATTTTCCCAAACCATGGAGTTCAATAGACTAAATCATCCAGTATAATGAAGGTTATGGGTAAAAAAGCAATATATATGCATTAATAGCCCTCTTGATGAATTCAGCTATCTTAACTTCTCAGGATCTGCACGATTATTCCTGTCCCTCTATGTTGTAACCGATTCATTCGGGTAGCCGGAAAACTTTGGGACAGAAGATGAATTGATTTTCCATAAAGCAAATAAGAGAAATATTCTGTTCTCTGTGCGTGTTTAATCTATCTATCTATCTATCTATCTATCTATCTATCTATCTATCTATCTATCTATCTATCTATCTAATTTATATGTCTATCTATCTATCTATCTATCTATCTATCTATCTATCTATCTATATGTCTATCTATCTATATGTCTATCTATCTATCTATCTATCTATAATATAAACCTATTTTTACCTGTATTGTACTTTTTGCATTCCATTAAATAGATGCAGTTATGAATGAAAGGCGTTCCGAGACTAACACTTGCTCTTTCCATTGGGTTTCAAGTCCCATCAGGGTAATGGCATGGAAAATATATCCGTATATAACAATTATGTTACAGTTAATCCCTTAAATCCTTAAACAAAAACAAAGATGACTTTTGATACTTTATGATACTTTAGTTTGACTTCTTAAGTACGATTTTCCACATACCCCAAACATGAATGAAACGCTCTAGGATGTTAAGTAAAAAAACAAAAAACTTTAACATATATGTTATTTTATTCATTTGAAAATTCATCACATGCAGAACATAGAGACTAGAAGCTTTTTCTGTTTCTATAGCAACCCGGCAATCAGTTGACAAATATGACAAATAAGTGTTCCCGGCGAAAAAAATTAAGAACTAGGCAAAAAGATTGATGTAATGTTGCATTTGACACCACAAATTAGCTGGAAAAGCACCTTAACCTAGCAAATTAGCAACATTGTGTGAGTGTAAAAATATGCGAATACAAGGGTTTTACGGAAATATTTGATTATCTGGCCAGATTTGCAAGGCCATGCCCAGTTTCATTCTAAAATTAATTCATGGCTGCCAAGTGCAGAGCTCTTTCGATATTTACAGCTATAGAGTTTAGGGGAAGAGCCAGGTCCCGGATGATTTTGGAGTCAATTTGGGAATCTGTAAATCATATTATTTTTTTTGGCATTATATCTTCCAAGCTCACATTACTCAACTGAACTACTCAACCCAGCAAAGGCAACTCTAGATTATTTCCTAAAAAAACCACTTTGGGTGGTTTTATAGTTAGAAATACACCTGAGTTGGCTAAGGGGGCACTTGAGCCAATATTTTTGGTCTGGGAAGCATTGTAAGCATTGTAATCTTGGCCCTGGCCCGATTCATGCTTCGCTATTGGTTGGCTTAACCATCTCCCTATCTCTGTCTAGAAAGGTAGTAAGGTGCAAAAATTAGTAACGTATGCAAAAACCGTGAGACCTAAAATGAAGTCTGTTAAAATGAAGCCTCAGTTATATCCCTTTGGGACATTTAAAGAATTATGGTGGTAGGGTTCATCCAATGGAAATTGAGCACCAGAGTTGTCTCTACAAGGGAAAGTACAGTATCTTGTAGGCAATATGGAGTCTTTAATCAAAGTTGATACCATTTTCTAACCACAAGCAGTCCAACCTTTACATTCATTGAAAGAATGAATAGTCTTAGGTACTCAGGGGGTTAAACACATCTGTTAAATGTATGTTCCACAGCACAACTCCTCACTGTGATCTTTACTCAGTGCACCATCTAGTGGTCACTAATGATTATTGCGACTCATTGAATACCCATTAAAGCTGGAACAACCATAAACATTTTAAATGGCTGACCTAGTTTGCATGTTAGTTTGAAATGCAGTATATTTATTTCAAATTCTATGATAACTCTGTGATCAGAAATCTTTAGGCAAAGCTAAAAACTTTACTTTTATTCATTAAACAGGCACATTTTTTAGAACATTTGGAACAAGGGGTCATACATAAAGTTCTATGGGGCAGAAGAGCTTTCTATAGCAGAAATGATATAATAATTTGAAATGAAATATATTAAATGTTGCTAAAATATTATAACAAACCCTTTCTTGTAGTAGTGGAAAAAAGGTAATGGCTGAATCCAATAATGGCATGTTCCAATAAATTTCACCATAACAATACTGGGCATCCATCAACAAATAAATGCTAAACAAAATGCTACGGCCAAAACTTAACATAAAAATGTGTGAGAACGTTACTTAATTTCAGCCATAGACAGAGGCCAACTCTGCTTGGACATCACACATAGGAATCAATGTGCATTTAATGAAACTAATTGTCCTTCTGGGTGTTGAATATATACAAATGTCACTCTAATGGACCCTTATGGTATGAAATGGGAAGAATTTCCCCGTGGGTGATCTTTTGTTGTTTTGTTTTTTTTTAAAATTTTGTTCAACAGTATACTTGCAATGTTTAATTGGCAATAAAGGCTTTCCTAACATAATGTAGTTTGACATCACATCAGTTTCCTGCATGGAGGGAGAGAGACAAAGGCAAGTTGTTTGGAGGCTAAGGTAGCACAAGAAAGCTGTTTGGGACAAAAAATGGCACCGAGAAGCTGTTTGGGGACAAAGTTGGCACTGAAAAACTGTTTGGTGACAACATATTGCTTGGTGAAGTCAAGGGAGCCTGGGCACCAGGCCCCTGTGGTTTTTAGTTACACCCCTGTGGGTGACATACCAATGAAAGAAAATTGCTGTGAAGCTGATGATAAAGTGTCTTCCCTATGATGTTACTGGAAAGAATACCAGAGCCGTCCAATTGTCCAGTGGACACCACACTCAAACTGGTAGTTTAGGACGCTTTGATTCCATTATCCCTGGAATCAGGTTAAAAAATGCATAATTTTTAATACATAAATGTGCAAACAACTGCTCCATCAACAGACCCTCTCAGGGAGCGTAAACAAAAGTTATTTAATGATATGAAGCATTCTATGAGCGACAGGTCTATTATTTATTACTCGGAGTCGAGAGAACACATAAAAATTTGATAGCAAACAATTACACTAAAAATGTTCATTCAAACCTCTGAGCAACATTACTCAAACCGAGAGATATATGTGACTTGGTAATTTGTGAAACCACGTCCTACGTTGTGGCGGGCTCTGACTTCAAAGATTCAGAACGCAGAGATATCTCTCTCGTTGCTTCTTACCCAAGAATACAATTAAACAGACGTCTGATGACTAAGTACGTTATTAGCAGAACTTTCTATTTTCAATACAATTTCTTTTCTTTATTTTAGCAAATTATGTTCCTTGCTTCCCAATATTCTGCTAGAATAGAAAATCTCTTCATTTCCCCACATGGCTTAGCAACAAAACACTGATCTTATTACGGTTAACACAAAGATTTTCCAAGCATCTCCTAATAAAATAGGGCAACTATTATAAATCCGGCGTATGCTGTTTTTATTATTTTAAATGAAATAAACTTAAAATACTCCCAACTGATGTCAGAAAGATATATTTCCCTGGCTAATATTCTAGCGGAATCTCTGCAATTTAATTTTAGAAAGTGGTTGTTTGTGATGGAAGCAAAAGAGAGAATGTATGGCATTTAAAACGGATGGATTGTCACAAACATCATATTACGGAAAGGTTGTGCAAACACAACATTTTAAACCAAGAAGAACCATTGTGAAAATGGCTATGGAAAATGCAGGTCTGGTGTGATATGTTTTAGTATTGATATTTATTTATTTATTTATTTTCTAAAAGCAGGTCTGTCACTTTTCCAAGACTGTACATTTTTTTACATCCTGAATAAATCTATATAATGTTTTTTTTTTTTACAGATTAAAATATGCAATGTATATGTGTCAGAAACCCATCTTATACATGCCGGGAGGTGACATTTTAAAATAAATATCTCAAGGAAACAAGTTCATTGGCCTAGGCTTAGTAGACAAAGGGGAAGCAGATGAGGGGAAGGAAAGATTGCCTAGGCAGGCAGGCAGCAGGGTTCCATGGGCCATTTGGGAAAATCAAACATCTCCCTTGTAACTGGCCCATTCGCACTAATGTATACTGAGCCAACCTGGCAACCTGGCACCACATGTCCTTCAGAAATAAAGTGTCGACTCATGGTGCTGTGTAAAGGTTATGAGGACAGAGCACATGTGGTGTGTGGTAGGCTTGTGTAGTAGCCGCCTTGGGCCAAGCTTCGGCCAGTGTCTCCCTTAAATATACCAATGGGCAGGTTGGTGTAACCTTTGGTTAGGGCAGCAGATCCAGGGGAGGCAATAGGCATTCCTGGGAACTCACTGGGTTTGACCCTGAGATCTCCGGGTGAAGCACTGCTTCTCCGGTTCAACACCCAAATCCTCTGTGTCGCGGGGTCTTCACACACCCCGCTCCCTGCCCATTTCCCCTTAAAATAGGGGTGTTTCTTGTAATGTGAGCGGGAAGGCCTCCTACATAAGCATGGCCGCCCAACGACGTCAGCAGGACAGCCCACCGATGTCAACTGGCAGTCCTGGCTGCATCCCGCAAGGGAAGGCTCCGGGCAGCCGGTAATATTTGAAAGAAATATGATACTGTTATTATCATTTTATTCATTTTTTAATACTTTTATTAATAAACTTTGTATAGTTTACTAACTTAGATCTAAAAACAGGATTTCCTTTGAATCTATTATTTGCAAATGTATAAATCTGTTTTTGTTTTTTCGAATGTCACTTTTTTTGACAATGGAAATTATGCATGCCCTCTATCTATCCTGGGATCTGACAAACAAGCGGTACAAAGAAAACTAAAAACAAAACAAACAAAAAATAGTCAAAGCCTCTGATCTCAAAAATCACTCATTATATTAATATTATTTTGTATCATTGTGACAAGTTTTCATTTGCATTGCATAAGAAATCTAAATTCTCATAAAGTAAACATTTCATTTGTAAGGCGCCACCACCAAAAAACTATAAAAAATACATTTATGATTTAAAAGAATTGTGATTTTTTTGGTAATACGTTCTTGTGATATAGCGTGGATCTTGTCCGATGAATAGCAGAGATAAAATCCTGGATACTCGAGTGGGGGAAGGTGAAAATGTTAGAAGGGAGATGTTTGTCGGGAAAAGAATGGTGGCAGAGTAATGGAACTCTGTAGACTCACTTCATATTCCAGAAGCATGTAGAGCTATCAGATGGCCATTCTCACGTCTCTTACTCCGAGCCGCTCTAGAATCTCTCTTTAGAGATACACTTGGACTACAAGTCCCATCAAGCGTACCCAGTCTCTGGCTGGACTGATGTGATTTAATCTAACAAAGGTCCTGGCTGACATGGAGACTAGCAATAATTCTGAACTTTCCAATGCATCTAAATACATTGCCCCTCATCTATCCCTTTAGTGTTTTCATTGTAAGTTCCATTGGATATTATTTGTGCGCTCTCTCTCCCGGGACTTCCACCCGCTAAGAAGAAAAATCTGTTTTGAAGTAAATCCCCCAATTAAGACAACTATCTGAGTTTCCACATGCAGTCGTGATAATTATCCATTTATTAACAGCCCCTGTGTATTCCACCAAGTAATGTTTAATTGATTACACATGGGCTCCTGATATCGCTGTTGACTCATAGGCTGAAATGAGTGCTTGGAGGTGAGAAGGGGTTAGAATCTCAGATTTGTTTCTTTTCGTCTACCGGCGGTAATGAATCCCCCGTTAATAGCCTCGCTTTGCTAATTATATTGTATAATTGTTTTCTATGGAGCCCCGCATTATCTTTCATTTTATTTTTCTTGACCCAGTCAGTATTGCAGAGCAAAGCACTTCCAAGCGATTCGTTAAGACATAGATTAATAGCGAACGCAGAAACATTCACCTCCAGCTTATTAGAATGGAAGCCAGGCTTCTCTGTCCCTCTGTATGCTAAGCTTACCAAATCTTTAAAGTCCAGAACAACGTATAAGCGCATATGGATGTAAATGTAATTTTAATAGGATTTTTTTCTCCATTGAATAACAGTGTTACTTAACACATTACTTAACGCTGATATCACCTAATGTGTCGTGTTAACAGTTTTATATACTAAATAATGCCCTGTATTGGTGTGTATAGGTTAAAATAACAATAAACAATAAAACCTCACCGTATACGTATACAGTGGAAGCTGCCATCTTAAGCTCCTCTCGCGTGGTTATTAAGATGCTGATTGTTACTCAGTTCAGGACAAAAAGAAAAGATAAGATAATGCTGTCCCTGCCACAGACTGCCAACGATCAGCTTCCATGAGATTATTTTTTATATTTTAGAGAGATTTTCACAGTTCCCGGGGCAGGGGGCTGCCTGCCGTCCACAAGGGCCATCATTCACCCTCCCTTATGGGTTGGAAGCCTCGGGGGATGTCAACCCACATTACAAAATAAATAAAAAAGGACTGATGACCATCTGTGGATTACAACTCTTATCACCCTCAGTCATATTGTGGATGAAGGTGATAGGAGTTGTAGTCCACAAAAGCCAGGGTGCACCAAAAAAAAAACCCAAAAGGCTGCTACACAGGGGAGAGCTGGAACCCTGTGGTCTGTGGGCAGATAAAGCTAAATGGCACACATACTCACACACAAACGTACACACTCACACTGTCTACTCTCCCGAAATATTTACTATTTATGGTTTCATTTGTTCTTACAACCCCATAATTTCCACATAAAAAGAGTAATTCTTACAAAAAAGGTATTTCAAGGCACTTTAATGTATGTTGGGGTATTTTGGTCAACTCAGCTAGCTTAGTGATAATTAGCTTAGTAAAAATATACAAAAATCAATTTTTTCCTTTTTTAATTTTGTATATATATATATATATATATATATATAATGCTAAATGTTGGTCTATAAGTTGTATCAAAAGAAAGCACCATCTGTCCTTATTATTGTATAATTTGTATGGATTCAGTAAGAATGAAGAAGAGGTGTGATAGCTTAACAAAAATATCATAAAAACAAGAAAAAAAAACCTCTAGGTTTTTAGACTACAAAGTACCCTCAATAAAGTAGGGGGTTGAAACTTATGTAACCAAAAGAAGCACTTACAACATTTCTATAACAACCAACCCCCCCACCCCCCAAAAAAAAACCTTTAATCAAACTAAATTTTATCTCATGTTTCATATTTTTTGCTGGGAACACGTTATTGTGTCCAAATGTCATGTGACCACAATTCAGGCACTAATTGGTTGTTGCCATAGATGTTTCCTAACGATTATACCTTCAACAGTTTGTGTGCTTGCCATACTAAAGCATGCGATTCAAATTTTATGGCATAACAGCACATATTAAAATGTTGCATGTCTTAAGATCGTAGGTACTTTAAAAGTTTTACGAATATTTCTAAAAAAACATTTGTTATAAAAATGTCAAATATTAGCAATTTAACTACACTAGACTTTTTTTTTTTTTTAAAACATGCTTTGTTATGCAATTTATCAAGACTAAGCAATTAAAAGAAAGAATGATTAAACCGTTTTTTACCAGGAATGCTTGTTATCTGATTAATATTTATTATTTGCTTAATTAAAACAAAGGTGCGCGTTAGAAGTCTTTATTCAATAGGATAAAGCAAGGTCAGAGAAGACAGCGTATGCTTGATGTACGGAGAACTATTTGGTAAAGCCAATTTTTCTGTTCTATGTAACATTCATCATTGTGTCATCGACGTAGATCCTATTAAAGACAATTAGGCAAATAAAACAGTAAAAATGTAGTGAATTCCGATAGTCGTAGATATTAATATCAGCTTTGCTTTCCTATCTCAACTACTTTTATATAATAATGGCTTGACTTGATCATAAAGTATTTAAGGGAAGATCTATCAGACTCTTAAACGTCGGGAATATTTCTTGACACTAAGCGAAATGACTCCTTTTTTCTATGATACATAGTGCTTTATACGTAGTATTTTTTGCTTAATTTTTTTGTGCTCGGGGTCCATTTATCACAACATCGTGATTTTGCAGATAAGTTAAAAATGTTCTACTCGCAAATTTTGAAGGGCAACCCCATGAAGCATAATCCAATTGGTGAGATCAAATTCAAGCCATTTCACAGATTTGACTATACATTGTGCAGGGCAAGTATTTTTTTACCCAGTTTTATCTGCTAGATATCTGCCCTATCCATCAGAATAAATCTATCCATCAGTCACCATACAAATAATTTGATATATATTTCCCTATGTATATAAATACCTAGTTGATATATAGATATATATATATAACAAAGATTTACCTGCGTTTCGGTGGACTGCCTTTGTATAAAATAATCATATAAAATGTTTATTCATTGGGAGAATACTTTTTTTCAGGAATCGGCAACACAAAACCATAAATAACATCCTACAGCAAACCTTAATTAAATTATTCTGGAAAATGCCATGATTTTTATCATACTGATTAAGAAAATCATAAATAAGAAAATTATCATTAAAAACTGAGACGCAAAAAAATTTACAAGCTTGATAACATCTTTGACCAAAAAACACATAGTTCATAGTGCAGAGTTGCCATTAATCACTGGCCCGGAGCTGTGTGTCACTCTACTAACCATATAGAATTTCTGGTGATGATTCTACCTTTTTTTTTTTTTTTTTTTTTAGAGTGAGAGTCTTAATTGATTGAAAATTTATGCTTCACATTATATATATATATAGTATAGTTATATTATCATTGCTGCAATTTCAATGTTACATTTATATAATATTAATATCAATGTTTCAATGTTACATTTATATAATTATTAATTTATGTTATATTATTTTTAATATTTTATATTTAATACATATATACATTTTTAAATATATTTATTTATATAATATTAATGTTTTGAGTGGAACGTGTTGTCCTGGATGAGTTGTCTTTCATTGAATTAACCAGCTCATTGGCATACCAGTGATTGACAGGTCTAATTACCGGAGCTCTGAATCAGGTTCAAAAAACTCACTTGCAAGTTCTACCCTTTCCCAAACCCTTCCAAAACCTGTTGGAGCCTACTTTATCTTCTGGACCACGTGTCCTTCATGCCTCCTATAAGGAGAAGGGGAAAGGGAGTTTCAGAAGGCCATCTCTAGGAAGGTCCCGGATATATGTGTTGGTTAGTTTTATATAGAGGAGTGGGGAGAGAAATTGGGACAATGACATAATTACCCGTGAATATTGTTTGCGACTTTCTACAAATCTTCGTTCTGTTAAGGTAAAGCAGCCCTGGAACATTAAGTCAAATACATCTAAAGCAATTGGACAGATCAAAAGTATTTGCGCTACAGACAGTTTAAATGGAAGCACTTGGTGATATCTGGGAAGGTTATGAAACCCATAAACAAATGCTATCTCCCCAGGGAGACACATTGAACATCTTTATTTTCCTTGAAATCATTTTTAAATTATTTGCATTAACACAGCTTCTACATTTCTAAAAAAAACTTATACGTTATATATCATACTATCATATCAATATATATATATTATAAATAAAAATGGATGGAAATTGGAAGTCTCTGTTCGAGTTATGAAACAACAAGTGGATATATAGAAAAAAAAAAGAAAGATTAAGGCCTAAATAATCATAAAAGGTCATTTTTCACTATTTCCTAAAATAGCAGAATATTCACTAGTTCCTTATTGAAGAAAATGAATTATTAGGTATTTATGATAAAAAAAAATACATGTCTTTAGCGTGTCATTATCAGCAGTGAAATAAACGATTTCTAATTTATTTTTTCTCCATCGTGCTTAAAAAGCACAAAAAAAAAAAAAACACCTCGATTTTCTTTATGGGTTTCCTGAAAGCTTTGCTGGATGACTTGTAGATGTTACGGCATAATGACTGAAATAAATGAAAATGGAAAAGTCTGCTGGCCGCACAAACCAGATGAAACGAGAAGTAATTATGTTAATGTCGTCTCATTACAAAGCAGTAACTATTGTTACCTGCTAATTCTAATATGGAGTAACTGGTGTTCGTATATGCCGAATGTTCTAGAAATGAACCTTATTTGAATATAAACCTGCAATGAATTTAAATTAACGTTACTAATTTATTGTTTCATTTACTTACCAAACAAAGCTGTTTTATACAAGCTGTCAACTTCAGCGTTCTGGAACTTGTCCCATTTACTTGGCAAAGTATTAACCGTATCAATTGTTCACTTTTTTTTTTTTGGAAGCAAGTCGCATTTTGTATCCTTGATGGACTCTGCAAAGGGCACATGAAAATTTTTGCCTAACTTATCAAAGGTGTCTTGGATATTCCAGTTTGTTTTCCAAGAAAGGCTACTTTGTAAGCAGCTAACGTAAGCAGTTAATTGGGCCTTTGGAGACTGAGGCATCCTAGTAAATTAATTACGGCCATAGAAAGCTTGATTACGCACTGCATCATGCGGAGGGGCCGATAGGGTGGGCATGGGGCACTGGCGGCCGGCGGCCCGCTGGGCATTTGCTGGTGTGCCAGTTGGCCAGTCCGGGCCTGGTTTATATATATACTGGAAGCTTCCTTAAGAGGAATAAAAGAAGGGAAATTAAGCAGGTGAGTGGAAGATTAAGCCAAATTGACCCAAAAAGCATAAAACACGTGGCAAATCCCTTAAAAAGTAAAAAAATCTCTATTATGATGTAAACCAGTAAATACGGCATCTACTCCACCTAATAAAGACAATTTAAACTACTAGACATAGAATCCACTGGATGGCTCCAGTTTACTTGTAGAAAATACCCGTTGACATTTTCTAAATAATTATAATCATTTTATTGTAATTTTTTTACATATATTTTCTCATTTTACAATTATACATTTTCTACTAACTGCCAAGGATACGCTACTGATATCATTTTAATTTCCAGCTTAAATCACTGTCTTAAATTTCAATTCAGCTCTCAGTGGTGGGTATTTTAATAGGTGTTTGAATCAATATTCCACAATCCCATGAACAACAATAGTTCCATATTAAACAACGTGAATTTTTATGGAGGGTGGCTCAATAAGAAAGGTAATTATTACGAGACAACAAACATAATAATAATGTATGTTTTCTCTGAACAATGCTCATGAATGATAATGATTTATGAAAGTGTGATTAGTTATAAATTATTCATGATATTCCGTAGATATACCTTGGAAGGTCTTTTTAATTGTATTAGAGGCCGTGTAAAAATGATTCGACACTCAACAAATTATTAACACACATGCAGTTTGAATAATGTAAACAGATGAAATATAGCTATTATATGGAATAGCAATATACCTCTCTAGACTAAGCACTAAGAGGCCATGGCTTCCTTTTCTTCAGGGCTGGTCTAATGCCTGGCAAACCAAGTACCTGCCCGGGGTGCCTGGGCCAGGTGGTACCAACCAGAAAATGCCCTGAATGTGTAGAATTTGGTCAGATATTTGACAATGGTACAGTAGAAGCCTCCACAATGCGGGGAGAAGCTCTGTGTTCACATTGGCATTCTAAGCTACAGAAAAGACATGGCATATCATTTTGAAGGAGGACACAAAGGCTTCTTGGCTTCTGTTTGGTTGAGGACCAACCCTGCCTATCCCCCATCTTGTCTAACAAATATATGTTTGTACATGTGACATCAACATTTAATTAAAAAAACCATATCTTCCTTATATTGTAACAGCTAACATTCTATGTTTGATATGGAATGACTTATGGCTTCCCATATTAGTAATCACCTTGAATGGTGTGCTGACAGGTGAATTGTAGCTTAGAAACATGTGGAGATCTGTTTTGGTTGCCCAAATATCCTTTAATTTCCTATTATTCTGTTCTCTCTATCTCTGAACAACCTGGAACATGACATTGCCATTGTGAAGAACCCAGTTTTCGTTTTGACTCTTGTTGCATCGTGTTGTGAGATTTCAATACGTTCTCATTTCATTATAGCCTCCCTCACCTCTGCTATATTTGAAGACCGCCTTTACAAAAGCAGGTCTCTGATCCAGAAGTAAAATATTCGAGAACATTTTTTTTCAACAATGCTGAACATTTTAGAGTTCACCCAGGTCCATGGCTCTTTATGCCGCAGGCGTCAACAGCACCAGAAATTGTTTCATGATTTAGACAATTGGCCGTGACAACGGGATCTTGGAGAGTCATGTCTATCATGAAGATACTGTGTTGTGCTTTGATAGTAGGTCAGTAAGTTGTTCCTGCAACTTACAGCAATTTATTCAGGAAGCTATTTCATCTTCAGCACGTGTCCCCTTGACATATGGACCTCATTTTCTCACCATTTTCTTCACTGCATTTATAGTAGACCGTGGTATTATGTTTAAATACTTTATCGGGATTTCAAGAGCAGAAAGAGACATGAGTGAGAAAAGCAATACTACAATAAAAAAAATAGAATTTCCACCTTGGAACTCAGAACTGCCACCTATACGATTGTATTAAACTATTAAACTATTTGAAAAGGTCTGTATTAACATTTAAAAAAGAATTCAGTGGCTATACCCAACAGACAGGGCCTGTTACGTTACTGTGATCAAAATGCATTCATTCTGTATTGACCTGAGTATTATGTTAGTCTTGCTTTTTGTTTATTGATCGGAAATTGAAATAATAAAAATTATAATAAAATAATTGGAAATAAAGTTATATTTAAATCATATAAGTATAATATATTTTAATATGAAAGGCAGGGGAAGTAAAACATGTAAGAAATCAGAAAAAAACTATTTTATCAAGAACTGAATGGGTTAAAGTCTACATCTAAGAGAACTACCATTCCTACATTCCCCCCACAGGCTTAATAATTGGTAACCTTGTGATGCTCTTAAAAAATTGTATTTGTTTGTGCAGCAGAATCTCAAAATAAGATCAGACTTGATTTAGTTGCATTCTTGCACTCTGTTATCCAATATGTGCCATGTTATATTAAAGAATAAGATCTCCAACCAGCTGCTGCATCCTTGGCATTACTGCTGCTGTACTGAGCAGAAATTTGGTTCACCAGAAACGTAGCGTTAATAATTTTGGATTGCAACCCTCATCGCTCATAGAACTCTTGAAGTCATGGTTAGACAAATATTACATTAAATTGCTAATACTAATACTAGCTATAAATATAGTTAGGGTTTATATGAAATCAAGAGATTTACTCTTATTTTTTATGTCACTGTTGTTGCTGTTTTAATTTAATCACATTTTAATCTGGTGGATGGAATAACGAGTTTGATGGGATCCTTGGTTCTTCTCAATTTTTCTCTCTCTTGATCCTCTTCTCTTTTACTCTCCTCCCTTTCGTTGTTCATTTTCTTCCATCCACCCTTTTCCAATCTGTCATCATATTTTCACTTTTTATTTTCTGTCCATCCTTTCTCACTTTTCACTCCTCTCTTTCACTTTAGCTATCCACATTATTAAAAGAAAAAAGGGTCTTGAAATGTTGACACAGGCATCTTTTTAATTGAATTTTGAGGACATTTCTTAAAAGAGTCTGTTTACTAATCACTATATGTTGCAGCTAATCAAAAAGTCAAAATACCTTCAGCAAGTCTAAAGAACATGGCTGCGAGTTAGATTAGATATTTCCACTTGATGAAAAATTCACAGTTCACCCCACCTGACTGGCTCATTTTTACCCCATATTGAAGGAATCGGTGACTTTGTTCCTGAGCTAACCGTGCAAGGATCTCTGTGAACAGCAACAGTGAAACATGTTTAATTGACTCAATAAAATGTAGTAGATCTGTGAATACTAACCTCAAAGATAGTCCTAATCTATAGACTATGGACTATGTCACCCCATATTCCTCTTTAACCTAGTCTTGGTGAAGTCATCTACTCTTCTTCAGTATCATCTCAGTATGGTCCAAATTATTGACAGACCCTACTGAGTTGAAAGGCAAGTTGTCCCATTCTGTGTCTGTTCCTATAACCCTATGCTTTAATCCAGTTAACTGAGTGATGTCTATTACGTTATTGTTCATATTATTATTATTATTATTATTATTAGATAGTTCAATATAGCTCTTTTTTCCCCTGAATATTTATGTGCATTCAGATTTAGGTGAAAAATTGCTCCGATCATATTTCTCCTTTTTTATGCTTGTGTAACCGTTTGAAAATTGATTACAGATTCTCATCCAGAAGAAAACGTTCCAAATGATTTCTTTCATTACCGCTTTGCAGACCAATCTACATCGAATTTTAGATGATATCCATGTGTTCTCTAACTTTTTATGGAAATCAGTAACTTTTTTTTGCGCTGAAACAAAGCCGTGGCAACCCCGAGACGAAAAAGCAATTGTCATTCATCACCTATAGGTTGCCTTACGACCCCCTACTATTTTATACAGATTTTCGTGATGTCATCTCAGTATGACATCACCACATACAGGCACAAATGTAGGTAGATTAGATGTTAGAGTAATTGAGTAATTAGGTATGTAAATGCAAGCAAGCTTTTCTTCAGTCATAATTTCAGTTTGAATAAAACAGTCCAATTTCAATTTCCATTTATGAAGGATTCCTGAGAGATCCGAAATGTTGCATGTGCGACTGCTGTTTTCATTCTGATGCCTTAATTTTCCTTCTGACTGACACCTTGTGTTTCAATTTAATTGTTTTCCTGCTTTTTAAAGTGTACTGCAATATTTCATTTTTATGAAAGTGCTTCCATCTGCTCATATTGTCAGCAAAAAAAAAAATTACAATTCAGAGATATATATACATTTGACTGTGCCCTGTATCTGCGGGGATAAGGCATTAAGGTTATGGCTCGTCCTCTGCCAATTATCAACAAACTTTACAGCTGAAATATATTTCATCTTCCAAGTTTAACACATTTAATGAAGGAAGCAGAAATAAAAGCTGGGAAAGCAGAACCAATAGCAAAAAGCGGAACTCCAAAAAAATATTGAGGACGGAACACGGAATAATTAGATTCTTTTTTATCTCAATATATGTTTTATATTGCTTTAAATAAATATATTTAAATAAAAGCTAAGATCTAATGCTGCTGAAAAAGAAGTATTTCTTTCTCCATTTTGACAACTTTTTTTTTTTTTTTTTTCTTCTGGCGAGATGAGCATTGAAGTAAAATAATATATTAAAGGATTAATTAATACATATTATATAGATTAAAGGGGTGATATATTATGTGTACATTTTTGCAATTTTTAAAAGATATTAACTTAACGTGGCCAGCTTCCAACACTTTAGAAACGCAGTAGTTCCACTTGCTTTCCCATCATTTTTTTAAATAAAATCTATTTTTTTAAAGGCCAAATGTATATTTTATGATACTTAACTGTAAAGGTCTGGCTTACCATTGATAAACGCTAAATTTATATAGGTAGCAAGGACAGTTGATCTGAACCAAATCTGTATGGTTTTTAGTGGACTGTGAAGCCATGTGGAGAAGGTCAAACCCTTTCAAGTTTACAATACTCTTGGCTTCCACTGAGTAGACCCAGCAGAGTATCTGAAGTCTGCAATACCACTGGATTAGTAAAAGTACATACCTGGGAACTTTCTAAATTAGCTTATCCTAATACTCTTGAAATATTATTTTAATTGTCCAGTGTGAAGATTCCAGGTAGTGATTCATATAGTGTGTCAACCAAATGTCTCTAATACCGACCTTGTGGGAAACCTTGACTTATTATTTAAAAATACCTCCATTCAAGCAGGGATATGAACAATAATATACTGGTAGCAAAAGCACCAATTGGCAGTCTTAGCAATGATCACAGCCTTGTCGAAGAGGAAAGAGTCGCTTTCAGAGTGCGTGACCCCGAGAATCTGCCACCTCAACCCACACCCTGAGATCGGGACAAGACCCCTTGAGAGTTTCCAGGTATAGATCAACGTTCTGCTTGAGTTGTAAACCCCCGATGATGGAGTGCTATCTTATTCC
Source organism: Spea multiplicata (assembly GCA_009364415.1). NCBI lineage: Eukaryota > Metazoa > Chordata > Amphibia > Anura > Pelobatidae > Spea > Spea multiplicata. Next base: position 39,384 of record VKOC01000674.1, read on the forward strand.
TAACCATAAACATCAATCAACTCCAATCTCACTCTTTTTATGGGGTCTGCTGGCAAAATGGCCTCTCATGTGCGATGCATGCGTTAGCGAATTGAATAGTGGAATGATGTCAAAAAGGCTACTTTATCACTGTCAAACATCAAGAGGGTACAGGTGGTGGAACGTTATTCCAAGCTTCTATTCCGAGCGCAGGCGTGCCTTCAAGATAGCTATTCAACGTAAGCAACAACTGTTTATTGTTAGCAGGACGGCTTTCATGAAATAGTTATTCTAAAATACATCTTAAAAAGCTGATTAATTTGTTTGCTTTGGAAATAGCATTAAACAGATTTGTGTATTTTCGCTGTCAGATAGCTTCAGACATCTCATTAGGAGTCTGCCTGCATCTATATTCACAGAAAGCTTGAAGTCCCAATATATTTCTGTCAATCAAAGGCCTTAATATAAACTGTAAGGTGTTGATGTTACTCTGACTTCCTTCGAGAGGGAACGGTAAATAATACCGATTCTAAAAAAACACAGTGACACGAATGGCTTCCCCTTCTTTAAAGGCTGTATTTATTATTTTGGAGTGGAGGCAGCAGAAATGGTCCTGGTGCCCATTGTTGAATCTTTGGGCAACTAATTCTTACTCAGTAAAGACTTTAAAGTCTTAAATTGGCTTTGAGTCACACAATAGTTGAGTGAAATAACTTCAAAAGTCTGAAGTTAATAGACTTTTTTTATTCTTGCAAAATAAATGCAAGGATATACATGGGGCAATATGAATATGAAATATCCTCAAATAGTCATTCAATTATCTATACGTAATCAGGTTTTTCTGTCGAAGTGAATCCAGACCAAGTTTTATCATTTTGTTTTATCTGATACCACAGTAAGAAGATCATTCTCACAATAAGATGACCTTATGCTATTTTCTCATCAGAGTGCGTCGCATTAATCAAGTTGACACCAATCCTATAATAGTGCAAAATATATGAAAATCCCTACATTGCGAAATAGTTGCAACACAATTGTGTCCGTCTCTTTTGTCTGTGATCCTGAACTGGGTTCTGAAGGAATACCCAATAGGGTGGGTTGTCATGATAGTCTTACCTCACTAATAAATTATTGCCTTTGTTTATGAAACTTAAAATGGGAAGACAACATAGGCTTAGTTTCCCAACTGTTGATACCGGCCATGACAGCATCCACACTCTACACCTTACTTTGCACACCAAGAAAATGCCCGGCGGGCCGATGGCTATTAGGGCTGCACACACTTACTGCTACTGCCGCTCCAGAAACAAATATGTGAAAGCAATATTCACTATATGATGTAATTTATGTCATCATATATCTTCCAAACACTACATGGACACCAAGCCTATGATTTCCATTGGGGGATTACCTCTTTAGTTGGATGTTATAGCTGTTGGTCACTGCCTCCCAGCATGCACTGCCAGATTTTGGTATTATAGGCCATAATGAGAATTTTATAAAAAAGATATAAAATGATTAACTAAAGTAATAGTCATGTATTAAAGAACATCACATTGGAGTTTTTTAAACACCCAACTCAATCTTTTTTTGTGCTATTAGAAGCCCATTAGTTCAGCGATGGTTTAATAACCTTGTTATATTTTTGGTAAGCATGACAGTTGACACGTTCTTACGTATTTTTATGAAATGCTTTCAATATGATGGAATATGAGGCCACAAATTATAGCCCAACACTATGATGTCACAAAGAGGATCAAATTCTTTTTATTCCCTCGTTCTCAGATAAATATAATGATTTTCCTTTGAACATGTTGACACAGCGATTGAGTAAAAATTTCTTGTTCCCTCCACCATAGCATTTAAATCCATTTTCACTGCTGCCGCATCATTCAGCTGAATCAACGTGCCTTCGTTCATACCTGATTGAGGTTACCTCCACAACAGTTCTGTCTGCTCTTCTCCGAAGAAAAAACAAATATGAAGCTGTGACAAGCTCTACTTGTTTCATTTCAAAGTAGAGGAGATTAGATCCTGTTTAGATGAATATCGAAGGACTCTGCTTTTAATCAAAAAAGTAGAACTTTTCCGTTTTCCGATTTTTTCTAAGCTTCCTGCAGTTTGTGGTCTACTATATTGGGTTCCATCGATGGGTAACATATAGGTACGTCTCCATGAATCAAATCAGATGACGCAATTTGATGAGTGCTTTCATTCTGATTTTCTGATCATGGAGTCCCATGCTGAATATAAAGCATATATTGTCATCGAGTAGATATTTGGGACGTCTTAAACTTTGTTGGAAAATATCTTGCCAGCTTTAGTGCTCTGGGTCAGTCTTGATTTTTGGGTAAGGGGGACCTGCACTTAGTTCTACCTGTTTCCTGTTGTTCTACTCGTTTTCTGCCTGTTTTGATGTAGACTAGTAGTAATGGAAAACACGGTTGCCGTTATTTTGTTGTTATTACAATAAAACCTGATAAAGCTGGTAAATGCTGACATATATAAAATGTAGGTGGCAAAAGACTATAAAGATGAATGTAATACAATGATGGGACCTTCACTCCATCAAGCACCTCTTTATCTAGAATTTATTGGACGATCTAACGTTCTAGTCATTACGGAGGCATTTTCAAGAAACCTATGATACAATCCTTTAAAATAGGCCTCTGTAATAGTCATATTATCTGAAGTTTCAATAATTCTAGTACAATATATGTTTTGGACCATATAGAACAGTAACAGTAGAAGAATCTGTTCTCAGGAAATCTAGTCTGGTTCGATGGTCTTGTTGGAGACACATAAATACTCAGTTGTCAATTCGGATGAATTTATTCATTCTCTCTAACTGGGACTCCACAATGGCCAGGGCAGTGTAAGACCTCTGACAGTAAGAGTAAATTTCATACCTGCCTTGTCTCTTATTTTGGACCAAATTGCACCTTAAATAAATAGTGATTTCATTTTTTAAATCATTTGTTGCCATTTTTGTTGCCGCCATTCTGTGGGTGCAATATGTTGCCTAAAAATTTCAGCTAAAGATGTTATTAGCGTGTTGATTGCAGCTTCAAGGCAGAGAGCAATTTCTGTGTCCCGCTCTGTCTTGCAGAATGGCCTGTTAATTGCAATTCTTGCTCGGTCTGTTCTACAGAGGGAGAAATTAAATATCATAAATGAGAATTATGGTAATTTCTATTTCAACGATGATTTAGTGTATTTGTTAAAAGCTGCAGAGGCTGCTTTCCTGGGGAAGTTATCACGAAAAGCACAGTATTCCGTGGCAGAATGAAGAGGATTGTTTTAGAACAAATGCCTAATCTTTTTTGTAAACAGGTGCAATCTATATACACAATGCGTCCCGATTTGGAACAAAGTAACCTTACATTTTGGCAAATGCTCAGAGCCTTTAATATTTATCTTGACGTGATATATACAGTTAATCTTCTTCTACGTGCCATGAGTCCCTCTGAAACAAAAAAGGTCGACCTGTTTGGATTCAGTGGCTATAAAACAACCCCCAACAGAAATATTATTTGTAATGAAGCTTTGGGTAGATTTGGTGGCACGTGAAATAATCAAAATTAATAAATATCCAGTGTAACTTTAAGCAGCTTAGTCATAAGCACCTAACAACAAGTCACTTTATCTCCAGATACTTATATAATATATAATAAAAGACCTGGGGTGTTTTGGAACAGACACGTTTCCTATAATAAGTAAGATTAAGAAGTTACCTAAAGATGAACTTCAGTGATGAAGGCAAACCTTATTAACATATTACAGCTTTGGTATTACAGTTTTAAACCATAGAGACCTTAGTGGGCGGGAAATGGGCAGGGAGAAAAGGAAAATGGGCAGGGTGTGGGCAGAACATGGGTGGGGTGTGGGTGTGGCTGCATGCCACTTGCTTGCCTGAAGAAAGAAGAAACTTGGAGAAGCTCTGAATGGCTCTGAAACTCCAGATTAAACCGGGAGAATGTCAATGTCCAAATAAAAATTGTTAAATAATAGATGTTAGCAAAAAAATGTATCCTATGTGAAAACAGAAACCTCTTGTAAAAATTATATATATATATATACTTTTTATTTCATAGGAAATTACTACTTTTAAAAATTCACAAACACTGTTTCTCTCTTCTGTCTCATAAAATATAATGTATGACTATGAAATATTGTATGACTATGTAAAGCAGAAAGTCTCCAATTTAATAAGAAATTAATTTGTAGTTTTTAAAAACACTAATTCATTTATAGCACAAGTTAATAAAATGAGATTTAAGTGTAAAATGTAAAATGGAAAGGGAATGTTATATAATGGGCCATAGGATGTCCTTTCTAATTAGACATTAAAGTGATGACATCATTTTTTTACAGGTCATATATACCTTTATCATATTATGAAGGCCACACTTTAAATTACATTGCAATATACAACATGTATATACTTTGTGTTGCGGGACATAAAACACTTTGGAGATATGTTTGGGTTCCTGTACCCCTCGTGGTCACTCTGAGGTACCCTGCCAATGATTTAGGGTTATGTTTTAAGATTAATGTTTATTTATATTATTTATTGAATTTATTGAATTTCCAGAATTAAAAGCTGCATATTTCTGAGCAACTCGGCTTTGTAATATTGTGATATGTTTAGATCCTGGTGTTTCACACCCCTGACATTGCCTGACATAGAACCTTAAATAAGAATGGTTTTATGTTACCCATGGAATTCAGGACTTAGAATCTATTATATTCTATTTATGAATCTGTAATTTAAATCAGGAATCTGAAATGAGGGGGACATCATTTTAAGTAGACACTTAAACCTGTCTGCCCTTAATTAAAACCATTATTTTAAATAGGCCAGGTTCTATTGAGCAGAGAAACCTTAACCGGTAAATCTTCTGTCCTTTGTATTCTCAATCACACCGATTCTTATTAACGCATAAATAGAACATATGAATCCAATGTGGCCAAGTTCAGATTTATGGGTTTCGCATTACTCAATGTCCTGTATTGAAAAGTATAAATGACCTTGAAGATACAAGTGGTGATCTTTTTATTCGTTTTTGCAGTAATGCTCACTTGGATTCATCCCAAGTGATGAGTTATCTCCTCGTGATTGACAAGCTAAAAGACTGTGGTCTTACGAGCCGCTTCCAAAATAGCATTCACACTTCACATCCCTCTGTGTCATGCCTGGATGTCTCTGGTCCATCAGAAATGGAAAAAGTATAGCTGTGCTGCCTTTTAACAACATATAAGGGTTGAAACACAATTTTAATTGCCAGCAGGACAGTAAATGGAGCCAGATCCCGATACAGAGAAAAATGGAAACATTTGGAGGTTCTGCAATAATAACAGATCTCTCCCTCACTTTATAACATGTTTTATGTCTTTGTTGCACTTCTTGTGTGTGCTTGGAACATATTATTGATATATTTAGTACCACCGAAATAGAGCTGTAAAAACAGTAATCTGTAGATATTATATCTATAGCCAAGACATGTCATTCTGAAATTGTGGCCAAAGAGAATGTGCGCGGCATACAGATACTAAACGCAACTCACTTAAATACATGTGATTTTAAAAAAAAATCTATTAGTGATGACCATACCTGCGAACTGTCCAGAGTTTGACGTAGATTACCCTTCTTGGCTTTTACCAACCAGACAGGGGAACTGTGTACCTCCCCAATACGCAGTCATAATTGACTCATTTTACGTCTAAAGATTCACAATGTGAAATACAGTGTTCATATTTCTAACCCGTGTCAGCCTTCGATGTTGGGTTTTCTTAAAGTATTTCTCAAAGTTCTTCAGATAGATTGAATTTTTAGCCGTGGTTGTTGGGCAACCAGTTTCTACTATAATTCAGTTCTGAGAACCTTGCAATTACAAAACGGTTGGCTAGATGATTAAAAAAAAAGATCTTCGAACTTTTACAGCTGTTTTTAAGCATTAAAGAAATGAAAATCGCAACTTCTTTACATCTTCAAGGAAACGATTTTGCAATTTTTCTGTTCTGTAAACAGTGCCACGGAACCTGATCATTAAATGAGAAGCAAGAATCTGGAGCCGATACGTCTCCGTGCATTTTCTTATTTCCGTTCCCTACAATTATATCCTGTATTCTAAGATTAACACTGTAGGGAAAGTTGATTAAGCACATTGCAAAGTAAACATGTCATTTTTTTTTTGGAGTGCCTTTTAAAAATTAGCAAAACTTTCATTTTACAACAGCTTGCACATTTAAATTCCCATTAATTTTCAGGTGCAGGGTTTTGTAGATGTTTTCTCTGCAGCTTCAATGGTCAGACAGCTGTGCCTCACTCGCATATTCATGAGATTCAAGTGAGGCGATTTTCCTTCTCACCTGCAAACCACACTTTATTTTTCCTTGGGTGGATTTACATAAAGAGCATTGAGATTTCTTGTTGTAAATAAAGCATCAAAATTAAAAATGTACGCTGACTTATTTTAATTGATCTGAAGTACAACTTTTAGCTGGTGTTTAGTTAGAGAAGGAAGATGCATTCGGTGTATGAACAGTGTGTCTAATCCCAGTTGACTTTGCAAATGGTCAAAAGTGACCTAGGCAGTATCCACCTGAAAATAGTTGGGTGACTGTTCTTCTGCTGCTAAATTATGGTCACTCAACTACTTTTAGGTGGATGACCATAATTTAGCAGCAGAAGAATGCCGTGTTGGGTGACCATTCTTCTGCTGCTAAATTATGGTCACCCAACATGGCATTCTGCTGCTTAATTATGGCCATCCACCTGAAAGTAGTTGGGTGACCATAATTGAACAGCAGAAGAACGCCATGTTGTCAAAATATTACAAACATTGACCTATTAGCTAGGTGGGGATAGGCTCATGAATAACCTCCAGAGGATACAATATGAATATGGTTTAGGTGCCACCTTCCTTCTTCTTATGGAGGTACAACAAGTTCCTGCATGACGCCAGACCAAAGCAAACCCCATAGAAAATCTTTTAAAGGTACCGCATATTTCTTAAATGAGTCCCTGGCAGTAAGGACTATGTAAATTTCCTGCAGGTTATGTTACTGAGTGTTTTCCTTATTGAGGTCAGTTGACTAGGTTTACAGAAATTGGAAGTCAGAATTTGTTTGGTTAATGTTGAATTTGTTACGTGTTTCTACTCTCGTCGTACACGGGTTTCCCAAATTGTGCTCTGCCGAATAAACTGCATTGTGCTTGGTGGTGTGTGATACATTTTAGTGGGCCGACGTATAAATAGAACAAGATGAAAACAGTATTGTTGGGATTCACTTGAGGTGTGATACTTTGACATCCGGCTAAGCATTGAATAAATGTTAAATGAGTAAAAGAGTGTCTGATGTATTTACTACGTTGTATTAAGACCTGACACTTTTTATTAAAAAATATACATTCCCCAAAAATATAGAATAGGAATTTTAATACGCAAAATGTTCCATAATAGTTATCTTAACAATACGCAAGTAAACAGGAAAAGTCCATGATAAAAAACTGTAAACTCACATGGCAAATATGATGGTGTTTTTTCAGTGGAAGGGGGCATTTCAAATAGTGAGAACAACAAAAGAACAAATATAATGCACTCAAAGATAATTATTCTTCCAAAAATATGTAAGATAATTATATGTTCCCCTTTCAGCAAGTACCAGCATATGATCCACAAGATCCACCATAATTTTTGCCTTTTCTTAAAGCTGTAGGGATTTCGACGATTCCCAGCCTATTGACGTGAATAAGGTTGACTTGGTGAGATACACTTTTTCTGTCCTCTAAAGATACAACATTTAAACTCCAACAGTTTCCTTCAAACTGATACGAATATAGGAAAAATGCATATATTTGAAAATAATGTCCTTAATGGTAATGTTTTAATTTTTCCCTTTCCAACACCTCACCCAATTACCCCTCTCTCTAAACTTACAAATCCATAGGTATTTCCTGTGTATATTATATATATTATATATATTGTACAATATATATATATATGTATATATATATATATATAGTGTCTTTCCTTCTACATATGTACTACATAAACTACACTGTTTTACCGTTTTTTGTATTTTGTTTTAAAGAAATCTTTCTTCTTTAATTTGTTCAGATTACAAATATACTTCTGTGTGAATGTGCATCCCATTTTCCTCAGTTCTCACATTAAAAACAGCTTTTTGTTTAACTCAGCATTTGAAAAGTGCCAACCCGTGAAATAAATAAAACTCCATATGCCTTGAGCTCTCTTGGCACTTAAACAATTTTTATATTAACTAAACAACATGTTTACAAATATACGTGGAAAGTGGAACAATGTCTTTGTGTATTGGCGTTAGTAGTTCTAAAACAATGGCTAAAATATTTATAATATCTGATTTGGATTCAGGGGAGTATCTATTTGTCTTCTGTATTGATGTAACATAAGATGCTTTAGCCTTGTGAGAAACTGGGGAGAGTAGAATTAGAATGATTTACGATGTTGGCATGGTTACTGTGAATGTATCCTTTGGAAACAGGAAGAAGGTGAGCCCAGACAGGAAGTGGTGAAGCCAAGTTGTGTGGGCAGAGTTGAGCTATGGATGGGTGGAAATATGGGAGAGATGGTGAGATACTGGGTAGAGGGGTCAGCGCGAGATGCCCTGCATTAGTAATATTAGGATCCTCTATGGCAAAGAAAGGCAATGCTCATGGTTTCGGAAGCCCTAAATAATCCTAAGAGAAGAGCCATTCACTTTGTTCCATGCACTTCCATGCGTAGTGATTTTTTCCCCTGATTCTCCTATGCGAAAAAACCTAACTAGAGATTTGAATTGCAGGTCTAGTTTCTTTAAGGAGCTGCAGATCAGTCTGTAAGCAGACTTCCTAATATTAATTAGACTTGTGCATTCGGATTTGTAATAATTTTAATTTTACCAAAATGTGCCTATTTGTCTCCTTTTCTGTAACTCCACTTCTTCTCTTGCTTCTTCTTGTTCGTCTGTCTTCTTTCTTCTGTACACTTTCTTCATCCACTTCTCCCCAGTATTAGCTCTGCTAACCAGGTCTCCTGGAGAGCTTCCGCTTAAGGGCAGCACCTCTGCGCACACACTCTTCCCTGATTTGATGCCCGTGGGACACACCGTGTCTTCACACTTTGGCGGAAATTAGATCGCCTATTGCCTATGTAGAATCTCCAAAAAAGGCTTAAAAATAGAAAACATTTCTATCATTCACAGTAACATAATATCTTAAAGAGATTCAAAAAAAACTAAGATGTTCTACAGGTTAAATTTGTTTAAACTTTTTATGTTAATGAGCTTGTCATAAGTTTCATTTAATAGAGAGGGAAAGGTAGCATCTGTTTAAGAACAAAGAAGAGATGTTTACCATTGAAAAATCAATTTGCAAGTTTTTGTTTCCATAATTTGTATTTTTTTTTCAATTAGCCGTGCTTATTTTACTTGTCTTATTGTTTTATTGTGTTTTTAGAATGTATTTTTAACATTTTCCTTTGCACTCCATATGTCTTGATACTTTTAACATTATTTTATATTTGCATAACAACAGAAAACTGATCTTAATATTAAAACATATGTTTGGTTTTTGTATTCATGAAATATGCAGAGTTCTGTGTCTAATTATACCATTCCATATGACAAAATTAAGGCATTTAATTTTTTACACATGATTAATTACACTGTGTCATGATTTATTCAACAAAAATAAAGCCAAAATGGAGAAGCCATGTGTGAAAAACTAAGTACACCCTATGATTCAATAGCTTGTAGTACCACCTTTCGCAGCATACTTTTAGGGTGGACACTTTCACTATCTTTACTTTTTACTTCAACATTGATGTTTCAATAATAATACCACACGGAATCAATGTTTTTATATCGTATAAGATTCGAAAGATAATCCAAGGTTCAGATCAAGACGTCAATAAGTGAAACACTTATATAATAATAATTTAATATAATAGAAATGTAGCTGCTTTACTACTGTGCAAACTCAAACGTAATGCCTTTTTCGAAACCTGGCTTAAATTTTCATTTAGATATACTTAGCATATATTCTATTTCTTTTTTTTTGTTATTCAGATGTTACATAACCGTATTGAATTATCGTCTGCAAACGGTTGTATTAGTTTGTGATGCAGCCTTTTATATGGAATGGTTAATGTGAGGGAAGGTGCTGTTCCTACATGTTCTCATTTATAAACTGCACTTTATTAGTGAAGCGAGGCACACAAGCACTTTAAATTTGATTTGAAGATAAAATTAGTTTTTCTATCCTCTATGCAATTGTAAATAAACATGCATTTACACCCCAGGGAAAAGAGAATCCGATGGTTTGACTTTTTCACACCAGGATGCCAAACATTAGGTAGCTAAGATTTAAAATCTAATTTCCTGGTATTAGGGGGTGCCTTTCGAGTTTTAATGCCGAATTTTATTGCCGACGGAAACAGGAAGGCGCTTTAACTATCCAGAAGTCCTCCTGACCCTTTGTGCTGCTACACAATATAGAAATCTAAAAGCACTGCCAGAGCAATAACTCCTGTCCTAACGAGCATCAAATTAAGGGATAAAGCTTTTTTTTTTATTTTATTTTTTTTACTTACCTTTGCTATTGCATGATATACACTAATTGCTAACTTTGTCTCTGCGTTATTTTTTTTAAAGATCAAATGGGCACACTGGTCATTTTCATTAATCTCACGCAGAGCAGCTAATTAAAATTTCCATTATTAACCATCCATTTTCTAGTTGCTTCCTTTGTTGCGTATCAGAGCAGGATGTTAATATTAATTAAGCCGTTATTGTGTTAAAGTCCTATTAAATATAGCACAAATTATTCTAACCTACTGTACAGAATTTGTTTAGGAGCCTTTTTTCAATAGATGCAGAATGCTCGCGTTTGGCTGGCGTTCTTTTACTTTCAATGAGGTCTTGACGGCCAGTGGCTAGCAAATGATAATGGCGTCAGAATCATGTATTTACAGGTTTTTTCGTGGCGGAGCTTCATAAGTGGATTTAATGCTGCATTCGGCTCCAGATATGTGTGACAGAAAGGCAATTTAAAGTGTTGGGAGTGGATGTATCAATTTTTAACGTTAATATAATCTAAAGAGAATATGGTTACAGCATGCACCTAAAATGAAAAGGCTTTTGTATTTGGCTTTAGTGGGGTGATATGGACCATACCATGGAACTGTGTTGTCACGTCCTCCATTGTCATCTTGATGCTCTGTACTCCCATACTGATGATAACCAGTGCGGAGACTAGTTGAGTAGTTGCCAGCATGGGGACAGTATTATATAACCTAGTACATTTCAGAAGAGGAAAGGATAAAAACCACAAAACTATAAATTCATATAATATTAAACTATATACATTTTGGATAATAATAATAATAAAAGAAATAATAATAATAATTTAATTATTACATTTAATCAGTATTATTATTATTAATAATAATATGTAAATTAAAATGCAAATTGAAATTTCAAACCTTTCAATCATAAATATGTAAAATAAGTCAATTTGTCAGCCTAGTTAAGGGTCAGTTCCAACTTTTGTCCAATTCATGCAACTTTGCAATTCATGCAATTCTTATTTTTTTGCCAAAGTGAATAGACCGCATAGGAGTAGCACGATATATTGTGACATGATACATTTTCCAAATTATGATTGTATGTGATTCTATGGTGAATTGTAATCTTTTTGTGCCACTGGGGTCTGCGCTTAACTACTCATTACTAATATACGGCATCGTCAGGGTTTACCAGAGTGGTATAATCTATGGCACTGGCTGGAATAGTATAACCTATGGGACAGCCTCTCTAGTAAAATATGATGTCATATCTTGGTGCACAGGATAGGATATGGCCAATGCTATCACGTCGAAGTTACAGGGAACATAGGATTCATAGATATCTAAGACATCTAGAAGAAAAGTTTGTTCTTGAATAGAATTATTTTATGATTGTTAGTGTATTTCTAATTTAAATGTGTTTATGAAATCATTCTTGGCAGATGAAGCTATGCATAATGCATGGTGCTGTCTCATTTCTGATAAAAGCAAATGTAATTATTTTGATAGTTGTGGCATTCCATCAACAACAGTGTCTAACATTTGACAAAACAAGTCAGTTAACCCACTCTAGCATTGTATTGCTTATTATTGGCTTGCAGACTGTTTTTTGGACCCATTTTTATGTTGCACGTATGATTAATTTATGTAGTAAACAGTTTTACACAGCATTCGCCATTGAGTCCTTTGTGGTTCTCTTTGGCTCATGAGATACTGAAAGTATGGTAGAACAACTGATCCTCAGAAAATATAAACGGTATAAAAATATAAAGTAATAAATATCTTTAATTGATCTCAACATTGTTGAGGACCACCCCTAGAAGAAAAGGTGTCTGCAGCCCCCTATCCTACCCGGCCACCGAAAATATAAATGTAGACCCGACGCACATCCTAATAAAAGCTTCTGCCTATTTTATGATGCTAAACAGAGAGAAAGAATAATTACATAGCGAGTAGAGAAATATTAAGTTCTAAATGGTGCCGGTATCGTCAACATATTAAATTTTGAATATTGCTTCAATACCCCCCCAATCCGTTCCTATCATCGCCCCTCTTCAGAATAAAATTGTACGTTATATTTGAATGTTCCATTCTAATTGTACGCCTTCCACTGGATTGTCTTCTTGTGCTTTAGAAAGTAATGGCGCACCACAACATGTAATATTCATTTTACAATGACAGACACTATGAAATCTTTATTGCATTGTCAGTCAACTCTTCAGATGTTATTAATAAATGACATATATGCTTTGATAACTTTAAGGCTGGATTCTGAAATACATGCAAATTGTTTGAAATATTCAGTACCCAATATGTGAAGTCCTAATGCATGTTTTATAAGATAACTAAACCAGGTAAATAGACACATTAATAATTTTCTTTTCCACCTTGAGAAAATTATATCTATTTTCATAGGAAACCCAGTGGAGATGAGTATTGTTCTCATCGTAAACGCGTTCAATGCCATATGGATGAGCCGCATAATGCGTAGAAAAATAAAAATCTAGATATTCATATTGTGTTTTAACATTGTCTGTAATGCGTTGTTTTATTTTAAATATGCGTATATATATGCGATTTAATCTTTATGGAGAAATGTGATAATGTGATCTGTGCTATCTCTTAAGTCAGGTTTCTATTGAGGAAGGACATATAACAATGATGGATACATACAAAGAAAGAGAGAGAGCGGTAAAAAGAAAACAAGAGAGATCCAAATAGATACTTTTTTTAAACCAAAGAGAAATCCAGTGGGTTGAATTTACATTAAGTGCCTCCACTCTTAATATCTATGTAAATGATGCACAAATTGAAAAAATAAAAATGGAAAAAAAGTTATAATAAAGAATAATAAAAGTCTAAGGAAAGTCAACTCGTAAAAAACATAGAAAGAAGAAAAAAATAAACAATAAGATGTCACAAAAGTAATAAAAAGTAAAAAAAAAAAATAAAAACCCAGCACTTGCAAGATGATGAAAAATCTATAATTATATCTATGGCACTACTGCCCAGAAACTCAAGACAGTAGGGCAGCTACATGGGGCAGGAGCACATTGCTCTTGTGCACTCTTTCTCTCCATATGTATACAGTATATATATATATATATATATATAGTGAGAGAGAGAGAGCGAGAGCGAGAGTGCATAGACTGTGCATAGTTAACTCTTTCAATGACACAATAATATAAATACAACTAATACATAATACATAATCAATACATAATATAAGTATAAGGTAAATACCTGTGAATATAATTATGGGTTTCCTGGATATTCTTGACTGATTCTGTCTACGGCACATATAACATTCAATATACCATGTGTATAAATTCTTCAGAGCACTGTATATCACAACCCATCGTGTTCTCAAGGGCAATGTCATGGGTATGATCGGCTCCCAGAGGAATACAGAGGGTAATGAGTTTCGGTGGCTCACAGATTCCGTATTCATTGTAGATTATTTTTTTTTTAACGTCTTCTCGTTCACGGATCATCGCATTTGATATAGAAGGATTTACTGTGTAAGACCAAGGAATTAGTGAGGTCTCATGAGCTGACTTGATATGACTACTAGAGGCAATAGTGTAAACTTTTGATTAGTGCGAGAGGTTTATGGGCGATCAGGGCTCTGAGATTTGTCCTTCAAGTTCGGACTCTGGGAAAAAAAAAAAAGAAACATTTGAATCTGCAGACCAGATACTGTTTACGTCATCCTGACATTTGAAATCTTGAACTTCAACATTGATTTGGAGAAAGAGATTTATTTTAGATGACACACCAGTAATCTTCTTTTGTCTGAGGACATACTCCAGGTCATGAATGGGGCAGATAAACAAACAGTTACCATTGCAGCAGAAGACATCGGAGTAATCTGATTTTGTTTAAGGGAACTTCTTACAACTTTGAAAGCAGTATTTTATTCAGAGATAAACACCTATTGAAGTGTGTGTTCTTGTTTTATGTTTCGGCATGCAGATACATTGTGTCTTAGAGAGAAAGTAATGGTCCAAGGCTAGGTTGGCCTGTTGTGACAATACGCGCTTAAATAACTATAGATATCCCATCTATACATCAGATATGGACAATACATTGTGTTGTAGTTGTAGACCTCAATGGTTTGGTTTATCAGACCTTGTTTGGCCACGTTGGAGCTGCAATGGAGGTTCTCACTGCAATAGCACAGGCCTCCATTGATTGTTCAGCTCCCTGGGCCAGTCAGAGGATCTCTTTAATTATCCCATGACAACAAATGGACAGCGAAAACTGGGGCACTTGGGAGATGTGCTCTTATATACATCATTGTATGTTTTATTATGTATCCTAAATGCTATTATCTTTTTCTAACAATCTCAAACTCATTCTTTTCCTGACAGGGAGGACTGAAAAACAGTAAACATGAATGTACGCTGTCTTCTCAAGAATACGTGCATGAACTGCGTTCTGGAATTGCTGATGAAAAACTCCTGAACTGTCTGGAGTCTTTAAGGGTTTCCTTAACAAGTAACCCCGTCAGGTAATGTTTGATCTGAATGAAAAATCAAAACAATTATTGTCTTTGAAATGTAGCACACGAGGCATGAAAATCTTGAATTATTCCCATAATAATAAGAATGACCGAGTCGAATAAGTAAGGAAACGGGATTATGTAATCACATTGTTGGGCTTCCTCAAACAGAACAATGGGATGTGACGTTATATACATGCATTGTGCGCAAGCACAGCAAAGGAGAAGGGCCCCCGCAGCGTTATAGGGCAGTATAGGACTGCATTGGGTAAGGCATTGGGTTCAGATCCCCAAAACGACATCACTACTGATGTTCTCTCCCTTCTTCTTACTCCAGGACCCCATTTCCTTAAAGGTTTCCCTGAACGTAGGATTTGTCTGTTTTTAATGTAGTTTATGTCTTGAGTTGATTGCTTTTACCCCCCCCCCCAGCTCACCTGTTTCTCACCTGGGGGTAAAACAAGATGCTACTTTTCTTTCCTGTACTGAATTTAGAATCAGGTCGTATTATTTAATACATAGATTGTCCATCTACTTATATCAGAAGTAAGTACTTATATTAAAAGTGTTGTTGATTAAATTTTAGTAAAATGTCCTAGGAGAAGAATTGTTTTGTGGATTTGTTAAGGTTCCCTATGTTTTTATATATATATTTGTTATTATATGTTATAAAAGTATTCCTATAGGTTTTCCATTGTCCGTAACTCAAATTGTATGGAACTCTGCTCATTCTCTACAAAGCATCGTGTCTGTGGCCCATGGCGTACAAATGATCACTAAAAGTTACTACTTGTGAATTTCTTAACAGTGACTGATTTGCTCTTATATCCGGCGCACAGAAAACCGAATAAAATGAAATTAGATGAATCAATAAGACAGCCGGGGAGCACTTTTCATAAAGCTCCAAAGGAAAGAGCCATTTCATATTGGGGGAAAAAAACATATTTGTCTTGTCAATTTATGAAAGTTGTGCCTTTGAAAGAAAAATGTACCAGTAAAATACAATTATATTTATTACCAGAAAAAATAATTTTGTTTACCTAAAACAAAAAATCTTTAAAAAAATGATATATTAGTCTGATATTTATGTTTATATATAACCATGATTTGATGTCAAATAAAAAGGTGATTTGTAGTCGTATCGCCATAGCAACCAATGAGATAGTCTGGTCAACCGCACTTTTTAACTAGTTGCTATGTTGATAAGTCTACTTTTCAGACTTTATAATAGAGTTACTTTTTATACACTATAACCCCCAGTATTGTGTTATTTTATTTCGCAAATCAAACTAGATATAGTGATTACATTAACCAGGCAAAGATTAGCCATTGTGCAAACTGGGCAAATGCCTGGTACCGCATTGCCCAATGGCGGCTCCCACAAGACTTTACAACTGTAATGTGCGGCCCCAGGCTGGATACACAGAGTCACATGCTGCAAAAATCCAGTTTTATCCAATGTCGTTCCAATAAACTTCCATTATCTGTGGACCTGGAGGCCGCCATTTTTGTTGGTCATATGATATTTTTGGTGCCTTTTCCTGCTCAATCACCACACTGAGCTGATTCTTTATGGAATGCAATGAAGTCTCTTCCTTCACAGCCTTCCATTAGTCAGAGTGTCCGGCTATGTGTTTAAGGCTGAGCCATTCTATTGTTTACCACAAGACAGTACGAAAAGCAGTCAAGATGTTAGTCTACTAAATTGGGCTAAGATAACAGATCTAGAGATAACTTGCAACTTACTAAAACATATAATGTAAAACCTAGAATGTTTTTTTTAAAAAAGCACAATATTTTGGAAAACTCATTTTAACCCTATACTTGAACAACTGCTCTGTTGTGGCCCCTGCCCTATTTACCCCCTCTCTACTTGCACCATATTGGCATTACTGCATGTATTAGCAGTCTATAGTGTAGTTTCAGAAGCGGTAATACTTATTCTAGCTCAATTAGTATTTGTTTGATATTTCTTTATTGGTTTCAGTGCTTTGTGATTTATACTATTTCCCTATGAAATGCCACTAGCTCCTAATTATTCAGGTGCATTTATAAACCGGCGATGTTTAAGAGAATTAAAATGTTGCTGGGTTTGGGATTTTAAATTAATATGTAAATTGGTCATGGATCAGAGTGCGCGAGGAGAGAAGACTTTTCCAGGTTTGTTTCTTTAGAACTTTGCATCTCTGGAACAAATTAACACACAACTGACTTAATAATGTTTTATAGGGCTATTTACAATGTAACATAAACTGGGGAAACTGTTTTCTACAGTCCTTAATGATAGTCATAACTTATTATGGTATATGTACAGTATGTTCTGACATGTATAGACCCCACCAAAGACCTTATATTCAAAGGTCCGCTTCACTCTAAAGAAAGTTCGCTGCATGTGGTATCAGACGGGTGATGACATTGAACATGGCTGGTTGGAAAAAAGGGGGGTTCTTTGAACTTGGTCCAATATCTTAGTTTCCCCTAACTTTTTACATCTGTATATACATTAGGATTATTGTGATGATTCATGAGGTCATAGCGCCTAAAGGGTTTGACCCATTATTGCTTCTGCAATCAGCAGCAACATGCCATTGGCCGCTACAATAAACGTGCTCCATGTTTATCAATTATTTCCCCGTAATTTTATATATATTCCTCTTCCAAACACATCCTTGATAACGGCTTGACATTTAAACTCTGTATGCATTACGGCAAGCAGCGGATTATTTGTGATACCCTCAGAGCTTCTTATATTGCTGTGTAAGAGTTAGAAAGATTAATTGAAACAAAATGAAGGAGACTAAGAGTAAATTGGATTTACAGTAATAAGTGCTCAATAAAAACCACAATTCCCAGCCAACAAAGGTGTGGATGAAGTGAGCGATCATTTAAAGAGAGAGATAGGAGCCTTGTATGTAGATAAAAATTAGACATTGTAAAGCTCTGCCTCACTCTTATTTTACTTTCCGAACAACCATGTTGTATAATTATTCTTAGATCAGCTCTTGTACGTATAAATAAATGCTTTTCGCTCTTGTCTGCAAAGTTTATAATCCAATTTACTGTCCTACATGAAACTCTGGAGCTTGTAAAACATGTAGCAAGTTTTTCATTGCAGTGAAAGTGCTTGTGTTCTGTGATATTTGCTGTTTAAAATTGCTTATTTAGCAAACAGCAAGGAGAAATCAGTGGCACGCATATGGCAGTGAGTGAAAAGTTCCAAGAAAACATAACTTTTAATTATTATTATTAGGATTTCATTGCCAAAAATGCAGTTTACCAAATGTTACTCCAAAAATGTATGAGCTGTCGGGATGTAAATGACTTTGCTTTCATAGGGAAAAAAAATCAAAGCAGGCAGATGTGGAAGATTTTTTAACAGAGCTTCCATAATTATTTATTTCTTCTTTTTTTTTAGACTAGTTCTCTTTGTTCTTTGTGCAATGCCCCATAAGTAGGAAGATTTTTTGTTTTTTTTCCAAACAAGTCCAGGTTAATACAATCCAAATCAATGTCAAAACACCTCTAGACCTTAACATTTTTTGACAGCAAATAGCAGGAACTAGCACTTCCAAGAAAGAAATTGAGGATTGTATGGTTAAATACATGTAGACCTCTCACACTACTCTAGAAACAGATAATGACAATGACCCAAGCTGGTCCTGCTAGTGGAACACATGGCCGCGCTCCAGGAGCTATACACATGCAGCGCCTACTCTTCCTGGAATTCCCGGAAGAACCGACATCGGTTTAGGACAATAGACCACACATTGAATGAGCAAACCCAATTTATATCCCTACAACTGTGGACTACTGTACCAACTCTCAGGAAGATTAATCGGTTGGATCTATATGATTATTTGTAGGATATTCCCAATGTAGGCTATACAGTTTTCTCTCTCTTCCATGGAAGTAGCTTCTTGATAGGGCAGGGAAAGACCTAGACAGCCTTTAGTGGGTGAGGAGTAGGTAGAAAGTGGGTGGCAAGTGGGTATGACCAGGCACCATACCTTTTTCTGGAGAGTGAAGAAACTGAACCAGGGAAGCACGGTTCCACCAGGAGACTCCAGGTCAAACCTAGAAGGTTCCTAGGTGTTCATATAATGCTTACTTGATTATAAAATATGTTCCTGTATAACATCTACTCCACAAATGTCAAGTAAAACGAAATCGTTGTTACATCTCCACCCTATTATAAGAACCTCGATCCAAAAAAATGTATATAAGATTTATATAGCTAAAATGGGAGCTTTGTGCATATCCGAGAGTTCAAACCAGGTTAGAGCAAATGTTAAGAGATGGAAAACCAATAGCAGGTCTGAGATTAAGTGCAGCTTTAATGCAATTAAAGTTTCTAATACAACAGAAGACAAATTGGTCTCTGAATGTAAATGAATTACGTCCCATTCTTAACAGACGCACGTTCAGTGTATGTATAACTATGTGAATGTATATGGAACTCTTAACCCTCCCATGAACCAACTTAACTAAACAAACTGTAATATATTGTGCGACCAGATAGAATGAAAGTATATTTAGAACATTAAGAATACTCACTGAATTCCAAGGATATCTAAAAATATCATGAGGAGGAGCATCTCTCACGAAGGGCTGGGATACCCAGATTTATATAGACTCTATGAGGCATCCCGTATATCTCACGCTTTAGCATGGGGAACTAAAACTAAACATAATTTAGGATGGTATAATGCGGAAAAAACTCTTAGTAATAATATCGATCCATCTAAATTAATCTGGTTAGATAAGAAAACATTGACCAATTTAAAACTACTAAACCCCTTGGTAAGAGATACTCTGAATGCATTATTTAAAGTTCGGAAAGGTTTATCAACAGCTATATCAGAACTATCTCCCATAGAAATCTTAAACATATACATCACAGACTTAAATGTGCAAGGTTGGAAACGATGTGGGATAACAAAACTAGTAGATTTTATGGAGGGACAAGTTATAATTCCTTTTGCAGACATTCAAATAAGATTTAATTTACTAAACAAAGAACTTTTTTCCTACCTACGGATTAAACAATTTTTATCATCAAACCCATTAAGGGCACATGATGATTTAGATGATCTTTTTTTAGAACCTCCCCAAGTAAAAATAATCTCGAAGGTATCTAAACTGTTGACAAACATAACGTCCTCTGAAAAATGTAAAACAATTTTATTATGGGAAAGAGATCTTCGTGAGGAATTTCATTTACAAAAGTGGTATAAAGCTTGGTACCATACAAGAAAATCAGTACATTGTTTAAACCTCCATGAACAATATTATAAACTATTACACCGTTGGTATTTGGTCCCAAGCAAACTTTAGTAAAATGTATAATGGGAATAGTGATGTCTGTTGGCGTTGTCAAAAATCAGTGGGAACTCACTTCCACATATGGTGGGAATGTCCTAATCTTAATCCTATTAAGAATTTGGTGTGTTCTATATTTCAATTAGCTACTGGTATCAAGATTTTTCTGACGCCTCAAATCTTTATGTTCCACTTAGACCTTCCGCAAATGCCTAAATTTAACAAAATTTGGTTAATTAATATATTATTGGCATGCAAAATATGTATTGCCAGAAATTGAAAAAGCTACGACATTCCATCACAGGACGACATCTATAATCAAATTAAAACACAGGCTACCTCAGAGAGATATTTTTTTCGAAACAATATAGCTTTCTATAATAAAATTTGGTCCAGTTGGAATATACTTATTTTGGGGAGTCCTTGAGAATTTAATAACTCTAAATATACATATATATATATACATATTCTTGTTCTGTTGAAGAGTTCAACCGTTGTGCTTCGCCACACGTAGACCCCTCAGTGAGACCTAAAATGTTACCAAGATCATTAATCCAAAGAGCTTTGTCGTATTGTCTAACTGTATGTATCTTTGTTATAATTTACAAATTAATGATGGCTGTAAGAAGTACATTGTAGGTTACTTTAATTATTATGCAAGTAACTTACTTGTCAATGTTTGTCATAATTATTTTATAAAAAAACTGAATAAAGAATAATAAAAAAAAAAGAATACTCACTGAATTCTAATTCGGAATCAGTTGAAGTTTCCAATGCTTATTTATTTTCTTATTTATTTGACACATTTAAATGAATTTTAATTTCTATTAATGAACGTGAAAGAGCGTAAGATGCAAACATTCCAAATGCCATGATTAATACTTACTTTACTACGTATAATGTAATCGAACTGATGGCAGCAAACTATAGGACGTGAAAGCTACAGTACAGACACACCAGGTTTTTCGGGCAATACATAGCACGTTGATCAGCGATAACGCAATGTGAACAGTTTAATTGTTTGTTAATTAGAGAAATACCAAAAACTCTGGCAGGATTATGTTTCTCTAGGAACAATTTAGACCCTGCCTGAAAGTCTTTTAAGGTAATTCCGGAGTAAATACACAAAGCACTATATCTTGATAAATGGTAATGTTCCGTTCCAGTATTGACTGCAGCCGTTGGAGTTAAATACCACTTCAAATGGACAGGCAAGGAAAGCTCTTTCAAAGAACTCAGCGGAGGCGCATCTAGACAACAAGGCTCCAGATGATATAATTTTATCAATTAAATAGTTGGGAAACCTGTTGAGAGTTGTCTTCAAATGATCTTTAGAAAATAGAAGGAAACTCGTGTTCACCGAGGCTCGAATTATCTGTCACGTTACAGGTTTATAGTATAAAGTTGCCTGACCTAAAAGGTGGAAGATGGCTTGGTTTAACCCATTTAGTGCCTGATGGAGGAATGGGACAGACATGATGGGACTCACAGCACAGTCCTAGGTGTTAATATCTAGACTATTGTGCAGCCTCCTTTGGTTGTCCACATAAAGCCCTAAGGCCTACCGTCAGGGCTGCTAGGAATATTCTTATTAAAAACAGTCAATATCAGTTTTATGATTCCCCTTTAACTCCAACTAGATGAGATCAGCCGTTTCTTCCATGTTCTGCGCATGTTGCTGAATAATACGTGTAAAGTGCTGCCCCCTGCAGTATGCATGATGTATAAACACAGAAGGGAATCAGTTACTGGGTTATACATCCCACATACTGCAGGGGGCAGCACTTAACATGTGCTGGTCTGTAAAACATGTAAAGCAAGTATGTGTCCCGGAAAAAGTGGCAGATATGGTGGCCCTAATGGCAACCCATACCTGATTGTGCTTTAAAAGAGTCGCCATCAACCTGGCATGACCCCACTGAACATCACCCCAGTGCCCATCCGCCTATACCTTCATGGGGTTAATGTTGCAGTTAACGGAATTAGTTTTTTCGAGTTTGCGGACTGTTCTTATGCATGAAAAACATAATGTATATTCTTCGACGGGCGCATTGTTCGGTTGCTCAGGTTTGACGACAGCTGAAATTTTACCTGCTGAGAAAAATCACCGAAACACACAGAAGAGTGAAAAAATCAAACGTGTCTCTATTATTTAGAATCCCGATGAATCATTTAATACAGATATCGATGCGATGGAAGAGATAGATTTTTTTGTGTTCTAGCTTAGAACATGTGTGCCGCTGGAACGGTTTTATACATTTTTTTTTCTCTCTGTCTGTTTAATGATGGATACAGTAATCTGTATGGGATTGTAATGGTGTATTACCATTACCAACTGATCATACAGATGTTCTACCAGTGACATAATGGACCTTACTGGGCATCATATTGTTTGATTACAGTCAGGGAGAAAAGGACATGGGGTGTTTTCTATTTCCAGGAAGAAATTAATAAATGTCACTGTACGTGTTACGATCAAGTACTATTAAAGTAATAATGCTTGAATTTACACATAATGTACCCAGGGCTGGCGGATCATTAAGGTACACTAGGATGTTGCCTTCAATCATTTTGAGGGTCTTAGTGTTGGGTGACCAGGTGGTTATTTTAATCAGGAATCCTGCAGGGGCGCAAGGCATTCAGTACAGCTCTGCTTTCAGAACTTCCATATGTGGCCCCAGTTAAAGGAGCCCATCGACCAGTCTAGCTTAGACAAATGGCGTTCCTTGGTTCTTACGAGGGGTTCATTGTAATTTTGCTGTTGTAGGTCTATTCTGCTTGTGTGGTGGTCCACATTGTACCGACCTTCAGCGGTCCCCATGTTGCACATATGATGATGCGTAAAGTATATGAAGGACCACCTACATGGAGGTCATTTTCTGTCCACTGGAACATCATGAGATATACCCCCCAGGGAATGCAAAGTGGGATATCTGCAAGGACAGCCAAGAGTCTGGGAATAAGTCTGGTTGTCAGGACCAAATTTGTGACTGTTGGTGGGTATGAAGGAAGATGTCTGAAGTATCAAAGCTACTAGTAGCCTCTAAAATATGCTTTTATTTTTTCTTGGCACCGCCGTACAAGCATTTCACACCCATACTAATTAAGATTTTCACATTCTTTGAAGTATTCTTCTAAAATTAACAAAAAGTATTTTTTTTAATTGTGCTGTTACCCCATTTCCAGTCCGCCATTGGGGTATGATAACAATCACGTCATGTACACCTTTAAAAACATTGTTAACACTTCCAAAGGTGGCATTTTGCGTTCTTGTTAAAAGCTAAACCACGTAGATATCCAGGTTAAAAATAGTTTCTCAACCACAGAGACAGGACTTCCATTGTAATCCGTGTATCCCCAGGCAGTGCGGATTCTGTATTTATAGTATCAATTAATTAGATGATCAAGCTTTGATATTTATTTGATTTATGTGGCTAGACAGAGTGATTGATGCGAATGCTTATGAGTGGTCACAGAGACAACGCGCAGTTAATTGTATGATGAAACAAAGTTTTTTTATTTGCTGCTATGAAAGTGCTTAAAATACAACACGCGGTAGTTTGCCGCCATAAATGAAAAAAATTCCACTTTAATTAAATACAAAAAAAATTAAAAAATATTCCACTGGGCAATTTTTTTTTTAAAAAAAACCTTTATATATCTCAAAAGAGATTTTCTTATTTTCGGTAGGCACAGGACAGCCTAATAATTAGTCAAATAAAATAAGAATATATTAATTTGGTATATTTTAGGCATTTATTTTAGACTAACCAGATCAGCGAGAGAGCCGCATACCAAGCACTGCTGTTTTATTCATAGGTACGATTCAATATTTCGTATTTGCACCGTCAGCTGCTGACGTGTTAATTGCCGGTATTCGGTAAGCTATACACTCCCTGGAAAATTGCGGCACAGCTAACGATATTGAAAGTGGTTAAAATTATCCATAGAAATATTATTATTTACGAGCACCGGTAAACCATATAGTGTTACAAAGTAACTCAGTGATTTTATTTTACCACTAGATGTCTCAATATTTTTCTAATGCGTAGTAAACAAAGAAGCCGAATTAGACATGTTTAACCCCGGATTGACTAATGCGCAATCTGTATGGCTTTTTGGGGGGGATTCAACAAACAAAGAGTTAGGGTAGATGGTCCTTTTCTCTTTAAAAGTAGGTGTTATTTGTTTAAAGAAATATTTTATTTTTTATGTAATAAATTGGATAGTTTATACATTAGCTTTTTTTGGGGGGGGGGGCAAGCAGAGACAATAGTGGAGTAGATGGTCCTACCTGACTTTCTTCTATTTTTTAATATATTTTTTTATATAATTAATTGAATATTTATGTTCTCTGTAGGATTTAAGGCTTTTAACTGTGTTACGGTGTTTAAACAACTTCTAGTTCATCTTATCAGTGGATCTTATAGTAAGCGGCTACTGGAGTTGATGATCAAAGCGGGTTGAGCACAGAGCGCTTAGAAGCAATAATACAAAACCAGCACAGTTCAAAGCAAATAAATCCAAATAAAGGGAAAAACTATCACCAGGATTCTTGCATGAATCCGGACATGGTCACTGGCAATGAAATTATTAAAATGTAAGTAATCAGTCTAAGTTTATGCATTGAAGAGAAGTATTGATTGTAGAAGTGGAGATTCATATCGGGACATCAGTTGGTGTATCAACATCAATTTTACGGTTCAGACACACAACGTATTGGCTTATTCTGGGTCATGGACTGGTTTCTAAAGCCAGTATAATCAACCATGTCATGTAGAAGAGAGAATGGGGCTGTCTGAGTTCCTCTCGCGGAATATAACACAGAGATCTGGGCTGGTAATGATTCACAACCAACCATAGAAAACCATACAAAAAAAGTTATAAGGTTCCATGATACTTGTCACTATGTAAAGTTTGGACATCAATTCCCTTAACTGATTTAGGAGACCACCTGTCCTAAGGAAGCCCCGCTAAATACATCAGAGGAACGTGTAACATACAGAGCGACAGGTTTTTGAATGATTCATCTTATCAGTAGACCTTGCTGTGCAGTTTCATCCTCATCTTCCCGTACGTGATTTTCTCGATATTACTTCTATCTATAGCGTTTTTTTACAGTTTTCGTGTATTCTGTCAGAGCTATGTGTGATATTTCATAATTGAAGCATCGGTTACTGTTTGTCTGCGAAGCTTCATGAAAAAGTAAAGCTTATCAGATGGATTCTGGCTGTATTAATTCTATCGCCAGATAAGATGCACACAACTGAATGACAGTGTTTGTAAAATACATCGCGGGCTTGATGTGAAATCATTAGACTCACATATAAAATATATACAAAGTATAAGTCGGTGGGTTTTGAGGTTCTCTATGAGATTTATGAGAAGTGCTTCTTTATGACTTTGAATATAAATTCCACTTCTTAAGGCAGGGAACTTTCTTCTGAACAAAGCAAGGTCCACAGTTACAAAGTTTTCAAAACTGAACCAGACCTTGGTCTACATTAGTAAATACTTGTGGCGCCAATCCTTGGGCTTTACCATTCTGTAGAGGTGAGACCTGAGCCATGGATTGGATCAGTGAGCCATGGATGAGCCGAGCCAGATACGTTAGAAACCAGTTTAACCAGTCTCATACTCGGGGAAAGCCGAGCCGGGCATTACACTTCAGCTGTCTTTGAAACCAGCACTGGTTCACCTAGCTTTATCTCTTTGTAGGAAAATCTAGACTGATCTAATTAAATATATCACACATTCCTAGTTGGAACCTAAAATTTGTATAACCTAGGCCTTTCTATAGGTTTTGGAGAGATCCCGGCATTCTGCCTGGTAAAGTAATAGTTCCACTTGCTAAATACCGGTCCAGTTGGGTTAATGTAGAGACGGTGCAGTTGGGTTAATGTTGAGATGGTGCAGTTGGGTTAATGTAGAGACGGTGCAGTTGGGTTTAAAAATGTAAGGACGGTGCAGTTGGGTTATGTAGAGACGGTGCAGTTAATGTAGAGACGGTGCAGTTGGGATGTGCATGTTGAAAGACGGTGCAGGGGTTAATGTAGAGACGTGCAGTTGGGTTAATGTAGAGACGGTGGCAGTTAATGTAGAGACGGTGCAGTTGGGTTAATGTAGAGACGGTGCAGTTGGGTTAATGTAGAGACGGTGCAGTTGGGTTAATGTAGAGACGGTGCAGTTGGGTTAATGTAGAGACGGTGCAGTTGGGTTAATGTAGAGACGGTGCAGTTGGGTTAATGTAGAGACGGTGCAGTTGGGTTAATGTAGAGACGGTGCAGTTGGGTTAATGTAGAGACGGTGCAGTTGGGTTAATGTAGAAACGGGGCAGTTGGGTTAATGTAGAGCGGTGCAGTTGGGTTAATGTAGAGACGGTGCAGTTGGGTTAATGTAGAGACGTGCAGTGGGTTAATGTAGAGACGGTGCAGTTGGGTTAATGTAGAGACGGTGCAGTTGGGTTAATGTAGAGATGCTGGGAGACTGAGCTTTGAAAGGCTGTCAGTAAGGCGATCTCTCTCTTGTTGTCAAACTCTGGGTTTTAATGTTACTGCAGTGCAGGAAACGAGCAGCCAGCTCCATCCCCTCGCTCCTTTCCCCGGCGGTGAACACATCCATGGACTTCATCACCTGAGGCGACTCCAGACAGCCTGGAGCCCTGCTTTATCCAATGATTCCAAATTAGAAGGGGAGGCTTTTAGCAATTCTGTGGCACTGATTCTTCTGACCCAGCTCTGTGCTAACCTATTATGTCCTATTGCATAGCCTCCTGCCATCAATCTTACAAATACTATTAGAGAGGATTCAGTCGTTTGTATATGTACACATACAAACTGTTTCTCTATCAGTCCATCTCTCTATACATATAACTGGCAAAGAAGATATATATACCATATATAAATATATATAATAATAATGGATGTGCATAATTCTCTCTCTCTCTCTCTCTCTCTCTCTCTCTCTCTATATATATATATATATATAGTGATTATGTATTTTACATAATTTATTTGTTTTTTTCTTTTTATGGACATTGTTATGGACATTGTTAATAATTGATTGTTGGGGTTAACATTAAAGATTTTTGAACACATTAAATAAAATAACATGAGGCATTATTACATTATTGTTAAGGCTGTTGTCTGCAGCCCCAGCTATTTGTACATTGCTGTAATTTACTGTAACGTTTTAGCATCTACGGTAAATACTACATAGCTTCGAAAAACAAGAGAATGTGTATTAAAAATGTATGTCTCATTTTTGGTTGACCTTTGTCCCGGTACGTTTGTTCGCTTACTTTGGTGTTGTAGTTTGCAGTGTATGTGTGCCGAGAGGGCCGTATTAGTGCCTTTTGTGAATATGTATTGAAGGGACAGTCTCAGCAAAATATTTTGTATATGAAAGTACTTTATAAGTACTTTAAAAAGCATTATTTTTAATAAAAAAGCACCTTAGGGAGAAGCTGCAGCTCCCAGCCTTCTCTGTGATCCATGAAGCAGCCAATCAATGGCCTTCCTACTGACATCAATAGAGGCGATTTCTGCACATGTTCCATGAGGGGGTCTCCTTAGACCACCCCACAATGTTTGCCAAGCCAGTAAGTATATCATATGGAGGAGGGGCTAATGCATAAGGGGGGACTCTACAAAATCCCACCATACATCCGCATGGAAGATGCCATGTTAAAGTGTATGTAATGGCGAGAGTTTCTCTTTAAATGGCTTTTTGTAACCTAGACTGGGTATTAAACTCATATGGAAGTCTGTGGCCAGTTTCCCGGAGAAGAAAACGGTGGTTTAATATTTTAAATCATTGGCAGCCGCACGGGTACCCTTTGTTTTATGATGCTACAGGCAACCATCCAGCTAACCGTGCCTTAAATATATCATAGGAATACTGAGCCAAATATAAAATTTTATATATAAAAGTCAAAGGGAATAGTCTGTACTATTCTAAAACATAGAAACATAGAAAATGACGGAAGATAAGGACCATTCGGCCCATCTAGTCTGCCCAACAAACGCTTTGAGACAGTATTAACGCTGTAACAGGTCTTTGTCCAGGGCTTCCAAGAGTCTTTAGTTGAAGGTAAGTTTGAATCAAGTCTATCTGAAGAAGAGACCTTCTTCTATCTTTTAATGTTGGTCCTACTCTTATAGAATTAACCAAGGAACAGTCTTGCTGATGTAACAGAACCTGGACTGGAGTCCTTAAGGTTCCCACCTCAATTAACTACGGAGCTGGACCTCCTGCCAAAGCCATTGTAAGCAACTCCAAAAAGAAGGCAGACTCATCGTTAGGTGACTCTGGAAGTAAATGTAGTCTGGGGCTCCAATCTCAAGCATGCACTCTTGATGCTGACCGTGTCACCTCATTACTAAGCTGTTTTGATCGGTAGACTGAAGGTTTAAGTACTGGTGCGGTTGGTAGGGGGATTTAAATCTGCTGAATTACTGAAGGAGGTTTTACATTACTCAGAGGACGGTAGATATGTGGAAAAGCCTCCCAGCAAACGTGGTAAAGACTGATACAGTGAGGGAATTTAAACATGCATGGGATAGGCATATGGCTCCTGAACCCGAGACAAGACAAGGACTGATTATGGTCTGTGTGGGCCGAATGGGTCTTATCTGCTGCCAAATTCTGTGTTTCCATGTCTATTGGGTATGAGTGCCACATAGGGTATTATTAGATATTATAATCTGTTACGTTGTTAACTGTTTCTCATTCAGCATCTTTTTTGCTGATATAGTAAGGGTTACAGCTAATATCATGGAATATATTTTTATTGCGTTTGATAAGGGCCATATCTGGGACCACCGCCCTCCCATTTAAAAAAGTGAAGACCACCAACCTTATTATATATTGGCCGTTGCGTTCCTCACCCATAGCTTAACTGAGCCAAATCTATTTGCCATTGGTAATAAAACAACCTGCATTCTCCGTATCGTCCGCACAACGCCATTTAGCCCTTTCTCAAATGCCAATTCCGTTCGCGTATATCATTAACAGCTGCTGACTCGCACAATGTGTTTTGCATTTGGCTCGCTGTCGCTGTCTTCTCTGAGTATTTATCCTGCGCGAAAACCCCAAAAGTATATTTATACTCTATGTTTTTAGTAACTGCAAGTCTGTTCCGAAGGCTTTTGTTGTTTTATTCTTAGAATAAGGTGGATCGTGTTCTATAATTTTACCACCTTTTATGTTCCCAGAGCTGCTTTGAACTATCATTCATTTTATTTGATGTTCCAGTCATTTTGGCTGTAGCTTGAGATTACTGTTGGGAATAAAGCACCATTAGAGAGAAATACAATCCTTTCTATAGAGCAGTGAGCCCTCTGAACTAGCCTTTACCGGTGCACAAACAATGATACACGAATGGCATGACTAATACACAACTCCTTTGCTTGAGACAATTCGGCTCTACAGGCTCTATACACATATATACACTATATATATATATAATATATATATATATATATATATAATTATATATATTATTTTTTTATATATTTATGATAATTTTGTTAGTATGGTTAATGTACTTTATACAAATATTTTATTTGTTCCATAAAAAGGTGCCATCGAATAACCTCCGTAAACCCGCTTTGTTTTGCGGAAGGCGAACCCATTTCTCTTGAGTTTGGATTGCTAATGCTAAATGAAATAGTTTGCCAGTATATGAAGAACAAAGAGAGCGAGAAATATATTCAAAGGCTTTTATTATATACGCAATAAAAGGAAATGTGTATTTTTAATGAAAGGTTATTTATAAAATGCTTTTTTTCTCCCCTGGGTTATGTAGACGATTGCACTTGATGTCCTTCAAATCCTACAACAGGCTTTTTACTCCTGAATCCCCCTGTGTGGGTATTGCCGCTCCGAGTGCTGTGTAAGTGGGTCATGGTATACAAAGTGAGGCTGTATTATGGTTTAAGGGGCAGCATGTGAACGCGGAGCTACAGATGGTTCTGATTCATGCTGCCGTTGACGTACGGGGATTAATGCACTTTGCAGTGTAACATCTGGGCTTTGTACTCTGTGAGATGTCCATTGTAATAACCTTATACTCTTTAAATTAAGTTCAGTGTGATGTATGCCTTAATGTTTTATAGGCAAACACTCACATAAATAGGCCCCAAAACATGCTTTAATAATATCATGGGATAGTTGGGGCGCAGCTAATAATAGCAACTAGTATATATTGAGCACCATTCATCGAGTTGGCGGTTGAATAATAGATGTTATTATTACCCAGTTGATGGTACTCATTTTATTATGCCCGGAAGGATGAAGGGCTGAGCTGGCTCTGTCATGATCTGAAGACCCTTAAATAACCATTGGAGAACTCCATTGACTCCATATTGTCATTGGAGACCTACTTTGACCCAATTCTGGCGCTGAAAACTACCCATACTCTTAAACCTTCACTGGAGACCTACCAAGAAAATGTTGGAAGCAAACAAAGGTCCATGGAGTAAAATAGTAATATCACATGCCTTCCAAGTGTCCCCCTAACTTGGCCATCCTGATTTGAACACCTAAAATGTTGAGTATGACATCACAACTGCCGAACTACCCCAGTGTGTTCATTTCACTGCATCAGCATTTTTATTATTTTAACTTTATTTTTTAAATGTATCGATATAGATAGAACGAGTCTATGTACTGGTTGGGAAGAAGGTTCCATGGTAATAAAACATTTGACAGATAGTATAGTTTGATATATTTAGTAACACAACCAGAGCCTAACACATATCTTGTGCTATTGACAAACTCTGTCTCTAGTAGCTAAGCCGATAATCAGATTTAGATGCATTTACTGTAAATTTCCTTTTTAAACATGTTATGACGACGTCTTTTGGGAGATCGTCTCCCTTTAGTGGATCATTATAAGCTTTTGATATATTGTGGATTATATTTGATTATCATTCTAGCGGTGTATTGATTATGACTTGCTTCCATAGTTAAAATCTAAACTCTATGAAAAATTCAATGTAGAAAAAAAAAAAGATCCTGTTACTTTTTTTTTTCTTGTTGTTTATACCCATATACCACGGAGTGTGTTACATTTCCAGACTGCTGAATTTATTTTATTTTTTCTTCCTTTTTTATTATGATGTGTTCAAAATGTGATAGGTTCATCGGGTTAAAAGGTAGAACATTTGATAAAACAGTTCACCGTGTCCAAAAAAGATGTATTACATTAAGATACAAATTTACCCACAGAAAAGACATTTAAGACTATTTGTTTGAGATCTTTTTTTTCCTTTCTTTAAGGAGTAAACCTCCTGCAGCTATTGTACACAATACAACAGAGAAAATCGCTAGGGCATATTCTGTTTTTATTATTTCCAAAGTAGGAGGAAGAAAGTAAAAATTGTGTTTGAGAGAAAGCAATCCGAGCACCTCCAAAAAAATAAAAAAAACTAGGTGAAACTCTATTACATGCTGCAGGCTCCGGAGAACCCGGAGAGAATAACTGGAGATTTCCAAAAATACAACAAAATAAATAAATTTAAAAAGCGTAAGGAATATCAACACAAAATACAACGAGGGATCTTGAACGCATACAATGCATGAACGTAAATGTATTAACCCATGTCTGTATTGTAATAGACGCTATTAAGATGCTTTAGTTCCAGAATTAGAGAAGATCGCTGTTTGTTTTAAAAAGGCTTTAAAGTTCTCCTTCCAACAATTAGACATCTGTTTATTAGCAGATAATGGTATCGGCTACTGATGCATCTGGGTGCGTTAGTCCCACTTCGGTGAATTCATCACAGAGGGTGATTTACTGTCAGAGGGAGTTTAAAAAAATACAACCTATGGATTTACCTCCTTAGTATCCCACGTCTGGAATGGGCGTCCATCTTTATTTTTAGGAACTGGCAAAAAAAAAGTGAATGACAAGTTTGTTGAAAGTTTCGGTGCCCATGAGACATTAAGTCAAATGTCCTTCACAAAGCCTAGCGGTGCCTACTGTGTCTTTCCGTAACCCCTTTTCTGGATACTGGGAATTATAGTTATGTTGTGTATAAAAATAGCTATCAATGCCACCTAAAATTACAATATCACACCCGCCGCTCTCACCCTCTAAAACCATAGTGTCTTGTCCCCTCTGATTTTTTTTCACTTTCTATTTCTGCGCACATGTGTTAGGGTAACCGGTGATTTGGGGGTCTTCTTTGTTGTGGTATAGTTAGATCAGATAATAGCTAATTTGCCGTTCAGAGTGAACGGGTGATCCCATACCTCCCAAATGCCCCAGAGCCGATGAGATAGCCCAGTTGGTAAATGCTCATGATCACAGGTTCAAATACTGGAGGGATCAACTCAACCCTTCATCTTTCCGAGCTCGGTGAATGAGTACTATTCATTGGGTAATGGGTAATAATAACAGCTGTTGTTCAGCTACCGAATAGCTGGGGGTGCAAAGAAGTGGCAAATACAGAATCCCCCCCCCGCTCCATGCGTTTCCAAAGAGGAAACCATGACAATTGAATGGGATCTCGTATCTGTTATGTGCATTAAAGTGCATTTGGTGGCAGAAGTGTAACTATAAGACCAGAGGCTGTCTAATGACATAACTTATGGACGCGTATCATGGCGTTCAACCACGTGTATCTAGTTGGCAGCTCCATTGTACAGGACCTGATCTGCTGCTTGAGAATTGGTAAAAAAAAAATGGCTGTTTGGCAATCGTAAGCATGAAATGGAGACTGCAAAGTTACGTTGCTTCCCCGACATGCTAAACAGTACAAGCAAATACGATGCCGGTAATGCATGAATTTGAAAAATGTTACCTTTATTTTTACAGCCAAGTCCTCTATTAAGGAAAAAAGCTGCTATTTTAGATTTACTTTCTTATCCAGCCGCCGTTACATAAGTATGTGTGTTAATACATCCTTTTTTTTTGAGGGAAATTGTGCTACTCTAACCCCTGGGAAATAGGCCTTCTAAAAGTCACAGGGCCCTGGGGCTTCCTAATGGATACTGTGATGCCAAATTGACACATTCTTTCAACTGGATGCTCTGAGGCCTCACCTGGGAGTTAACAATTTTTATAACTCAACTTTTTCCATTTTCTGAATTTCTAATGTTTTGCTTAAAAAAAACAACCCAACTCATTAAGATGACGGTTTCCTTTCATTTAGCAAACATTTCTCAAGGAACATGTAAAATATAATTCAGCTTGCTTGGTACATTTTAAGGGATGTTCTTTTTATATTTAGCTAGAAACATACACAGAACGTGAGCTAGAATGCTATTAGTACGGCGTCTGTGTGGATTCTATGGAATCCATAGATTCATCTTCCAATTTAGTCATTTACTTGTGTCCAAAGACATAAATTTCCCATTTGCCGTGAGAATACAAACCATCAGTCATCTAGAGGGGGTATTCGTTAAAAACATACCACATGATGGCGACAAGACCCATTTGCCCCGCCTAGTCTCCCAGAACACTGAAGTCATGCAATGACATGATGTCATACCCAACATCCTGAAGTCACAAAGGCTGTAAGTAAGCAAATCTCGGCTCCCTCCGCCAGAGCATCACTAAATACCCCCAATAAATTAAGGAAAAAAACAATAGAGGATTTACAAAAATACATCATAGCAGCCAACCTATTTCATTTTAGAGACGGCAAGGGGTTAATTCAGTAAGGATCTGATGCGTGACAGTTTGGGGAGTTGCTTACGAAACTCTTAAACAAAAAAGCTGTGTTTGTTGTTTGTTTTTTTTTTTTTTTCCCCTCATGTTTTTTTGGTTTAGAATAAAAGATTTGATATTTTGCAGTGAGGCAAGCGCGAGTTTAATTGACAAACTTAATTTGCAGCAGATGGTAATGGAATATTTCATTATTTAATTTTGATAATTAGGTACATAACACAGTAATCCCCACCAAACAAATGCGTGGCTAATGATCTGCCCTTGATGTTTGTTTTTCTGGAGTGCTCGAGACACGATAGCTGCTATACCCACTTGTTAGTAAGGAATCCTACAGATGGCTACGTCTCCTTATGGAAAGAAAACAGTGGGAAATGTGTCTAAGGGCTTCTATTCATGTTCGTTTTTACCGTTTATAGTGTTGGTCAATTCAGTTAAACAAAGAAGACAAGGGTGGCTTTGCCTACACCAGCTGGACTTCTGGGATTGATATGAGTTGTAGTCAATTAAATGACGCAAGCTGTCCTACAGAATTTCCAATGCACCAGTAATGCCATGTAATATGGCGCCTTCTAACGTACTTATCACGTAGCAGTGTCTATGGATTGGAATAACCCCTCCTTTGCCAATGGGTTTATAAGGTTTATCTAAGAGATTAAACACAAACATATTAAAATTCAAGGGACAAAACCCCCTTCTGCCTTAATCTGATGGAGCAGCCATAATAAATACCTATTTCCATGGCTCTTCTAATGGATTCTTATCAATCTTATGCAAGGGACTCGACGCCTAAAACATGTCCTAACTTAAAACATAATAACCAAGTCTCAGCATAAATTAAGTATAAAAACCCTGCAATGCCTTAAAATGCTGCATATATATTCACCAAGTTATTTCTCCGCACCTTTGGGGAACTTTCCTGCATAGGGTTATTCGTCAGTACGCAGGCACCTTTACAGATTATTTCTTTGACTTTTTGAAAGCAAATAAGAATAAATGCGTTAGACACGGCAAATAGATGCAGTATTTACAGCAGTCTCTAAGCCTCTACATGTACTTGCACCGGAGCAGTAATACCAGTCTAAACCATTAAAAATAAAGGCTGTCAAAACAGCTTGTTCTTCAAAATAAATACGGTTTAGTCGATATAGAACAAGCAAGTAGAATTTGTGCCTTCAAAGTAACCTTTATCATTAATAAAAAGAAAAAGCAAGAGAACATTGCTCAATATTTGCCAAACTGCTTTACTGGATCGGGAGAATTGCACAAGCTCAGCAACAGAGAAGGAGACTTAATTGTTAGAAATGTTCGGGCAGACGTCAGAGGAGGCCATCCCCTTGGCACTGTTCAGCCCAGCTATATCCAGTAACCCAAACAATCCAGTCCTGTCCAGTACATATTTGACAAAATGTTAAAAAAAGGCCCGGAGAAAAGTATACGGCCAGGACGCAAATGCTTTCTAAAACCATTGTTGCTCTTGGCCGTCCCTAGTGGCTATATGCGGAACTGCAAGCAAAACACACTGAAAGATTTGTAAGAAAGAAAGAAAGAAAGAAAGAAAGAAGGGAAAAGGAGAGGAACAAAGGGAAAAGGAAATTAAGACAGAGAAGGAGAGAAAGAAATAAACAAAGAGAAAAAGATATTAAGAAGGGAAAAAGGAGAGAAGGAAATTAGGAAACAAAGAAATGTAAGAAAGGAACACATATGACCATTTGTTCAAAGCGCAAAAAAGTTTTTGCAGAGCCGGAGAAGTTTTTCAGAAGTGTTGTGTTTTTTTTTTCTTTCTATTGTCAAAAACAGAGGAAGGAAGATAAATTGTTTAAGATTGTTTTTAATAAACTGTTTCGATTTTGTACCTCCAGGTATAACATCTGTTCATATAATTCATTTTAAAAAATACAAAATATGTAGGCGTGTAAAACCCTTGTAAATCATCATTGTCACTGTGACTGCTAACTAGAGGCAATCTGTAGGTGCCTTGTATATACAAACAAATCTGTTATTCTTTGATGCCAAACAAGGTGTTACTTTCCACGGAGTTTCTGAACTTTAAACATACGACTTATAGAGACGCTAAACATTAATTGATTTTACTGCGATACTTAATTCTGTGAGAATCTGTCGACTAAGGCCGTGTTCCGGAGGGAGTTCAGAGAAGGGATATTAAAATGGTGAATGGTTTGCAAAATAAGAATTATCTCGAAAGATAAAGGATCTTAATGTGTATAGTTTGGGGGAGACAAGAGATGTTTCAAAGGAGCTAAGAGGCAGGAGTGGAGTGGACTGGCCTGGGAGGGGGGGCAAAGGTGGTCAGTTCTCTTCATTGAGAGGGTAGTAGGTAAGTGTAACATTCTTCCAGCAGAAGTGGTGCTTAGAATATATGCAAGGCTGAGTGGCACTGGCTGGCTTATCCACCACTGTTGCCATAGCTATCGAACTACCTAAATGTCACCTTGTATTCCTCCAAAGGCAAAAGCCAGCACTGACATGGCTGAAACAATGATCTTTATTTGGCCAAGACGTATAGAGAGAAAAGCAGATTTCTTCTGTCACACAAATAGTTAGATTGGTTCAAAATACAGAAGCGTGCCAAAAAACCCTCTAATCCTTGTTTCGGAGAAGTTATTCCCAACAGAGCTACAGGCCAGGAACTGACTAATTTGGGACTTCGAGACACTTAATTTATATACCCGTTTAAAGATGCGGCCGAGGTTAACCCATTATTAACCAATTATATAAAAAACCAACGAAAACCTCTTTGTAAATCCTTTTAATTTGTACTGCAGTAAGGTGATTGTAGATGTTGTAATTAGGTGGTTTTTTTGTCTGTTTGTTGCGTATTAAAGGGACACTCCAGCCATAGTATGCACTTTAACGCATATCATAGCTGACAGGTCTCTTTAAGTTTCTATGAAGCCCCTCTTGGAAATGCATAATCCCCCCCAAATGCATTTCAGCCAAACACACTCCTCGCATGTGATATATTTACCTCTATTATGACTTGGCAAATGTAGCAGGGGTCTAATGAAACCCCTCTGTTTTAAAACCTACCAATAGTCTATGAACTATAATCAGAAAAAAGGGATTTTTGATAAGAAAATAATGTTGTTTATTTTGTTTCTCAAATGAAGAAATCATCCAATAATTATTATTTTTTCTTTCAATAGCTGGGTTAACAATTTTGGACATGAAGGCCTTGGGCTCCTCTTGGATGTGTTGGAGAAGCTGCTGGACAAGAAGCAGTAAGTCCTCAACAGTGAATTGTATGAATAGTAACTTTATGGGAAATAGTAACTTATGTTGATCTTTTTTTTTTGTCTTCCCGCCCCAAGGCAAGAAAGTATTGACAAGAAGAATCAGCATAAACTCATCCAGTGCCTGAAAGCATTTATGAACAATAAGGTAGGCGAATAGTTTACAAAGAAGATTATCTACACCGATGGCATCTTCTGTTTGCTCACCACATGAGAGAAATCCTCTGATTTTTCTCTCACTGGTTGGATTTGAGGTGTTCATAGCAAACATGCAGTTCTCTAAATAAATTCATTTGTCGGAGATGTGCTGATTTATAAAACCTTTATTATAAAATAATAAATACATCCAATTTCCATGATGTTCTGTGCACCCTCAAGGGTTATTCAATAAACCCTGAGTTATACCTGTCACATTAGGCAGCTAAAACCTACTAACGTGCCGGAGGGCCGATCTTGACCCAAATACTTAAAGAGTTCGGAATTCTGGGTGTCTCACTGATTTCACAAGTTCTCCCGAGGGCCGTGCGTTTTCGATCGGGATGAGGTTCAGAAGAAAATTTGTGGAAACCTTAATAATAATAATTATAAACCTTAATCAAATTTATCTTAACAGCCTTGCTGAGGCAGAAGATGTCATATATTGATGCTGCATAGGGGCTGCTACTAGTTGGCTTAGGCTGAGCTCTCTTTCATGTCATCGTCACACAACCCTTAAGTCAAATGTAGTCTGAGATACCTAACCTCTACCCTTCAGTAAAGAGAAATTAAATCACAGTTCACCAAGAATTCCATCCTTAAACAGGGTCATTCTGATTCTTCATAATTGAACAGATCAATTCCAATATACATGTCTTTATATTCTATTAATATTAAAGCATTTAAGGTTTTTCTTTTATTATCACTATTTTTGATAGTATGGCTTGAAGCGGATGCTGGGTGAAGAAAAAAGTCTTGTGTTATTGGCCAGAGCTATTGATCCAAAGCAGGCCAACATGATGACTGAAATACTAAAGATACTGTCGGCCATCCTTATTGTGGGCGAGGAAAATATGTAAGTACACATATAGATATAGGTAAAAAGACATCATTTTGCACCTGACTTTAATGTTCTGCATATAAAACGATGACAATCCACTTCCTGTACCAACCATCATCGGCTTTGGATCTTTGGCACAGAACGTCAGCATAAGCTTAGAGAACATACTATGGATACTCAGCCATTTAAATATATCTTGAAGACAAGACAAACACCAAGAAATGACATGGCTTTCCGACCCAAGAATCTCGGCTCCATCATATCCTCCTAGAGAATCCAAGAAATCATTTAAATGACAATTCAGAAGTTTGTAGGTAGAGCTGAATTAATATTGGACGTCGAATACGTTACTCTCTGTTATCATATTATGTTATCCATCATTTATATTTTAATAAGATTTTTGTTTATTAACTATCTTATTGGTTTCTTTTGTTCATAGATTAGACAAACTTCTTGAAGCTATAACTACCGCATCTGAAATCAACAACAGGGAGCGTTTTTCTCCTATTGTGGAAGGTTTAGAGAATCAGGAAGCTCTTCAATTGCAGGTATGTGACAGTGTTGTGTTTTTGCTATCCAGTCGGACACACAGTTAGAGGTCACAATATGTTACTCTGCAAACCGCCGATATGAGGTCATGGTTTCTCCAAAGTGGTCTTTACACCATAGACACTAATGTTTCTTCAGATTGGACCATACCATTTGGTTGCCATTGTGATGAGATCCCGGCTAAAACAGAATTACTCTGTAGACTATAAACTCAATATATTTGGTTCACAGAGTTCTTGGTTTCCTTTATAAGTAAGGCAAAATTCCAACGACTTAGATTTGCACTGATACGCTCTTACGATTACAATTACACGGCAGGACCATATGCTTCCTGACCAATAACCACTCTCTAAAACATTTTAAAATGGAACATATTTGTAAACAGTGAGGAATCATTACAAGTGAGTCTGTTATTAGCTTCCCAACTGCTGTATATCTGTTTTACTGTTGTAAAGAACAGCCTTCCCCTCAGAAATTGGTTGTTAACGCAGCTAAATACAGTTTTGTTAGAATTTTACAAACGGCCACCTTTGCCTTGGGACATTAACCACTGATAATGACTGTATTCTTGAAGATTATTGCTTTTTGTGTTCGACTACTTACAGCCCACTCTGTTTAATAGCACATGTGCTGGGAAGAAAATGTTTTCAATTCTGCCCAATATTGGCTATAAAGCCTCTTAACCGATTATCTCCATAATAGACTGCAATTAAATAATTCAACAAACAACTAATAGGCGCAATGGCCACAAAAAAAAGTTAAAATAGTTAACAAAGCATAAACAGAATGTGTTTGTATTACAGATACAACCCACCAGAATGTTAAGAAGCAAAAGGGATATTCTGATACTCTTATTTATTCTTTACTTTATCTGCTGCTATGACAACAAAGCATTTTACCCAATAAATGTCCTATTCTTGTGACAAACTACTAGAATTGATTCATATCAATTGGTTAAAATATGATATGGTTAATTATTCTTAAATGTGATTTAAAAGGAATACAGAAAAATGTCCTGATGTAGCTGTAAAAAGTTCAGAAAAGCTGAATGAACAGCAATTGTATAAAACTAATTTCCCTGCCAGCTTTAAAAACCCTTAAAAAAATGTTTCATCCATAATATCTACCAGCATGCCACAAACTTCTTATTTTCTGATCGGCTGTCCATATTATTATACACAATTTAATGCTTTTAACCTGACTTGTAAGTAATGGCCAACTCAAATTAGATTAAATCATTTCAGAAATTCAAGGGGATTGGAGAAATATTAGATTAAAAAGAAGCAGCTAGGATAATTCCATAAAAAAAAATATATCTGAAAATCATTAAAAATTGAGATTGAAACAGGTATTAGTAATTATTTATACAATTAAAATAAATAAATAAATAAATTGCAAGAACAGCAAAACGGAATGGAAGCTAAAACACAATGTGATAAAAAAAATCTATATATATATATATATATAAATATATATATATATATAAATATATATATATATATATATCTATATTAATAAAAATTACTGCAGAAGAGAATATATTAAAAATGGAAGTCTTGAAAGAAAATGTGTAATGAATTATTGACAAGTTTGTTTTGAGATCCGCTCACAAATAACATTACTAATATCTGTGAGGTTGCATGAATAATAAATTGCAATGTGTGTCAAAAGTTAAAAAAAAAATATATATATATATATATATATATAAGTGAGGGGAAACAGAATGTTTTGCGGGAATTATCTAAAGAATGAATTTCGGACACGTATTTATTTAAGCTATGAATCTTGGCATTGCACAGAAAGTCAAGTCTTAGAATCACTTGTGTGCATGAAATGATGATTGAGAGGCTGACTCTTTCCTCAAAGGTTAAGGCCATCTGACAAAGATAGTTTTGTAATCTTTACAAGCCAATATGAAAAAGGTAGTTAAGTGATGGAGGGACAGATTCTATGATTGTATTTGCTTTTTTGAGGTCAGGGTGATGATACAAGGGCACCGCATCTTCAACCTGATTACCAAAGGATCCGAGAGTCTGTCCAGATGGGATTTCTTTGCCTCTTGTTCTTGAACATATTTCAGACATATCTTTAAGATTTCCTTGGGAAAAGCATGAAAAAAAGGTCTATTTTTAATGACCTTTATAACTACAAAGCATAATTCAATTATGCGGAACCTAAACTATCTTCCAAGAGGGCCTTTTATTTCCTGACCTCCACATAATGATGTGATACATGATGATCATAGCGCGTACTATTAGCTATGATTTTTTCCCTCTGATTTCAGTGCCGGTAGAAGAAGTTACAATGAAAAAAGTTGGAGTTTGTGCCCTAAACATCAGACATATCAGCTAAACTTTTTTCCTTTCACCTTTTTAGCTCACAGTCGTAGAATACGTTGAATTAGATTTGTTTTAATGTCCCGAGCAACTAGTTATAAATTCTCATACTTAACACATTTCCTAAAATGTTATTGCGGTTCATGAGCATTGATAACAGATGGTGGCCAATGCTGGCTACTGTTGCTTTTTGGTCTGTTTTTGTCCAAAATGGCATGTTCCTACATCATACCATTACAAGTGATGTAATTACTTTATATAATGATATATCATATAAAATTTAATGCTTGGAGGATGTTCAGTCATAAAAAGCTGGCGCCCTTTCTGCCTACCACTTACCGCTTTGGCCATTTGTGTAGTCAATTTGAGTGGTCTCCTGCTCGATACATGCGGCCGCACGTTGTAGAAGTCTATGTGGAGGATGTACGCATGTGATTTATCAGTCTTAAAGTGACTTTCAAGATACCAAGACATAAATACCCAATAGAGCCCCCAATCAACTCTAACACCCTGGTATTCCATGTGAAATAATGTTTTTTAATACAGATGGGCAGCATTGTGGTAACATCTCCCAATATGGTGTCCATGATGGCTGATATTGTCTTTTCTTGTGTTTTTAATATAAATGCCAGAATATTAATAATTCATATTAATAATTATTGTTTTTGATTACTGCGGTATGTATCATTGTAACCGGGCTTGTCGTGAATATTCTTTTTTTCTGGCTTGATATTTTAACTTTTTTATTGCTTCGTAGGCCTCTTGTATGCAGTTTATAAACGCCCTCTTGACTTCTCCAGAAGATCTGGACTATAGAATACATCTGAGGAATGAATTCTTAAGATGTGGATTAAAGCAAGTATTACAAGTAAGTAAAATAAAAGATTATATTGATTTAAATAAACACGTTGACAGATAAGTGCCGGCATTTACACTATGTGTTAGCTCTAGGAATTTAACTTCTTAGTATTATATTAGTATAATATTATATTAGCGGCATCTTGGGGTAAATGTTACACGTATGTACGCGTGTCAACATATTAACTTGATATGAATGTTCCAACATGGAAACTCTCCCCTATGACTTCTCTATTTACAGTAGTAGTGGTTTAATTGACTTGTCGACGTTCAACCATTTTATTTCTTTTTTTGTCACCTCCCTGGCATTAAATAAATATTAAACTAGCTGTCTTCCTAATGTAATCCGTTTGGTGGACCAACGCTTGAGGGATGAATTAAAGCTTAGTCAACCATATACGTGGCAAGGACAGTTGCCAGCCTCGGGTCAAATCCCAGCTGAGATTTTCATGGCAGCTACTTGGCGTTCACTGTACATTTTCTTTAAACAATTTTTTTTTATATACCAGCTTGTGCAGAAAGGACATAAAATGGTCTGCTTCCTTAATTGAACAACTTGGGGATATATTTATGCTTAATGTGTTTTGTGTCATTTATACTTTTGCTCATGTGTAATAGGTTGTGTGCTTTGTTGAACACTCGAGTCGCTCTCTGAGCTTGTAGTAACAATAGTGACTTCTTCAAAGCTGTTTTATACTAGCTTCAATGTTTTTCCTCTTTTTTTTTTTTAAGATGCACATTTAAAAAAAAAATCTTAAAAAAAATTGAGAAACAAAAAGACAGGATAGCAAAAAATAAGGATAAAAATAATATATGTTTAGTATATAAAAAAGAAAAATCAATAACCAATAATTGTAATTATTTAATACAATTTAAACATTAACCCATATTTATCTATAAAAAAGCTGATGAAGACTTACTAATTTCTGAAGCTGTTGCTTGCTTTATGGCATTATTTTTGTAAAGTTAAAGGGTATTAACTAGGAAATTATGCAGTCATGCTTCTAACTATTAACCCACCAACAGTTCAATCCATATCTCTTGTGATATTATACGATTGTGATAAAATAAAGTACAAATTATTTTTTTTTTCCAATCCATTGGCATATTGTAATTTTTTCCCTGAATTATATTACGATGTTAAATCACTGCGTAGGATTTTTGCAACACGGCAGAAAAGTTGTTGTAGCAATAATATTCTCAATATTAATGTGTAAATAATTGAACTGCTTTATTTTATAATCCACTGTCAAGCGTCAATAATGCAGGATTCATATCCCTCCCAATAATTGACGGTTGAATGGCAACACATGCAAAAAAAATATGCAAAAATTCCATATTTTTTATCATTTTGTTTGTAAAAATGGAAATAAGTGTTTCCTTTGCTTTGTTGTTCTATCTCGTATTTCAGAACAAAAATGTAATCTAATACTACGAACTGGAACCTGTAAATGTCTGCTAAGTTCTTTTAAGCAGTTATGCTTTCAGAAAATGCCATATTATATAGGAAGGGGCCTGTGGCAATAGTCTCTTAGGGAAAGCCACAAGTTATTTTTATATTTAGGGTTTTTAACCTTAATTTAAAAGAGATAAATATAAATATATGCATTTGTAGCATATGGGACCAACCTTCCCGCCTGCTACAAATGCATATATTTATATTTACCTCTTTTAAATTAAGGTTAAAAACCCTAAACACTTAAGCATATTTGTAAAGCCATTGGAATTTATTTCAAACTTGCTTGGGTTAAAGCTTGAGGTTTTGTGTGGCCTACACTCCTGCCACATTGTAAGCAACATGTATATACAATATACATATATTGTATATTGTATATACAATATACAATATACAAATAATGATATATTGTATAACAATTATATATAGATATTATAATATATAATAACTGATATCCTAATATAATTATAATATATATATATATATACACAGCCTGTTACTGCAGTAAACCTTTGTGGCTCTTAGAGAAAGACTAATTTTAAATGTGCATAGCTGTGGAGAAAGAATAATCTGTTTTTTTTTTTGGCGTTGTCTGTTCATATTGGCTTTGTGAGATTTGACTATACTGATTGCAAGCGGATGGCAGTTTGTACAAAGCAAACAGAAGCTGAGGCAGCCAGCCGCAAGATGGACGTCCTCGATAATGTCACACAGATAACAGCAGTATTGCTGATTTTTGGAAAATTCCTCTGGTCATTCTTAGGGCATGTCCTTGACAGAAACTGCTGGCACAGACACGCAACGGGTTTCGTTTTTTTTTTAAGAATCAGCACTATTATTTTAGTTTTACTCTTTAATTCTTGCCAAGGAAAGGATTCATAATAAGCACCTATTAGACTAATTAAAAGAGCAATAATTAAAGAAAGAAAAAAGTCCATTTGAAATGCAAGCAACCTGTTGTATAGGCCACAGATGAAATCATA
The DNA here is from genome assembly GCA_009364415.1 of Spea multiplicata. Taxonomy (NCBI): domain Eukaryota; kingdom Metazoa; phylum Chordata; class Amphibia; order Anura; family Pelobatidae; genus Spea; species Spea multiplicata. Next base: position 83,922 of record VKOC01000674.1, read on the forward strand.
ATCATCCTTCGATGAGGGGCCTGGCTCTGTTACCTTTCTCTCTGTGTCAGCGTTCCTCTAATTGAAATTAATGACAAAAATTCTAATAAAAAGAAAAATGCAGAATAAGATAATTCTACGATTATAGGATGGTGCGAAATTATAAAACAATTTTTTAAAAAAAGAGACTTGCGTGAATAATTTCCTTTCCTGCCAAAGTGAGACGTAGATTCGACGAGAGAAGGATATGGATTGTAACAGCGTCATGTAATTACATCATGTGTATATTAAAACATAGCTTGATGCTACTTCCAGTTTCTTTAACCATTTAGAGGCCAAAAAATCCCTTAAAGCAGTTTTTTACATCATGCTCCTTGAACCTTTTTGTGAGGCACACATTTTTAGGATAAAATAATAGATGTTGAAGCCTTGTGTTATCCCCCCCCCATTTGCATTGTTTATTGCGACCAAAGTAAAATGTAAATGTAATGGGTGAGCTGGATTAGCCTTTTAAGTCACCCTATCACGATGAATCGTAAAATTAATCGTTTTTAAATCAGTTAATGGTAAAATCTTTGAAGATTTTTGCCACAAAATATTTTGAGACTGTGTATGGATGCAACATAATTGCTACAAAGGTTTTGAAACATTCTACTGACGTCATTAGTGGTGCTCACATGAATCAATTGATCTTTCTCACACATGACTTCCTTATCTCTTGGTTTTTTTATATTTTGCCCAGTTTTAACAAAATAATTTTTTACATTATTTTATTTTGAAAGTGCATATACATATAAAACAAAATTGCGATGTAAACCTGGGTTTTAAAAAATAAATTAATGAGAATCCCTGGAGCCTCCCCATGTTCACTGGCCAAGAGGAATCTTCCCGTTCTATTTGTTCAAGAGGACTTGAATTTTGTATTCCTTCTTGTATCTCATATGTTTTCTTCCACTCTCAGGATCTGAAAGAAAAGGAAAACGAGGAGCTCGACATCCAATTAAAAGTATTTGATGAAAATAAAGAAGATGACCTTCTTGAGCTATCACATCGGCTCCGGGACATCCGAGCAGAAATGGAATATCCTTGAAATCATTGAATTGGTTGTCTTGGTTACATTAAATTGTTAACGTATCTTACTTTTGTCACTAATGGTCAATGAGGAGCGTCCGTACTCTGTTCAAGGTGAATGCACTGCATATGACTTGAAGAAGGTATTCTTACTGCATATGAAATATATTCTTTCATCCTGTATACAGGAAGGACTATTATGATGTCACTTCCTGTTTAAGTAAAGTGGTTCGTTTTAACAATTTCAAAATGTGAGCTTTAATTGGGCCATTGGTTAAAGGGAGAAGGTAATCTGGTCACCAACATGTTAGAAGCACGTAGTCTAAATACATGTAATGTATTGGGAGCCTTTGAATGGCTGTTTGTGATGAGGTCTCCCCTAAGTGTATTTAGTAGTGAATTAGCTCAGCTTGAAAGATTTCCGCAGAAAGTGGAGAAATGGCCTCTAATCCCATTTTACATCATAAAGAAAATTAGCTAATTGAACCACAACAAGTAGAGTTAATATAAGAGCAGAGTAGCTCGGGTTTAGCATTAATGGTAATATTTAATAGAATGTTGTGCGTTTTCTGGCAGTAATGGGCAGATGCCTTCATATACAGTTCAATATTGATATTTAAAAGCAATCTTGGCCCAAAGCTTTTTACAGCATGGGGTTTTATCTTTACTATGTGGAATAACAGCACTTCAACTTTCAAACTGTCTTTTTGAATGCGACAAAAACAGAAAATTATGTCACTAGTTGTTTATCCATCATATTTTTTAATGCTGCTGCTAGGATTTCATCATTTTATGTTTACTCTGCCTTGCTAACATAGCGGAAGCCTTTTTTAAAGTAAAAGTTTATTAAGTCCGCCTGCTCCTTTTGTTATTTCTTGTAATAGATCGCTGCAAGTACATAAGGGCAGTGTTTCATATTTTAATATATTTGGACTTGTAGCCATTGTCATTGATGGGAGAAACCAAAAAAAAACACAATAACTTCCTACACCCTATGGCATCATAGCAAATAATAAGAGAAAAGCAATCATGAGCAGATACACAATGGAGAGAAATCAATTTAGATGATATCCTGACTTTGTCAACAAGAAGACCTGATCAGAATGGCTCAAGGCTTGTATGAAAACATATCCACATCTGTACATCGTATATTAAGGGGAGCAGAGTAGTAAAATAGAAAAAAAGAGAAAATGGAGAGGCAATAAATTCAATTATTTTCTATTTGATTCCATTTTGGGAGCTACACACATTTTAAGTTCAAGCACCCTGTTTGCCAAACTACATTGACATTGTGCCTGGTTGCTCTGAAAAAAAACCCCTATTTGTAAAAATGTAGTTTGAGGAATCAAGATGGGTATAGTATATATACCTGTACCTGTAATGTTCTTTGCTTATGTTTTTTTGTTAATTCTTTTTTCCCCCTGGGAACACATAAATGATGTAAAATACCACCCAGTTTTGGAACCAATTTTTGCACATAAAAAATTCTACAAAACAAATTTTAACTTAATGGGTAAATCAAAGGGCCTTTGAAACTAGAAGCGGTAGATACCGTTAGACCCAGGGACTAATGCATAACGTTGTTAAGTAGGAAACGTGGGCACTCACATCATTTAAACCAGCTAGTCTATTATTAAAATTGTATCTAAAGTAGATGGGATTTGAGAAGTCTACTCATTTCACAATCCATTGGATAACTTTGTATCCACTCCACTGGTACCAGAAAAGTTGTACTGAGAAATATGTAAAGCTTATTTCAGCTGTATGATTATTCCCATGACACATTCCATGAAGAATGCTTCACGTGTAATGAAGGTGGCCCAGGAAAGGAACCTCCTTTTCTCCATCACACCTTCCCCTATAAAGGTGTGATGGTAATGTATGTGAAATGTAAAAGATGTTCTGAGATATGCGCGGATGTTCCTTGACTCCCTGTGTACAGATATGAATGAAGTTTATCACCTTCTCTACAATTTGCTTAAAGACACCCCTTCTGAACCATTCATGCTGTCCATTTTGCAACACTGCCTGCTGATCCGCAATGATTACTATATCAGGTAAGGATTTTTTACTGGTTATTATATAAAAGAAGATGACACTTAATGTAGTATGTTCCTTTTCATCGAACAAAACACGTGTAATGTTACTATCATTACAACAGCACAACATACAATCACAATAATTGTATGTTTGTTGAAAAGAATAAATAAATACATAATAAATATAAATATAAATATATAACAATAAATATGTCACTCACCATCCAACCATCCTTCAGGGCTGACCTCATGCTGTCAATCCACTGACACCTCGCAGGTTCACCAGCTCTTCTGCCCCAGCCCTGCCTCCCTCAAGCAATGGCAGTTGACTCCGATCTTGTTCACTAAAAATAGCCTTGAGCGTGCGCGCGTTACAGAGTGACCATATTACTGATAGGGATTCCTCCTATCGAAGGGTGAAGAACGCTTCCGGGGTCGAAGACGCTCTCTCTCTTTTGGGACTCAGCGTCCTACCCTGCACTATCGTCTCCTCTGGTACGCTGAGTGTGACAAAATAATAAACACCTCAGTTCATGCCTTATATAAATGCCTTATATTCCACACTGAAGAGAGAAAGAAGAACATAGGGAGAGGAGTGATATTGCCTAAGAAACATTGGGAATAACTTAAACTCATATGCATTACTTTACCAAAATATTCTCTATTCTGACTCTGGGTGTTACACTCTGTAGACTTGCGGACATCGACACATGAAAGGTTACCCTAAACAAGTAATGTCATCTGTATAACTGGGAACTCTATGGATTTTCCCTAAGGGCTCTGGAAATCATAACTATAATCTATGGCCAAGGGAGGTCTGTCTATCGTGGTCCTGCCCAAAACCAGGCCCCTTTTAATGCTTTGGGGGGCTAGCCCTTTCTTCTTAACCAAGAACTTATCTCCATCCTTCTACCTACGAGGAACATGAGAGGGAGAGTTCCAGGGGACCAGTCTATGGGATTTTCCAGGGATATCATAAGTAAATGAATAAGCACACATCCCTCTTTGTGAAGGCGAAAGGTGTGCACTTTTCACTATGCTATAATCTTGAATGATCCAAAGGAAAGGAAAGCTGGTGGATATGTCAATTTAATCTTACTCTGCTTCTCATATCTGTATACACAGAAGAGCTCCTAACCATTTGGATATAATTTAGACAAACGATACACCGCGCTGTCCAAAACTTAATGGGAAATTCTCATTTCGTACGAGCAGATTACTAAAAAATGAAGCTGTGTATGTAATTCTTCAATAGACAAATCAGAGTATATTGATGTCCGCGCCTGTATTGATCCCTATATGTAAGTAAACGGCTTTTGCGTTTAGTAGTTTTATTATTGTTTTCAAGATATGGAAGGAGTTTAACTTTGTTATCTATTTATTTGTAGAGATTGTTTGGCCTGGAAAAAGCAGGTTACGGTATATATATATATTGAATAAATAGAATTCATAGACAATGCAATTACTTTGCAGAATTCCAAATCAATTCCTTACAGTAGTGGATTAAATACATAGATACTGATGGCAGAAAAGAATCTGTTGGCCCATCTCGTCTGCACTTTTTGAATCAATTTGAAGGTATTAATGCGTTTAATTATTTATGTCTTACTTAAGCCATGGTCTCCAGAGCTGGACACAGCCTTCGAAATGAGTTCTCACCAGTGATCTATAAAGCATTGTATCTCGAACATGAAAAAAATCTGTATATTTTTGGCACATCATACAATTAGAATGGATTGAGAGGATGAAGCTATACAGATATATTGTTCATACTTTATGACTTTCTGGATTATGTGCAAATTCGCTAGTATTATCGATATAATTTGCATACAGGCCCATCCGTTCAAACTACATAGTTTGTGCTTTAACATATTATTTTTATATAAATGTTTGTTTGCAAATTTACAACCCCCCCACACACCCAAAATAATAAAGCTGACTTAGAAAAAATAAGTAATATTTCTCCAGGTAGAGAGAGATCTTTCACAACACAAGGTTGAAACTATGAGCTTAGACAAGTTTGGGAAATTTGGGAAATTAAACCTCTAGTTGCACCTGCAAAGACAAGGAACATCAGGAAAAATTGGCAGGCTAGATGGTCTAAATGGTTCTAATCTCTCGTCTGTGTTTCTATGGATGGAAGAAAGTAGAAACAGCGTAGGGGGAGATGGGAGCAAAAGTTTTAATCCCACTTTCATTCCCCTAGATTTATCACGCAGGTTAGTTTGGTTCTGTGGCATCTTTTACACCTAATTAAATTGCACGCTGTTCGCCAGGAAAAAATATCATGGCCGATTTCTACAATGCAATTGGAATTTAACAAAATATGTATTAAAATAAATGGTATGTAATATACGTTGAGGCCGGGAGAAAAAAGTGAAAGTTTTGTCCGGTGCCGCTTTCTTGCCCAATGATGTAACAAGGCACTCACCAACCATATTTACTTCCTATGGCACACAGTTGGGATTACTGGTTTTCCCCAAAAACAAGTTTAAATGGTTGATTTCCACCATTGTTAGAACACGCTCCAAGGTTTTTGCTCGCTGAGCCGATTGCTACCTAAACCCAAGCACAAGAATAATCAACACGTCGTTAATGAATGGAAATCGTTATAATGCAAGGTCTGCTGAAAGCTAAAAGCAGAATACTAAACCACTTCTGTCTTATGATGAGAAAGTGGAAACACTTCCGCATTTACTTGCTTACAAGACGTCCTCTGGCTTTAATATTATGTTAAGTCATTTGGAACTATTTTTTATCAAATGCTAATTAAATTTGCAATAAAATATGGAGAATATTTTTCTTTTGATGTGTTCTCTTTTGAAGGTCAAAATCTGTAATTTTTTAAAAAAAATCAATAGGATCCAATATTTGTTTCCCATAAACCAATCTTGTTAACAATAAATAAATAAAGTAATAATAATAATATTCGCCTTACTTCCATAATGATATTGGAACATACTATCGACAGCACTGTTATAACCATACAATTAATGTCAACCTTCAATCTTATATGACATTAATATTAATAAGCGTGTTTCGCATGTAATAAACGCAAACAAAAAATGCAACGCTAGCTAGAGGAGCCTTTGATGTACAGATGAGTTTGATACATATTATACATGCTTGGTTGTTGCAGTTGTTTTTGGAATAAGATGGATACTTGTCAGCTTTAGAGCTGTGCTGGGACATCCTAAGCATTAAGGGCCACCAACAAACCATGGTCAAGACATGCTCATACATTATGGTTAGGATTCATTATTCTCAGACTACTTTAGTTTATGCAGGCCACTATAATCTCATTCCACTAGTATGTATTGTGTGAGAATGAAACTCAAGTATCTTATCAAAGACAGTGTTTTATACACCAGTAAAGAACTGGCGGTATATTAGGCAGTGTATGGGGTGGACTATGCAGGGGCAGAGAGAACGTTAAAAGCCCCAAGAAAATATCCTTCAAAAACTACTTCAAATCCTTCATTCACACACTCGCCTAATCATAAATATTGTGTAAGACTCAAGATCACCTTGCAGGACCTTGAGAAGGCACCAGTGGTGATACCTGGAGCATATTTCCAGGACCACATTATTAAAGTATCCTCACACATCCTGTTCTAACTAGTCTACTGACTTTAATCATTTTTCTCAGTAAAAAAAATGTATAAGGTACAATTTTTCTCCATTCATATTTTTCGTCCAGGAATACTTGTTGGATGACACAAAAGCTTGAACTGTTAGGTAGCTGCGATAAACACTGAAATGTCATTTTTACGTGATTACAACTTTCAGTGCAAAGAATAAAATGACCAATCTCATAAAGCTTATTTGCTGAGCGTTCTAGATCAAGCTCTGGTAATGGTTCCTCTAAGTGGAACAGCACCTTTAATTGATACAACGTAAAGGTATTTGCAAAGCATCTGTGTTCCTATGTAGCATGTATGCCAATACGGATTTTTCTTAGCCAAACTGTATTGATAAAACCGTAACGCTGCTTTTAAAACCAATTGGAAATAAATATTAGGGCTACGTTACAACATTCTGTCTTTACCTGTCTTCACGATGAGAAAAAGCTAAAAGTTTTAGCTCCAGATCACAAACTCTTCTAATGTTTGCTCTAAAGTAACGTTCATTTCTCGAAGACATTTAGAAAATGACAAAAGGGACAGATGCGAATTTTGAATATTCAAATACAGTAATCTGTAGATACAGCTTTGTTCGCAATGATTAACATCCCCCCCCCCCGAAGATGAGTTTTCCAGCTTTAAGTGTCTGTTTCTCCTGACTATTGTAGTTTCATTTTTTATTATTTGCCACCCAAATGCCAGCTGATGGGAACCGTGTAGCACACTGATCATTACGAACCACTTACCCCTTTTCTGCGAGGCAAATCTTGTCTTGAAGAACATATGGCTTTGCATTGTCTTATCATGAATAGATCATTCTGACTGGAAGAATAGGTAAAGGACTGTAATTTAATTTTACATAATTGCCAAATTTGGGTAATTTTTCTTTCTTTTGTGAAAAAAAATCAATAGAATGTACAATTCACACTATAATAAGGTGTCCCCCCCCTAAATAAACTCAGCTGTTGTGCGTCTATATGGAGGCCTTCAGGTTTCCGAAGGATTAATGTCTAGTAGCTTGTAGTAGCCCTGATGCAATGCTACATAATAAATGAGGATAAACTTTCCACAAGTAAAGATTTATTTCTGGAAAGGGTTTGGGCTCTCAAAATTTGCTACTAACTTAGATATAAAAGCCCTGTATAAATGTGTGAATATTAGCAGAGTAGGAAGAACAGAACCTTTAATATATGTTGATACATTTGTCAGCCAAGGTTCTACAGAAGATAATATTTAAGCTGCTGTAGACTGACCACCCTGGTAATAGAGCGATCATTGCTGTTCATCAGGTATGTAATTGGTCCTCTAGGGATGTCTTTTCATGATGTACCTGGTATGTCATTGGTCTCGAATGGATTAAAATACTTTACTAGGTATTCTTCTACAGTAGGGGTGTCTTGAATCTTAATCAATATCATTGTTTTTTACCATTAGGCCACAGTACTTCAAGGTAATAGATGAATGTGTTGGACAAATTGTTTTACAATGTGGCGGGATGGATCCAGACTTCAGATACAGAGGGAGGCTAGACGTTGATTTTACTCACCTTATAGGTATACAAATACTATCTATCTATCTATCTATCTATCTATCTATCTATCTATCTATCTATCTATCTATCCATCTATCTATCCATTTATCTATCCATCCATCTTTCCATCCATTCATCCATGTATTTGTTTTTTCTCTATCTATTTATCTTTATATATATATATGTATTTTTCCCTTGTTAATTCTTTTATTTTTTGTAACTCAGCATTCTTCTGGATACAAAGTAACCTCCATTTGTTATGTTCCCAGATGCTTGCGTAGACAAGGCAAAAGTTGAAGAAAGTGAGCAGAAAGCGTCGGAATTTTCTAAAAAGGTAAAGTCATATATCATGGTCATTTAAATTATAGACAATTGGTTTTGTGTGATTAGGGCACTTTTAGAAAAGCAGGTTTTTTTTCTCTTCCATCTCCTTGGCTGGGAGACAGCTATCGATTTGCTGTTCTGATCAATGTAGGGCAGCATTTTTACATGATCTTTGTCAGTATCACAAAGGTCAATATTGATATATCAAGTCAAGGGCTGCGAAGTTGGGGATGTAATGTTAGATTATTTCAACAAAAATATGCAGCTTAATTTTGGGTACATTATGCTTCTGTCTGTTCATTTTGATTCTGATTGCAACAATAATTCAAATGAACACTTTTCTAATATTATTATTATTATTATTATTTATTATTATTATTTTATTATTATTTTGTTGCCATATTCTACCCCCAAAAACCCAAAATACAAAGAAAACTAAATAATTAATGCTTGCTATCATTTGAATTCAAAATAGTGTGTCTATACGTTGTAGTACAGTCATGTTGTTTCACAAAGCTCATTCATATAGGCAGACTGCTTCTTATCTGTCACATTCTGGGTTTATATTCTATTTCTATATATTGTAAGACTTTTTGTTATGTTATTGATTAACTCTGGAAATACCAAAGCTAAGCAACACATATCAGTTGGTACTCATAGGGTTAATGGTGGGAGAGGGGGCTGTTTTTTTTTCTGTGATTCATCCTTCTCCATCTGGGAGGAAAAAGAGTAGTATCCATGTATTTCTAGAGATGATCCATGACCGGTACTGATACAGTATTTAATGAGTCCATCGCTCACAGCCAGCACAGTAAGTGGCATTTGTGAAGCCTATTTTGAGAGTGAAAGCTTTTCAAGTATTTGAAAGGATCCTTAGATGTATAGTGGGCAGTGTTCATGGTATGGCTATACACATTGGCTGCGCACAGCTGGGAAACAATGAACAACACAACTTTGTGAGTATTTGCAGAGGCTTCCAGTGGAGCTTTTTACGAGCCCCTCGAAAAACAACATGACCTTCCTTTAACACTCACATCAAAATCCCGTTCCCAACCGCTACATGCCATAGCTGTGTGCTCGGATGCTTGTAGCGGATATGTCATACTGTATATGACGGCAATGAACATCAGCCTAAGACATCTTGGCGACCAGAGGGAATACGTTTCTCATCATTTTGGGATCCATGATAAATAAACACTTTATAGTGTGGATTCTGAAAAACAAAGCATATAGTTAAATAGTGCATGCTGAAGGGTTAATTCATAAGAAGGCTAGTTTGAGGAGGTGAGATACTAGTTTATCAGAACATAGGTTAGAGTGATATTTAGATAACCATCATCAGTATAACAACTACGTCCTTCCCTGTACAAAATTGTAACAGGGAAAAAAGGAAGCCGACAGTAACAGCAAATGGTTTCCCACAACCCATAAGACGTGGCTCCACTGAATCTTACGAGTATTACTATGTTCAGCATCTAGTGGTGAGGGTTCCATTGGCAGAACACCAAGGGATGCGGCCGGAAGTAGCCTCAAACTCAAAAGGAGCTAAACCCATGTGTGCCATCTGGTGCCCTATTTTATTTAAGTCTAGTATGAGGGAGCATGAGATTTATCTTCTCTCGCTCATTCACTTAGTGCTCAGTGTCAGTGAATGAAGGTCCCAGATCTGGGTCCATTCCCTGTCCACTGAAAATGAGGATACATTTATTCTGAAGTCCAGGGCATTGCTCTCCCCATGGAATGCACATTGCTTTGTTCGCTGGAGATCTAAAATTGCACTTAGCCAAGGTACCTTTGCGAATTGGGATTAACACGAGGGAGAGCTGCCCTTTATGTTTTCTATATTTTCTTTTTCCGCCTGTAATTCTTGTGTGTTGCAATATGAGAAATCTTTTCGGTAACTCTTCATTGCCTGAGAAGAGGAGAATTGCAATTGCATAAAACACTAGCAAAATATAATTTTAATTTGTGGACAAAGAACACGGTTTAGGTCAATTAGTCAACTCTTGCATGTTTTCCTCTAACTAAACAAGATTCCAAAATAAAACAGTAAATAATAATAATAATAATAATAATAATGGCTAATAAAATTCTGTTCATCCCACTCCTCTGCTTAACGATCATTTTGCACACAATAACAAGGCTGCCTTCGCTGTCCAACTTTTCACCTCTTAGGAACCCCCCCAACTCTTTTTGTTAGAAGAGGCGTATGAAATGCATGTATACAGCACACCGTTTTGTTTGCTTTGAAAAAGGAAAAAAAAAAAGAGTGATTAATATTTTGGACTGTTTGGGGTTTTGTTGCATTACGGTTCTCAAGATGTCTTCAAAGAAAGGCACAGTTGAAGCTTCCCTTGAAGCGTTTAGTACAGTCTATTGGAGACGCTGACTTTACGCTCTGATCCTTGCAGTTTGATGAAGAGTTCACGGCACGACAGGAGGCACAGGCTGAGCTTCAGAAACGAGAGGAGAAAATCAAAGAACTGGAGACGGAAATCCAGCAGCTACGGACGCAGGTAATAAAGCAAAATATAGACTTTATGTCACGAAAATCCTACAAGGAAGAAAAAAACACACGGATTAAGTTACCATAAAGGAAACTTTGGTATAAGAATAGCAGATTTCCTTTTGTAATTTATCTCTGGTTGGATGAAATAAATTAACGAGTCATATCTGAAGATACTCACATTCACATCCCAATATCAATCTGCTTGCTGCCCTCAATGACGTGACATTGGTTCGTAGATGAAGGGTACATACTCGCCCAAAGCTGATCTTGGTCAGCAGGGTAGTGCCAGGCTGAAAATTTGGTTACTTTGAGGAACACCATGGCAAAGCTTTCCGTTGAAGGGCACTAGTGTCTTTTCTTGAACTCCAGCTAGAGATGAATGTGTTCTTCTCAGCAGGCATCAGACTTGGGTGCATAGGACACCAGTAACCAAGCGAGAAGGCTAAGCCTATTTAATTTATGATGTGATATCTAATAGAATGGTGTCAAAGAACGTGGACCTTTGCTGTGTCCTAGCTCTAGCCTTATAGTGACAGGTTGGGGTCAAATTGCTGTATTAATTGATCAGGCTGCTCAGATGGCCCCTGCTGATGGGCCAGTTGAGAATGAGCTATTTAACGAGTTAGTATGACGCACAAACCACAGCTTTCAGCTAAGATAACCATACTTTTGCTCACTGATAAAATTTACCCTTTTCCGTCAGATCTTTTAAAACTTTTGATACCTTTTGTACAAGGATCACCAGTCCCGTTCATATATGAGGACTAGTGGAACCCTTTTTAACTTCTCAATGATGTTTCGTCATATAAGCAGCCTTGAAGGCAACCCAATACCACAGACTGCCTTTTACCCCCCCCCCCCAAGTTTGCTGACTTTCAGGCAAAGCACATGGTTGACAAAAGAGTTTGGCTGGCATATTATTGAAAAGATCCTGTAATCTAGTTTGTAAATTGTAATATAAACCCTAAAGAACTTGTGAACTATCAGAAACTTGCTTCGTAAATCACATTACAATGCAGCTGAATGCATTAGTGTTTAATGAAGGCAGCTCTGGACTTCGTGGAGCCAGGAACCACGAAATACGTCCAAAGGCTACTCGAGACCTGTAATACGATCACCGCCGTCAAGCAAATGAGTCTACGAGTGACATTCCTCCCCTTTCATATTTACAGATAAACTGGATCCCTGGATTCACTTTAAAAATATCAATTTACTTTTCCATGTTTTAAAAATCCGTTTCCATTCGTGTATACAATAAGATAATGTCCATTTAAAGACATAATGAGCTAGGAATATGGAAAGTGTCCGGCGTTGTTCTATTTCAGTAACGTCTGTTTAGTTATTCGGGGAATCGTTACGGCAGGGTAATATGGGATCATGTAACCTTAACTGTGAGGGATTCAACATGGATGTATACTGTTATGACTCAATGCAAGCTGTGATCAATTCATAATGGTTAGGTCAGTGGTTTGCTCAGACTTTAATAAGACATCTATGGCTATCCCATGCATGTTTAAATTCCCTTCCTGTGTTATCCTCTTCCGCTTCTAATGGGAGGCTGTTCCACCTATTTACCACCTCTTGTTAAAGTAAAAGGATGCCCTGTTAATAAATAATTACTGAATTCATTCATAGCCATCATCATTAGAGGCATCATCAAACGTTCTCTTTGTGCACCGAGAAGGCTTTGACAGCCCCCAGGACTTTGAGCCACAGGGACTACGTTACACCCCTGACTCAATGTAATGAGAACCACCTTTGAACTTCATCTACAACTCGCTATGTAAGAACAAAGCTCTGAATAAAGGCTTCAAGGCGAGAATCAGACGTATCCAGGGTTAGCCATTGAGTAGCTAATAATAAATTTGGAATACAAGCTGCAAGCCTCTTTGGAGTTAAACATATTCTAAGAATAAAAAAAGTTTATGAATGGCCTGTAAGAGAGCGTTGTATTTGTAAATAAGATTTTTTAGACCAGGTTAAATTTACTCATCTACCTACAATCAGAGTACATGGTAGGAAGAGGCAAGGAGATGGATACAGGCCAGACTGGGGATGACAAGATGCGCCTGTCACTTTAAGGCCAGCGGCTGCCTGATGAAGTAAATGTGGCCGACAGCGTGGTGTGCAGCTGGGCATATCGAGCAGGCGGCCTGCATCCGATCAACCGCTTCACTGTGACTACCGGCCCACCGGGCATTTGCCTAGATCGATAAGTACAAATCTTTTCACCGGTTAGTAAATTCCTCGTAAGAGATTTATTTTTTCAGGACGCGCGCGGCAATTTTTAGACATTTATTTCTTGTTTCTCAAGCCCCGGTTTCCCGGCTATATTTTGTAGACATTTCGTTGACTTATTTAGTGACACTTCAGTGAAGGCTTTTTAATTACACACAAGTGATCCAAAACAGAAGTGGATTATGTGATCCTGACATTCTTACCAGATGCAATAATTAAAATGAAAGCACAGTAAATAAAGTGCAAGTTAATTAACATCTTAATAAAGTAGCTTTTTGGGGGCTTGGTTGTCTTATACACAGCCTTCTTCCTAGCAGAAATCATTTAAAATTATTATATTAACAAATTTATAATGTGGTTCATTCTCACGGGACAAAACTAGTTTAAAAAATCAGTACCGTGGCACTATCCATTTTCAGTGATTCGCACCGTAGGGTCACAGGCTTAGACGTAATGTAAAGAAGCTTTATTCTATTGAGAGGTTGGTATATAAGTGGAACAGCCTCCCAGCAGAAGAGGTAGGGGGTAATACAGTGAGGGAATTGAAACAGGCATATGGCTCTGCTTAATCTAAAAGGAGAGTAAGCACTGGTTAAAGTCTGAATCTTTACAACAAGGGAAAACGGGCAGACTTGATGGGCCGAATGGGTCTTATCTGCCGTCAAAGTCTAGATCTCTATGTTACAGGGGTTGGTTTTTACACTACGTAGATCACGCGAGTGACATGTTGTAAATGGTGCAAGCACGGAGGGCCAATGGTAACCCTACCCACTCACGTTTAAATCTGCCCTCTGACCGTTCTCTGGCCCCTCTCCGGCCATTCCCATCCCATTGCGTCCATTGGGTTAAAGGGTATGGTAACCGTATGTAGTCTTATATTAATGCACTCGTTTATTCCAAGCTATTCTAGCTGCAGTGCCTTTTATTTAAAAGCACAGCGACTAAATTATTCAGTCCACCACAGCCCAAGGAGGTAGATTGCCCTCATCGAGCTGAGTAGACTGTGGGGGTCTGTTTAACCAGTTCAGCGCCAAGATGGAGGTTAACAGAAGATGTTGCAAACCAACTACGCATGTTAATCTTTCGAAAACCCAAACGGTTAAAGCAGTTCAAGAAAAACCAAATGTACCAAATCTGCTCATTACCCTTTCATGATAATTACCGGTACTTCATTCTCTGCCCAATACCGTTGGACTGCCCCCTTAAAGACTTACGGTAAATGTCAAAAGTGTATCGTATTTCTGCTTTCCTCTAAATATGATATTAAAAAAAATATGTTTTTAACATTGGAACATGGCATAACCTTTTTATTTCCAATAATTCGACGTTATTTACATTAATTACTAATATCCTAAAAGTTCCAGATGAGCTTCTATTAGAACTTTTGTATCACTCTCGGAAAAAAGGTTACCTTTGTCTTAAGGACATATTCCATTCTTACTAAGCAAACGGCGTACATAATGTTTTGACGACAAAGACCATTAGGGGAAAGCTGTCTTCTGAAACGAGCCAGGACCCCTTCCGACCCCTGTTGCTTACAATCAATGTCCACTCTTGATTTGTAACTCTCATCACAAACCCTGGCTGACCACATTGACGTAAATGAAGTTTGCTAAAATTGCTAAGGAATTAAATAGTGTTTTTATTGCCGTCATTAGCGTCTCAGCCTCTTTTTAATGCAGACAATAAAGACGCTTAAATTGAGCATGTACGTAAAGAACTAATCAACAGAAAATTTCTATTGATCCCTCGTATTCCTGAAGACTGCATTGCCAGTAAAAGGCTCGCAAAGGAACATTATCATAATATTTAAATAATACATACATATTATTTATTAAATAGCACTTTATGTTTTGGTGCATCTGTTACTTCCAGAATCCATATGAAAAGAATAGAGAATCATATATATGGTGAGTTTGCTGAATTTCAGTTATTATGAATATCTGAACAAGATTCCATTTTTGACCCAAGTGAATCGGACAGAAATCACAGAACTCAGTTTATGGTCACTCTTCTTGACGAAGAGTCTTAGGAGTCTACTCACTCAATAGTCAGGTTTAGTTTGCGTCATTCCAGTTTTGGGCAAAACATTCATTTAGTTTACTACTAATATAAACTACTTTTCTATTCCCAACTGGAACAGCGGACTAGATGGGCCCAGTGGTTCTTAACTGTTCTCAAATTTTATGCTTCCAAGTTTGTGGACACCACAAGTCCAAACAGTCCAGCAATATATACGCTTCATGCTCTACATTAATATGATGACCATAAGTCTCCCCATTAGTGACTTTTTAAACTCTAAAAAGCTAAGGATACATATAGTTCCTTTTATGCCAGGGACTCCATTTAGGAACCCACTTCATTTACTATAAATTATAACATCTTTTATATATATATACCTTTCAGTATGTATATATATATATATATATATATATACTGAAAGAGAAAAGCTATCCCATAGACAAGGCATTGATTAGCATTAGATTTTAAAAAGAATAACTTGGTTTTAGTGATTGATATGATTGATAGCGGACAGGGACATATGATTCCTGCTGACAAGCCTCACCCATTTCTAAATCTAATTTCTTCTGCCCCATACACTCTGACCGTAACCCTGGGCACTGTGTACATTAATGACATGCCATGCCAACAAAGCATCCCCTTATTAACGCAGAATCATGCGCTGTGATCTAAACGCATGAGCTCAAGCACCCCTATCCCATAGAACTGTAATAACTGTCTCCATGTATTCGATGACCGTTCCATGATGTCATGCAGCCCTTCCACTGTATTAAACCATCTCTCCATGTGAAAACATAAGGTAATATAAAATTGCACTTCCAAAATGGTTCTCCATCTCTTCCCTCAACCCATTAGAGATTATCACATTGTACATTCTTAAAGGACAAAAGGCAATTAATTCAATTTACAAAAGAGTACAGAGAACAAGGATAAGCTGTTCTGTGTGTGATCTATAATGCAATGCTATGTTTGGAATCCTTTAGCTCTGAAATGCATTTCCATGGCTATGTATAGATCAGGAACCTTATTAAGGCATACATTACTACATATCTTGCGGCAAAATCCTATAACTGAATTCACAAGATGGCCACCCCTATGAAGGGGAACATCTCAAAAGTTAACGTTAACAAATTTTGTAAGTAGGATTTCACTCTGTAAAGTAAATTTAGAATTGGAAGCGATGCAAGGATATCAGTTTGCCAGCAACTTGCATGTTTTAGCTAGAGCTTTTTCAAAGTTTCGACCGTTCTTTCCGTAAATAAAGTGCTGATTTATACACTCGTTGGATGCGTGCGGCCGAGTAGTTTAACACATTGGATACGGAGCTATTTCCATTGCTTTAAAGCCAACTGGACTTCTGAAAAAGGTTTTAATAAGCACAGAATTGGTTAAATTATCAGGATTTTATGAATTTTGCTCATGCCAATTGGGTAGTTACGATGTTAAAAAAAAAAATAAAAAAAGATAAGCAAGACCAGTTGTGATCTTTCTTTGGCATTTGGGCCGCGCGGCTGCTAAATTCATTTTAGCAGATGGATTTTCTGCAGTGCTGATAATGTGAACATGACAGATTTGTGATGATAATTTAGGCTCACGCAATTATAATCTCTATCTGTTACTGCCAGGAACATCCAAATGTAAAAAAAAATAAAAATTACAACGCTCACATATAGTTTATTTTTTTCTGCGTTGTTTGGATTTTTATTTTCTTCAACAATTACATTGATTTTAAAGCTAATATTTATTCTCATATTGTAGATGTTTAGAAAGTATGTTTCTTGCAACTTTTTTTTTAATAATCTTATTGAGCGTTAAGCTAAGTAATAAGTAATGCCGATTCTCGGTTTTGCACAAATATTTGTTTTGTGAGTGGTGTATTTGTGTTATCCCTGCCTCTGTTTTTAAACTCTACAAGCTCTTTAGTATTAATATTTTGCTAATTGTTATTGTGGGTTTTACGTATAAGGAAACAATCTTAGGCTATTTATTTTGTGCCACAATGTTAAGTTAAATACAAATTTGCTACAGAATCAATGCATTTGCTCAAAAAAGAGGGAATATGAAGTTTTTGGTGATGGAGTATAGCACTCAAAGGTTTAAACGTCCCATCTCCACTGTCTATACATGTCTGATTATGTGTTTTGATCTTTCAGGGCGCTAAACTTCCAAGTGGACCCCTACCGACAGGAGGTCCTGTACCACCTCCTCCGCCACCACTGCCTGGTGGAGCAGTGCCTCCTCCTCCACGACCACCTCCACCACCTGGTGGGATTCCTCCTCCACCACCTCCACCTCCGGGAATGGGGCCCCCGCGTGCTCCACCTCCACCCCCATTTGGGGGTCCTGCTCCACCTCCTCCACCTTTTGGAGGTATACGACCACCTTCAGCCCCAGTGCCTCCTCCAGTAGTCTTACCTTTTGGAATGAAGCCCAAGAAAGCATACAAGCTAGAATCCAACATGAAAAGGATAAACTGGTCAAAGGTAAAATATCATATGTTTCTGCACCTCTTATTTTGTTGCAAGTGTGAAAGGGAAGCTTTCAGTTTAAAGAAGAGGAGGCTAGTTTTGTGTAGGGGAAGAGCTAACCACGTGTTTTCAAGATGGCCTTTAGTAGGATGGAGTACGGACATGGAATGAGGTGGCCACATGCTGCTCCCCTGCTCAGAGAAAATGTGCTTGTAAAGATGAAGTTTGAAAGCTGATAAATTCCAATGTTTCAGCCAAACAGATGAGGTCGGATTCCGACCAGGCTTTCTTCTCATTTGTTCTCTTTATTTGACCCCAGATTGGTAAATCGCTTTCTGTCAGCTGGAAGTACTGGTTGCCCAGAGAAGGCAGGTTGGAACTTCCAAAGCACAAATTATGGTGGCCCTATAAAAATAATTAAAAGTAATTGTATTTTAACTTTATCCAGCCCGGCTTTGACATTATCTGTCCGATCACAGATCACATTGCACACTGACAAGGAACAGGTTCTCTCTTGAATGCTTGTACGGCCATGAGATGCCGATGTCTGTCTGGATCGGTGCCATTTGTTGCTTTTTTTTTTTTTGCTCCTATTATTATTCAGCAATTGGAAACAGTTAATTATTTTATTGTTTTATTAGTTAGGCCATTAAATCATTTAGTTCTGCAGAATTAAAATGTTTATTCTTGCACCAAGTGGACTTCCCATAAATAATAAAATATTGCGTGTCTCAAAATTAATTCTGTCATATCCACGTCTTGCTTGGGAATTCATGGAGTCACCTGCCAAAGCAATTATTAATATATCGTTAACAAGCGTTCCCAAGGTGCATTACCAGCTTTTCAAAAGCGCTGAAGTCGTCTCACATGTTAAGATTTGATGACAATACGATTTCAAAGTGATTTTATAAACAAAAAAAAACTAAATTAAAGTTAAAAGTCAACTATCTATGTATCTTTAAGTTGAGAATATACTTCACAAACTTAATATACAGCTCAAAATTCTCTTTTCACTTTACTTTAAGAGTACTTAATATTCGCTGGGTCTGTGAAAGCCGACAACTTGTCACTCGCAGTCTGTAGTAGAGGCCAAAGGCCACGTGAATAATCATCTGGGAAGCAGGTATCACGATTCATTTTGAACTGAAGCCTATCGCTGGAAATGCATATGTTGGTTATTTATACTAAAAGTAACCATAAACGCTAGAGATGAAATGCAAAGAACTGTAAAGATAGGCTAGAAAGAGAAATGTGGCCTGGAAGGTGATGCCACTTGTGATTGCATTCAGTAATGAACCCAGTGGAACGCCATACATGCTATCAGGAGTTATAAGCAGTACCCCTATTTTTGTATGTGGTCCTCTGTATGGACTCCACCCCTGCGGACTCCACCGCTGCTGGGTGGAAATGAAAGAGGTCTGACCAAATCCTTCCACAGTCAGTAGGCCAGTAACTGAGAAGTATACAATGTCGGGCAAAGTCATACCCCAAGGCTTTAAAAGGTAGCTCTGGTTTTCGTCTTTGTATCATTACTCCTTAGTCACAGAACCAACTATGGTTTGACCTGATGCAGTGTTTTGAGCAACTGGCGTAAGAGCATAAACGTGCAGGGATTGAGAACACAAATCATATATTACATATGGACTTGTCTTGTAATATGTCCTGAAGATCCAGGATAACTTAATCTACAAAAGATGAGAGTGACATATGGGGAGAATGTTACAAGTTGTCACTGCAACCATGCCTGTGATGAAGTAAACAAAGCTGGTCTTTGACCTCTTTGATACAGACCTTAAAGCGGAGAACAAGGTTATTTACTGTCGCCTTCGCCATCCCACTTTGTTTAGCCTTCACGACAGAACCTGTAAAATCTTTGCTTAGTCTTGTTCTTCATGGAAAATCCTGCAGTTAAAATAAGTGATAGATCAAGTTGAAGGTGTTTGATTGCTGTAACTCTTTATTGTGCTGTCTGCCAGTTCTTTTACTGTACACCCAACTCTATTCTTCATTTATATATATCACTGAAACGGATAAACCATTTCTCAAAGAAACACAGGCATTCTTTTCCTGATCCTGGCAATTGAAAGCTCTATTGAGCAAACTGCATCTTCTTTTCCATAGTTTTTCGAAGGCAATACTGAATTTCAGTTGGCATGATCCCCACTCCAAGAGTCCACGTATGTCTGCATAGTACTGATACGTGCACGGTTATGACCACACGGTACATCAATCTTTTCCTTAAAGAAGAAGTTCCATTGGGAAAACAAAAAATCTTATTCTTTATGGCAATGCTAATGAAGTCCTGCATATCTAATGAAGTCCACTCCTCTATAGGCCTTCATTAGTCAGTGCCAATATCTGGAAGATTGAGACTGAGCACCGTAGGCTGTTTACCACAGGCAGTATCATAGGGAGTCTGGGTTTTTGTTAAGTAGATTGGGTCTTAAATACTATAACTAGAACGCATACAGATGACAAACATAATGATTTCTAAATCATCAAATAATGTAAAAACTAGCAATCAGCAAAATAATTTTGAAAACTAATTTTGAAAGTTATACAAGTAATATCATTTAGTGGGAATTCATCTTTAATTATGTGTATTTAATTATTTTGGGGCATGGTGACCTTAGTATTGCACCAATGGGTTGGTTTTTAAGTTTCCAGCATCCACATTTTGCAATCAAACTCTCTACCCAAAACTTAGAAAAGTAGAACATTTAGGATGAGAAATGATGTGCATTCTTTAGGGATGATGGAGATGTATCCGACATTTTCCCATTAATGCGTCAGAGAAACATTGCAGAAAAGACAAAGATGAAACAGAATTATACCGGAGTGAATTTATTATATTTACTCTAATATACGTATAAAAGATTTGATGCATTGGAACATAAAACTCATATACTTGTGTTTGTCTAAAATGTTAACAAATAACTTGCCACCCACTGCTGGGATTTTGCATTAAAACTCAATAAAATATGTGATTTTGAGACATACTGTCAGTGGGACACGATATAATAATGTGCTTTATGAGATTCGTTTGTCCTATATTTCTAATTTGGTTGAAAAATAAAAAAATAAGTTTAATGCTACAGCGGAAAATTACAAATGATCCTTTTAGTCATTTTATATGAGAATAACTGTCATATATTAGTTACAGGGCATTTTACTATTTATGTAAATATTTGCGGTTTGTAATCTTATATACTAATGAAGACGGTGAAAATATTATAGCATTTCAGAGATGGCCCGGGGCTTCCTTGAATCCAGTACGTAAGCAGATACCGGCGACCATCCATTAACAAAAGAAACAAATGGATTTCAAATGCTTATCTCATAATTCATATTCAGTATCATTATACAAAGTAACTTGTCCTGGGATGATAATTTAATATTTAACAGATGATAAGCTGTCCCTACTTTTGGATACAAGGTAAGCACAGGTTACACATTCTGAAGGACAACTGTTTGGTGTCTTAAAGGGGCTTTAATGCATATGATATCTGCAATGACCCTTTCAATTTGTATGTGGTCTGTGTTGCAAATGCATTTTTTTGGGGGGGGGGGGTCGGCAGATACATTTACCCCTTTTTTCACGATTGCCCCCTCCCAGTAATTTGCCATGCAGGAGGTGTCTTTGGCTTAATACATCTACTGCTATGTGATACACTTACCGCAAGTCAGGTCCAGTGTTGGCTCGGTAAATGCTTGGGGGGGTGTTGGTAATGTATTTATTTCAATGGGAACACTTTCCTGCCACTAGTTGGTAGCTTTAAGCAGCCATTCAGTGGAGTGTCTCTTAAATATTACTTTCTTTCCTTATTATTTTCTTTAGCATACAAAACATTTAGGGTGTTACTTTTGGATGTTTGGGGACAAGGCACTGTTTGTTATTTCCCCTACTTATGTTTTCGGGATTAAGGTCAAATAAGGGATAACGCAACTGACATAATGGCAAATGTTGGGAAGAAATAGAGGAAGAAATTGATGGATGGAAGCAAGGAAGAGATGGCGCTATATAAAACAATAAATAATAATAATAATAATAAAGGAAAGAAGAGAGGGAGGAAGCAAGGAAGGAAAGAAGAAAGGAAGCAAGGAAAGAAGAGAGGAAAGAAGAGAGAAAGAAAGAAAAGAAGGAAGCAAGGAAGAAAAGAAGAGAGAGGAAGCAAGGAAGGGAGGGAGGAAGACAGGAAAGAAGGGAAGGAGGAAGCAAGGAAGGAAAGAAGAGAGGGTGGAACCAAGGACAGAAGAGAGGAAGAAAGTAAGATAGCAATTAAGGATTTAATACTTATCCAGTTTTGGATTGTAAAGATGTCGGATTTAAACATATTTTTGTACTATTTTCTTTTTTTACTTGCTCCTTTTGTACTTAGATATCCTACAACTGTAAGGAGCAGCTTTAGCTCACCCAATTATTATCTGTTGTTTGATGTGCTAGACAGTAACAATGGGTCAGCCATTCATCCATACACTCTCATGTATTTGTTCTAAACAACCACTGTTGTTTAAAACCCATTCTACGTTATTGCAAGGCTCTGTGATAAAAAAAAAACTCCCTAAAAATTACACTTCAGATCACGTTTAAGTGCAATTCATTGTCCCTTCCACTATTATTCGAAATAGTTTTCACCTCCTAAAAGACATTATTGGCAGCAAGAGTCTAAAAGCTACTATTATGAGGCTGATATTAAGTGCCAGGGTGCGTTCTCTTAGTACTGCAGAGAGAAAAAAAAATAACGCTCAATAGAATTTGTACTCCCACCCTAGCCCTGGAAACTACACGCTGATATGATTTTCATGGCATAATTCATTATCTTTGCTTTGGTTATAGAAAAAAAAAAAACGGGATGTGCAAATGTGAAATTTCTCTACCGCTGTTATTGACTAAGTGTATATCTAAGAGTCATGCAAAGTGAAATGATATTAAATTAAAACATTTTTTTTTTTTTTTTTACACGCTGACAGCCTCTGCAGAGAGCCCGTCTAATACTGACACCGGCAGAAAACAAAAATATTATTCAGTCTTTAGATTTCCATTAGCAAATTTTTCTGCAGTGTTATGTATAAATGAAAAAAACAAAATCATGTTTATTTTCCAAATCCTTTTCGGCAGAAAACAGAAGACGGGATGTTTAAATTCCGTACTTACTACCTCCTTATATCTCCTAACCTCCTAGAAGGCTAAAGGGGCAACATTGTTTAATTTGCCCCCCCCCCCCGGGTCAAAGGCCTCTGTTGTCTTTGGTTAACATTTAACGCATATGTTTTGACGTTTATGGCTATAGAACACTGCGATACTCTCATACCCAGGGAACATTCTGAGCTGCTTGAAAAGAGGGACATCAGGGGAGGAAAGAGGGACAGAGGGATATGGGTCATATAATATGGACAGAGGCACCTTTTGGTGGCATGGGTTTGCAAGCCATTTTTCCAGTTAATAATTGGATATTTGGGAATGTTACTGGTTCTTAAAGAAAATCCTTATAAAGAACTTTGGCAACGAGTTGGGTCATTTGATAACTTATGTGTTAATTTGGTGGTATAACGCACTGCGATGTACTTATAGACAATATCTACCAGGAGACATATGCAATGAGTATAGCAATAAAGGTGAAAGTGGAAGTTTCAAGATTGCAGATACAGCCATAAGCAAATTTTCAGTCCCCTCCAGCTGTTTCGAAAGCACAGATGGCACAAAAACAGTGTCGGCCGTAAACATAAAAGCATGTCATATACACTGATGTGAATGAACATCTCTTATACACAGATGTTGCAAACTTCAAGAACTGCAGAGCCTAGAAATTGGCCCCATCTCCTTCCTCCATGTCTGTTACGTGTCAGCAATACACGGCCATCTCATGTCTCATAGAAATTAGATTTTGATGGCGGATAACAAACATTCAGCCCATCTAGTCTGCCCATTTTTTGCCTATCAATCTTCACTAAGCAATTGCTTTAATCTTGGAACTCAAAAGTAAAAGGTTAGATGAAAACTGCAGAGAAAGGTAGATCTACCAGAGTTAATAAAATAGTAAATAGATGACCAGGCATAGGTATTACCAGCCTTCACACTCTTTGGGGATGTAACCTTAGGGTCCTTGTCCAAAACTAATTACCTGTATGGAGGTCAATGTGAACACCGACCGTTACCTTCTGGTAGCCGAATAGTCGGCAATCCCTGTCTTTGTAAATCCAGTCCTAGATAAGTAAATGTTCCCCAAAGATTATCCAATACTAACCCTTCCCCAAAAAAGCAACACAGGTTACTAGTGAGCAATTTATATACCTTCCTTCCGTGGTTAAAGAGTTCTAGTATAAATGCCAAGAAACGACCAATGCCATAAAGGAACGGTTGAAGTAGAAATTAAGTTTTTATCCTTGGGTTCATAAAATAAATCTCACCAAAATAAACATTTATATCATAAGACCAAATGTTAAAACATCATTTGGGTAATGAAAGAAACAGAGCTATCCTGAACAGTCAGCTGTGCAAGGCTACTGAATGTGATCCAGGTCTTCAGGGCCTTGAGCGGAGGGAGAAGAGATTAAATAGCAAAAAGTATCTGCTGATTTGTGATCTGCAGCTGGCCGTGACGATTGGAACATCCAAAAATGTTCTCCGTAGAAATTAAATCAACTCGGTTTTAATTTTCTGCAAAACCAGGAGCTCCATTTGCATGTGAGAAAGGAAAAATATGGCTAAGCCGCTGTGAGGCTTGGAGATACATCTGATTAGAACAGAAGACAGAACAGTTGCTTTTGTTAAAACCAAACGAGCACAGAGGCAATAACACCACAATACACAAAATAACGTGACACCAAATTTTTAACACTTCTCAATACAATCTATAGCTTTTTGTGTTCTTATTTTGAGGATGGATAAAACCCAAGGACCCTTAATGTAGCGAGGACACCTGGATTTCCCAATCCTCAATCACACATTGAGGGGTCTAGTCACTTAAGTGAGAGTTGGAAGGGGAGTTGTGGTTTTTACTCCCTCGCCATTCATTGTGAACTGCCAACAGCAGCAGGTTTCTCCATCTATGATGGCTGAGCTAACCCAGCATGATGCATTATTTATGAGCGAGGAGAAATCTCACCGATTCAACTACACATTATACAGGACCTTCATAAGGTATAAGGGCTAAAGGCAAACTCTTCTTTAAGTCAACTGACCCCCAAATGACTTTCCAAATGTATGGTTTCAGTAGGAAGGAAATTGGTCAATTCAGTGTCTCCGATGTCTCCTCAGGAGAAATCTCATAGATTCAGTTTTAATGAAATGAGTGTGTCTTTGGAGACTTAGCTTGCATTATACATTAATACAAATAAAAACAGTCACCAGGAACACAGCAGTTGGAAACCAGAGATGCCATTATTTTATTGGGAGGCTGGAGTCATGAAACCTGTATATTGAAGTTTTAGACAGTTCAATCACATGTCTCCTGGATTCTGAGAAGTTCTGGCAGATAAAGTGGGACCCATCGTCTACAACAACTCCACAAAACTCTTTGCTGTTGCATATAGATTTCTTTCTATGACGGGCTCATTTTTCAGTAGGAAGGTGATTATTAGTAAAATGTTATCAATACCAACAAAACTTTTCTGCCCAGTCTGAATACAGAGCAACAAATGGACATGTAGGTTCCTGGTGTAATAACCTCAACCTCAACCTCAACCTCAAGTATGTCATACTCATACCTGGGAATCTGTGGGCTCCAGCTACTCGGAGCCTGCGTCTGGCGTTGGTGGGCAGTCCTATTGACGTAGGGGGCATTCCCACTGAACTTGGGGGCATTCCTGGTGATGTCAGGAGGAGTTCCCATTGACATCGCAGGAAACACGGCTATTTAAAGGGGAAATGAGCGGAGAGTGGGGTGTGTCAAGACCCCACTCCCTTGACCCGGAGGATTCGGATGTTGACCTGGAGAACCGGTACTTCTCCCGGAGTTCTCTGGGTCAAACCGGGAGAGTTCCCAGGTATGGTTGTACACAAAATGTAATTAGTACAGATTTCTCCATAATGCAAAAAAGTTTTCAGAAAAGAGGGTCAGT
Organism: Spea multiplicata; assembly: GCA_009364415.1. Lineage (NCBI taxonomy): Eukaryota > Metazoa > Chordata > Amphibia > Anura > Pelobatidae > Spea > Spea multiplicata. The sequence continues at coordinate 109,787 of VKOC01000674.1, forward strand.
GGCCCATCGTTACCTTATTAATGGGGCCCATCTAGTCATAACATATTAGGGTATAAATCTTTCCCATAGTAACAATACTTTGTAAAGTGAATTATCAGCAAAAAAATTTGTTTTCTTGAACACAGGTTGGGTTTCCTGTAGACCGCTGATTTTATCATATGATTGATTTCTGTTTATGTGAACTTTTTCTTCTAATTTAGGTTGAACCACAAGAACTATCAGAGAACTGTATTTGGGTCAAGGCCAAGGAAGACAGATTTGAACACCCTGATCTCTTTGTAAGATTATCACAGACGTTTGCGACGCACATGAAAGGTGAGAAAATGATTTACAGCGTTTCTTGTAAATAAATGTGAATGTATTTGTGGTGTGGGGAACGCAAGAATCCGATGATCTTTGCCTGAACTAGGAATTTGTTTGAAGACGTCTCAGTGCCTTTATTGTCCTGAATATTGAGATTCTGTGAAGTTATATTGTCTGATAAGATGCTATTATAACATAAAAAAAAGTATAGAATCATCAACATCGTTATTAATATTTTTTGAGGCTTACTTAGCTTCCGTTTACTTTAGATCTTTTCAGAGAAGGCAATAGTCTAAACAAACCCATGCATTCTACTGCATAAGGTAATGCACCTTCTAAATAACAAATAAAACAGCTGATAAAAACCGATGATGTCATATTGTTCGTTATATATGAAGATTAAAGAACAATATCAAAATCCTAAAAAAAACAAAAAAACAAAAAATGATACCGGTGGCCTGTTTTTGATAAATAGGTTGTGAGCTCATAAGAACAGGTATTCTTTTTATGTCTGTTTTGTGGACTATGGCTTTTAAAGGAAAGCAAGTCAGGCTTACCCATGCTTATGTCATCCTCTTCTGCTTTCCGTAAGCATCTGTTACCTGTCAAACCATTTGCACCATGTGGCATATCTGCACCTGCTTCGTCTTCAAAAAAGGGGTCCTCGGAAAGCACTATGATACAGAGCAAGGATTTCTCTCTGGACACATTACAATCCCTGTCCTTGGTGCTGAAGCTCCAGATGTCTCATACGTTGTAGTTTCTTGACATGAACAACTTTCACGAGTGACGATTCCCGTGCTTTCCAGCTGTGCTGCTATTTCCCAACTATACATCAACGATAAACCCTAAACCCTTTCATTCTTCACAAAGTTACATTTTGATATATATTTATTTCAGATAAAACCCTGATTGATAATTTCATACGTAGTAAAAGAAAGAAAAATAATGCTATATATATATATATATATATATATATATATATATATAAACAATAGTAAACTAGTGGTAGCAAACTTCATATCTGTTAATATAGATCAAAGCTAGCTTATAACTACACGGAAGTTTTGGTTATGAGTAATACATTTGATTATTCCAGTCTCTTTTAATTAATTAATATATATATATATATATATATATATATATATATAAAATAATATATATATATATATACACATACAGTATGTAATAACATTATATATATATATATATATATATATAAATGAGAGAAGAGGGGGGACATCTTTGTATTTTATATATATATATATATATATATATATATATTATATATATATATATAAATTGTTATCAAAATAAAAATATTACCAAACATTGTTAAATCAGCTGTATTCTTTCTATCCGAAGGTCATATAAGATTTAGGTTTTAAGTGATCACACAGCATTCCAGAACTGACTGTTACATAGCTGGAGTTGAACTGAAGTCAGTAGAATTTTAATACTTCTTCTGTCCATATTTTGTAGTAGATGGTAGTTTTCTCATAAAAAGGATTGGAAAAAAGCAGTTGGCGGCTGTAGGCGTCTGACCATTTAGAACACACTATATTGGATTTAATTTTCAACATATTATGTTATAAGCTCAGAACATTACAGATATTACAGGATTTATCGAGCATAGCCAGGCTTTCTACGGGCTCCGTCACAGATTTTACAGTGTGGCACCGTTAAGTATACATAAAGAAATGGGAAAATACCAAAATCCTGTTTTATTAAATAGTAATACATTATATTTGTGAAGCCTGCAACATGTCCTGGATTTAAACTCCCTGAAGTCACATAGTCACAGAGGTTGTTGAGAGAATAGTTCTCCTGTGCTCCTTGGGCAAGGTGAGAAGATCCCTAAGCCAAGTGTGGCATTATCTGCTTGGGCCAGTGTGTTGGGGGAGGTCTAGAGCCTGGCATTGCTGGATCTGGCCATGATAAGCCTTATTGCCCTAGAGGATTAAGATCTTCTAGAGATTATTACAATTAGCAAAACATCTATACCTTTACCATAAAGAGGTAACATTTCAACCATATATAATACTGGTTTCAGCAACAATACATGTACACCCTTTGCCCAGAAGTTGACTCCAGCAGACTCTACTAGTCCAGGTCCTTAAAGCCAGTTGAAGTTTAACCAATGCCCATTTCATATGTCTATCAGATGTTTCTCAGGGGGTTCTTTCTTGTAACATAATGTCTCACAGGCCCTCTAACCAAATGCAAAGAGTCCGAAGTTGAAGATCCTTATAGCCATGGCTCCTAAACAGATTATCCTGCTTCATATTGATCTCTATTAATGCATCCTTGTGTGATCTAAAACATTCCTTCCGTCTCCTGCGTTCGACATGGATTTTCTTCCACTCCTTACACATTCATTGACTGTTTCCATGTGGGTCATACGCTTAGGGTGGATTAGTACCTTCTTTCTTTTGTTTATTCTTCTTGGATGTCAGAATTCCCTTCGCTTAGTCATATTTCTGGTGATTTGCCATGGATTTGGAATATTTACATATTGACAGATTTCCAGATGTTCCGTGTGAAGCTGCATGAGATATTTCAGCTTATAGTTCTTTAAATAAGATATTTAGATGACAACCAATGAAGATATTAACCAAGTTTCATTTATTCTGAAAGAAAACTTTTGCAAGAAACTTTACAAGTTCGTTATTAACTTAAATTTTCGGCACATTAAATGAAATGTCGACAAAATAAACCTACCATCATAGTGAAGGCCGATATATTCTGGAGAAGATAAGATTTGATGTAGAATATTGATAGGGTTCAGATCTATTTTGTGTTTATATGTAACTACAGTATTCATCCTCTGCGCCCCGATTAATTTAATTTAATAAAAATGGTCAGAACAGGTTTTTTTTCTAATTGATAAGATCATTTCCTGAAGCATTGTTTATCAAATAGCTGCATCTTCAAGTTTTTGTAATCTTCATTTAAATACGGTTTACTGACCTCACTTAATTTGACAGGGGCTTTAAAAGCTTATGATGATGGATGATGAGGAATAATAATTAACAATCAATCACTATTTAAGACTGCTCGTTGTCAGCAGTTCTGGGGTTCTGCGAGAGTAAGTGCACTCAGGACATGATTCTGTAATTACTTAAAAGACAAGTTTAATATGGGAACTTCCAAGATTTGTGTTTACAAAAATGATTGAGCCTCACCAAGAGATCCATTCTTTGTCCCTGGCAATTAGCCTGCGAGACGCTAGAACTGCCTTTCAATGAAACAACAGGCACGGATTATTGAAAACATCCATTTTACAAGCCGGCCCATAAAAAATATTTTATAAATAAATGCTTGGAGAAAATATTTTTATTAAAACCTTCTGTTCAATACGGGAGAAAACTTTGGTCTTGATGGCAGTGTATCCGTTATCAAGATCGCCGCTAACGGATTTGAACATATCCCTGAAATGGAATTGTGATGTCATATAACTTGTTCCAGCAGTGTGTGGCTATTTGATGTTTTTTCATTCATTGTTTTGCATTCATTAACAAAATGTTTATGGATATTTAAAGATCATCTAAATGATTTCAACCATTAATGATAATACCTGGGAACTCTTCGGGTTTGACTGGGAGTCTCTGGGTGAAGCCTTGCTTCTCCGGGGCTCCGGGCTACTTCCCTCTTCTCTGGACAGGGAAGCCATGTGTGGACGTATCCACTCCCTCACCATTAGTATTACCATGGCTGGTTGTTGTTATTATTATTAATGATTTATTATTATAATTATTATAATTAAGGATTTATTATTTTTGGCTGAAGTCATTGAATGTATTTTAATTTTAAAATGTGGATAGTAAAGAACATTCCTATGATTTATTCTTCTTCTCTCGTCGGTCTGCTGTCATTGTTTATATTCAACAGCACTCAAATAGTATTAATCCTCAAAATTAACAAATTACAAAAGATCTATTTTGATTAAGTGTTAACAATGAATTAGGTTAGAATGAGTAAAGCCAACAAATGAGTTTATATAAATACGGTAATAGTGATTACACAATAAGGTGCAAAAAATACATAAGGTTTGCACTATCCATAACTGCCCTGATTCTCATATATCTTTTTTTACTTTTTATTTATTTTGTTACTTTTTGTTTATTTATTTTTTTACCTATTATTGCTTATTACATTTAACGCCATCCCATAGTAAAGAAAATGATGTTTGCTGTTACATCACCCCATGAACATCATAATGGTTAAAGAAATGAGCATCCAATGCCATATTTTCTGCCAATTAGTAAGCTAACAAAAAAAGATGTATATACACATTAAAGAAGATTATACTTGGAACAATATAAATGAAGCACATTAACGAGGAACAGTTTTTCCTCCTAACTGGGCCTATTACTTGACCTTCATCTGTGCCATTCTAGTCTTATGCACATATAAGACCTATTACTTTTACTCTACAATGTAGGGAGATGGGGTGGAATTCTTATAGAATGTAGCAGTTCCTTAGAGTTTCACTTACTTCGCTTTGACCCTCCCAGGCCCTCCCTAGTAATACTTTTGTAATCATGTAAACATTTACTGAAGTTTTTCCGGGAACACTTAATTGTCATGTGACAGAAAAGCAGGCACTGGTTGTTGCCATATATCCACTGAAAAAGCTTTTTTATGTGATAAAAATTAAGTAATAAAATAAGACAAACATAAACTATGCATTATCAACTTAAAATAAGTTTTTTTTATGTGTATATTTACCAGATCGGTGCTTCCTTTTGCGAGGACTAACACAACATATGATGTCACGATATAGCCCCATCCAAATTTTATATAAAAATATAGTCATAGCATACTATATCCATGTTACATGGTCCTTGGTCTTGTCTCAAGAGAGGCATATGTCTACCCCATGCATGTTATTGCACGCCATCTTTTTTCCCCCCGAGAAAACTCTTTGTTTGCTAACACAAAGCAAATATAATAGAGCTAAATAAAGAAGCTCAATTGAAGTTCTTCTAAGCAGTACCAAACCTTTGGCCACCGTAACATGTATAGGTACATAACATCAATATCTTCTGTTTTGCGGGAAATGTTCAAATATAGATTTTCCAACCCTTTATTTTGAGAAGTGCCATCCAACGTCCTCCTAGAAAAGTGCTGAATTGTACGTCACCCTTGCTTAGATGATAAAAAGGCTTTAGATAGATCTCATCCATCTTTCTGGTGTCCCAGTAATAGGACATTTCCTTGAGGAGCGAAGAGGAAATAATGATGGTTCATCTTAGCCGTGGACACATCCGAGGATGGATGGTTTTTGTAGGGATCGTGAATCCAAGTTAGACCTTTGTTTAGCAAAAAAAGAAATAAATAGAACAGAAGTATTGGCATCGCACAGTATTCATTCCAAAGCTAAACTCTGTAATGATAACTTCATAATAAGCAAAAAGTCCTATATAACATAATGATTACCCTCATTGGCTTTGTATCTGCTGGAAACAATAGTTATTAGAGAGAATTATAACTGCCATGCCTTATGTTTTGTTCCGTTTGATTTATGAAACAAGGTGACTATAGATTTTCTTTGCATAGAATAATTTTGGTATCTGGAATTATGAAGACATAAAATAAAATATCAGATTCACATAAAAAATCATATTCATAAAACGCCGTTTGATACGGATTTATGATGGCAAAGCTTTCCTGCCATTTGTCATGTTTTGGGGTTTTTCCACCCAGTCTCAGGGGAAGATGGCGAGATTAGGAACACAATGTCTAGAACTGACTTTTTACTGTTTATTACCATTTAAAAAAAAAATAATCAGTAATTGATCAAAAAATCTACATGAACCACCTGGATTTACTGACCAAGCATTTGTCCACCATGGTTTAGGTTGTGGCTAGGACCAATGGTGTATCTATCTTTGGCGATGTCCAAGAATATAAATGTCTCTTAGGACTTTGCGTCCCATCATCATTTGATGCCAGGAAGCAGAAGATCAGTAAATGCAAGGATAGGAATAATAGAGGTCTAACTGGCGTTACTTGGGTCAGATTGAAAACAGACTCATTGTTATTCATCCTACGAGAATCCTACTCATCCTACGAGTCTTTTCGAGTCATCGGTAAATTTCTCCTAGTCATTTTGGGATTTTTTTTTTACAAATTCCATTAACCTATTGATTTGCTCAGCTTTTTTTAATAAAATAGGTTAAAAGTCATCAAATTCCATGTTATATCGATAAGGGAGTAGGGAGAACACTACGTTAGTCTTGGCCCATAAAATATAGACCCATAAATCATTGATTTCTTCACTTATTTAAGCATGATACTATTACAGTTTTAATATTTATTTGTATTATTTATTTTGGGGCGTATTGGAATCTCTTGGGTAATTAAATTGGGAATCTCTTGGGCTAGTAATGGCCACTAATATCACTTCCCCATTATATCTATCTATCTATATATAGATAGATAGATAGATAGATAGATAGATAGATAGATAGATACTGGAATCCAAACAAATAAGTTGGTTTCCAATGAGAAAAAAAACAAAACAAGAATATAAATGTCTTTTGGGACTTTGCGTCCCATCATCATTTGATGCCTGGAAGCAGAAGATCAGTAGATGCAAGGGCAGGAATAATAGAGGTCTAACTGGCATTACTTGGGTCAGATGGAAAACAGACTCATTGTTATTCATCCTACGAGAATTTTTTTTTACTTGTGAGTTCTTCGCGCCGAAGCCCTGTCATAGCAATCACCAAAAAGTCATGTTTGGTGGCAGATCTTTATGTTTTGGAGTCCCCGGAGCAGAGATGACACTAATTTAGTATTCCCAGCTCCGTCACATCTTCAGGGTTTGTCGTATGTGAAAAATGTCAATATCCCAGGCTTTAAAACTCCTCCACGATTTATGTTTTCTGCAGTGCTGAGTGCCACATAATGTAAATCACTAATGATTTACTTATACGCCCAATGCAAATTTCGCTGGGAACAGACAGCCTGCTTTGTTGTGCGGCGCGAAACAATCGGTCTCTGTGCTTTGACATCCCTCGTAACTTTCATTCGTTTTAGAGAAAAAAGTTATTGTTGGAGAATAAAGTTTGCTTTTGTATTTAGCTTTTTTTTCCTCCTCTTTTATAGTAATTTACAGCACGGATGTCCTCGTTAAGTCTTTTTAATATATTTTTAATAACGTTATTCAGGAATCGGATACATGTTTTTGAATGTATGGTTTTGGATGTATTTAAAGGAGATTGGGGGGGGCGTGTAGCACCATTTGTACATTTTTGGACATGAACCACAAATAAGGCATACTGACATCGTTAAATTAAGAATATCATCGTCTATGATGTCATCCTGAATTATTTTAGGCACACTTCATTGTTTTGTCTTTTTAGAGGTGTTTCTTTTTGTTTTTCTGATCCTTTTTGAGATGATACAACAGATGAATATGAGGGCGTTGATGCTTTGTCAGCCGATGTATCAGTTTGTTTCTATTGGTTTAACCGAGTGAATTCTATCATAGATACGCTTCGTTCAGCTTAAATAATTATCTATTATTGTCTTAACTTACATTGAATCACATAAAGGCAGCATGAATGCTATGCACAGACCCACAAATAAATATTATTATGGCAATTTTTATGGATAAAGGGCAGGTAGCTCAGGGTGAACACGGAAAGGATCCAGTCACTGAGTAAATGCTGTTACTCCAGACACCTTTGTGGTTGTATATCTATCTATCTATCTATCTATCTATCTATCCCTTTCAATCTATCTATCTATCTATCTCTCTATTACAATGTCTTCAATACGCATATAGGAATCAAAACATAAAAAAATAGATTTATCTGTCTCTTAAATTTAGAGCAGTTCTTTCATATTACCTTTGGCTTTTTTACACCCACATGACTCTGATACACAGACATTGCATAAAATATATTTGATGAAATAAACTATATTCCACTTTTAAGAAATACGTTTCATACCAGTTTATTGATAAACCCATTATTTTTATTGTATATATCATTAGTAGATCATTTCAAGAAGACTCTTCTTCAGCTTATGTCTATACGTCCCAATGGGACTGAATGACCTTGGCAGTAGCATCACTCGCACATGACCCTGTCCGGCCATTGGAAATGTAAAACACGTGCATACTTCTTCTCTTCACTTTGGTTCTATACACCACGTGCGTCTTCTTCTCTTACTCCGCTTAGATGAGGGTTATAGTCCGACGACAAGACGGCTCCCACCGAGCTTTATTTCCATTACGGTTGCATCAGACAAGCAGAAGCTTTGAGCTGTCACCGCGAATCACGTCAAGAAAAATCCGGGACTATATGTTATTATCCATTTAATATCTCATTCAAGCATGGGCGCACTTCATGAATGTTTTTTCCCGGTCTTACAATTCTAATCGCCAATGAATTAGCTCTAAAATTAAACTTCTGCTAAATGTATTTCAAATTTGTCTTCTCGAGTCATCGGTAAATTTCTCCTAGTCATTTTGGGAATTTTTTTTTACAAATTCCATTAACCTATTGAGTTGCTCAGCTTTTTTAAATAAAATAGGTTAAAAGTCATCAAATTCCATGTTATATCGATAAGGGAGTAGGGAGAACACTATGTTAGTCTTGGCCCATAAAATATAGACCCATAAATCATTGATTTCTTCACTTATTTAAGCATGATACTATTACTGTTTTAATATTTATTTGTATTATTTATTTAGATGTTGTGCATAGGTGTTTTGGGGCGTATTGGAATCTCTTGGGTAATTAAAATTGATTTGATATGTTATTGAGATTTTAATATACAGCTTTCGAGGACAGACATTTTTTTTTTCATTAAAGAATCAATGAGTCCATTAATTTTAAATCCAGAGTTATTTGTTTTTTTTTCAAGGCGGTTTAATGGATCACCCAGCCCCACGAGGTATTTTTGTCCATTTCAATGGTTTTCGGGGCTAGGGGAAAAAATGTTCTATAAATTTCAGATGACCCAACTAGAATATTTATTTATGCATTAAATTTGCTATTCACTTAAGTTCTAAAGTTGGAAAAAAATAATTAACTATGAATTTATATATTATTTGGTGTGGTTACTGTCATAACGACATATGAGACACAGCAAAGATGAGCTTTCTTAAACTTATATTTTAGTTATTAAGGTTTTGGGTTTTCGGGGACCAAATGATGTCACATGCGGCGTAAATATATCCTGAAACAATTAAGCCAATTAAAAAGAGAAGTTGCGATCAGTTTGGATGTATTCACTTGCTGATGCTTAAAGCTTTACATGGTTGGTCCATTTTCATTAATCATGTTCTTGAAAATCCATTAATCCTAATCAGACGTTTTCCAATATTATTTGGTATTCTGGTTCTGAAAAGATATAATTAAGAGTGTTTTGGGAGGATTACCAAACATGTCAAATTTAAGTGTTAATAATAACCATCAACTTTTGCTTGAACAAATTAAATTTGTTGATAAATAACTAAATTAATTTATTCCATATATACTGTATATATTTTATATATATATAAATATATATATTATTCCATATATTAATTAATTTATTCCATATATATACTGTATATATTTTATATATATTATAATATATATATATATATATTTATTCCATATATTAATTAATGTATTCCATATATACTGATATATTTATATTATATATATATTTATAATATATATATATGAGGTTTGCATTAAGATTTAGTGAATGAATCCCTTTTGACTACAACCTCAGTCCTGTCTGCACAGATATAATTATTTAGCTTATTTTTAACCCCTGTGACAGTTTAGATCTCCCTTTAGATTCCATTTTTTTTTTGGCACCCCCCTTACTATTTTATTTTTCCCTTTCGGTCTGTAAGTACAGACTGCGGTTCAGTAGTAAGTTTTTTTTAAAAAAAAATGCTTTTTCTTCTAAACTTTCCTAGTCGTAAATCAATGCTCACTGTGTGGTTGAGACTTTGGTTTATGCAAGAGGCAAAAAAAACCATATGATAATCCGTCATATCTTTGTAAAAGAACATCGACATTTCAGCAAGCTTCTCTGATTTTTTTTTTCTTCTTTAAATCACCCGGTTGACATCTGCTATAGTTATACTCCTTCTAATTGCTATGTTTTGAATATTTAAAACTCGGTTGTTCTGTTTTAACTGGATGTGCATTTTTTAGAACTTTCTATTACTTTTATACAACCTGTAAACATCAACTACAGATGACAGACAAACCATTATACCATACGCATTACACTTAGACCCTCGAGCTATATTTTTCTCCATATGAAAAGACATTTAAATGGATTAAACGAACTGATGTCATCGATTCCAAGGATGGTCGGCTAAGGTAACATTTTTCAACCCCTATTGATTTATATTAAAATAAAAGTACTGAAATACTTTGCAGAATATAATACTTCTATGAAGTTGCTGAATGTGGATGATACCGGGTAACCTGGTACCAAGGTAGGCCATGTTCTAAATTCCTGAAGGCCCCCAATGATGACCTAACTCCTCATGACTTTATAGCAGACGTGATCACCTACCAAACCAGAAAAGCCATCTTGTGATGCTCATCAGCAGAAAGTATCGAGTTGGCCACGTTGAAGTTGCAATGGAGGACTATAGTCCAACAACACAGACCTTCATTGGTTTTATAGCCCACTGGGCTGGTCAGTGGAGATCAGAGGACCTCCTCAACCGGTCCACGACCCCCTTTACACATATTTGTATGGAGCTTGTATATACCAACAGAAGCAAATTCCATAGAATCGAAACTGTATTAACGTTCAGCTTGGTTTGAAAGCAGCATTGTTCTAACATTCATCTATCTTGTCGTTTCCAACACAATCCTTTCTATTGGGAAAGTTACTTGAAATAAAGGATTCCATTACAACTTGCAATGGTACAAGCATGAAGTCAGATTGATAAATGGTCCTATCACACTGCAGCTAGAAGGACCTAGTCACCCCAGCATTTAGGGGGTTAAGTTCCCCATTCCGTAACCTGTCACGTTCTGTAGACACTTCAATCATTTCTTCAAACCGGAATCTCACCAATAAGAAAGATCTCGTATTCTTGTTCTATTACATCGGGCGAATTAGTGTTACGGGAAAAGCCATATCAATAACAATTAGTATTAAATATTAAAAAGACTTTATAAACATTATGCAAAAAGGTTCTAAATACGTATCCAACCACCGGGGTCCAATTTACTAAAGTTTATTTCTTACAGTCGTCTGATAAATATTTTGGCTTAAAAGATAGACAATGGTTTTCAAGAAGTAGTTTTAGCCTCGGAAGTATTTTTGTTGTATTTTAGTTTAGTCTCATCGTCTTATAATGTATTTTTTCCCCCCCAATCTCGTATCAGTTTGTCCCAGTCTAATGCATAGTTTTCATAGTTAAATAGAAGGGTTACAATGTAACGGCCTCCCAGCAGAAGTGGTAGAGACGAATACAGTAAAGGAATTTTAACATGCATGGGAAAGACATAAAGCGATCCTAATTCTAAAGATAAGACCAATGACTGATTGATGTCCGAGTCTTTACATCGGGAAAAATGGGCACACTAGATGGGTCAAACCCAGTTATAAAAAAACATATCCTGAGTCATTTTCCTTAAGGCATCTTACCTAGTAGCCTCATTTAGTAGACAGAGACCTAAGTTGTCAAACCGGCAATACCAGCCGTCAAAAGTTCGATATCTACAATAATGAGATCTAAAGTAGAACGCGTTGGCTTGATGATGTATAAGTATGGGCTGTTAATTGGGACGCACATTTAACAAAACAACACCTTGTTAAGTGCGTTTCTTTGTTAAACAAAACAGCCGTTATGATTTCCAGGCCGTGTTATGTGAGGATAAAATTGTGAAGATAATTATTACACGTAAAATGTAAAAACTTTGAAATAAAACACAGCCTTAGCAGGGTTGTGTAACACAATGTTACTGTGAAGGTGCCATAAGAAGCTGGTTTGATTTTTTATTAAAAAAAAATAAAAAAAAGTTATCTATGTATTAGTAACCCTTATTTCTGTGCCATGGGAGCAGTCATACAACTTTTCTGTTCTCAGGGTTTGTATGAAAGTTTGTTAAATTGCTCTCCGTCTTTGTTCAGAGCTGTCTGAAAGAGACAGCAGAGCTAGCCCTAGGAGCTCTAATGCCCCTGGTGAACCATATCTCTAGCACCCCCTTGTGGCGGTGCACTGGCAGCGCAATGCCACTTGATTTGCCTATGGCAGGGGTGTCCAAACTGCGGCCCTCCAGCTGCTGCAGGACTACATCTCCCATACTCCTCAGCCAGCCCCTAAGATGAAGGAGCATTATGGGAGATGTAGTCCTGCAGCAGCTGGAGGGCCGCAGTTTGGACACCCCTGGCCTATGGTGTAGAGCTGACCGTGCTTGATGGGCTCAGGAAACCTCAATATCCAACATTTCTACTCCCTGTCAATCTGAGATGAGGGAGAAGCAGGAGGGGAGATGATATGAACCCAGAGGGCAGAAGAAAGGAGAAGTTGGAAGCAATGGGTGCTTATGGAACATGAGGGTATCAAGTAGCGGCATACCCAGGGCCTGACTAATAATAAAGACGGCTCCGACTTTAACAGAAGTTGATTCCGGCTACATTTTGAACGGGGGTGCGAAGGGATAAGAGAATAATGGGATAGCCAATTGATATTTTTTTTTTTGCCACAATTTTGATGCTTGCAGAGGTTAAAAAATTCAAGGTAAGGTAGATTTAATAAATACATTTAGTTATGCTATGTTCACAAATACTCCATAGAACGCTTGATGGTTTACTTCTGAGGTACGTTCCATACTCGTATCGTGTGTTCAATTTATTTAATGCACCGGTACAGTTATTATTAGAAGACGTATTGTTAGGGATCCTAGTTTTCTTTTCACTCTGTATCCATGTAGTCCATTAGTTGTGCAATTCCTCATCACCTTCTGTCATTTTCAACAATTACACAATAAGTTGTACATTAGCAAAATGATCGTAGAGCAAGTTTGCTGTAGTATAAATATTTGACGGTTGGACAAAGACTCAGCCCTATTCATTGTTACATTTGTCTGAAAAATGTTGTTTCAGGCACTTCATTTGAATTAACCTAAAAAAAAACCCTAAAAAAAATACAACATTTAGAAGACATTTTCTACCAGACTCCTGGCACCAGGGCTTTACAGCTTCTATACGGGGGACTCTCCAGCCGTGACCAGGAGTCTCCAGGTGAAAGGCTGATTCCCCGGGTCCCCAGAATACTTTGCTCTTTCTCCATACAGGGGAGCGGAAGACCCACAACCCGTCCACTTCCACTCCTTCTCCTTGACCACTTAGTCTGGGGATAACCCCACTCCATGTTAGCTCTACCCCTACTTGCAGCTACCCCCACTACCTTATGAAGCCTGGCTCTCAGAAGAAGGAGAGCTCTGGGTAGCATGCTCTAGAATGTTTCCAGGTATGGCAATTGCTCTAACTCATAAAATAAAAATGGTAGAAAGGGCCAGATAATCATTCTGGGTTCCCCAAGGAACGAGGGATACAAGGGCCTCCAGGTGTTACCTTCAGTTTCTGGATCTAGTCAGGGGTTTCTGGGTAGTGTCCTATGCTCCAACTCAGTTTCAACGTCGGCCTTGTCCATCCTCGTTCCCTACAGAACAAATAGTAGTATTATTATTGCTAGATTTTATTTATAAAAAAACAGTAGGTTCTAATAAAAGAACAATACCACGAGCGCACACTAAGACATACTGACACCGAAAGTGAAGAGGACTCTGCAATCTATTAGGATGTTGAAGGAGAATGATGACAGAAGGTGAAGGACAGCTCGGGAGGCAATGATTTGATTATGGCAAGGGCAATGTGGAAGAGGATAGATTGTAAGCTTCTTAAGTGAGCATTTATAGATAAAATAAGTAGCAGAGAGCTTGACGGGACAAGCAATCGGACTTGAAAGGAGTTATAATGGTTGAGGGGAGACACAAGTTGTTAGTAGAGTGGATAGGGGTTAACGAGTATAGGGGTAACAAATCGTCATAGTGTAACATTGAAGAACTTTTATTTTTCGGGGGGGGGGCGTTCTTTCACCAATCTGGACTGATGACGTTCTATAAAAGAAGGTACTGCACAGTCGTATCTCTACGTTTGTCACATATGGTCCTTTGTCCTCTTCTTTATGTATTTTTATAAATAAAAGCATGAAAAAGAAACACAAAGATCCTGAAGCACCGCAACAACTCCATACAACCCATGTTTTTCCATCTCCCGAGCCGCTTATTTATAGAAGATCTCACTCTGCATAGGAAAGATAACAAAAGGGAAAGTTATGTCACCGCGTGACCCGCGGTTTTCACTAAACACAAGGCAATCAAAAGCAGTATCGGCGACCTTACGAGACTGTAACAAGCGTTACTCCTTTGTGCTCTCAGAAAGTGACCTTGTGAAATGTCAGATGTTATAGTGTTTATTTTCAGGAAGGATGGTCTAATACTTAATGATTTCTGCTCGCTGTATTTAAACGCTGCGCTGAAGGTCAAGAATTCTATTAGGGCATTTTTGTCAGTAAAATGTTGACAGAAATTAGCTAGGTGCTTGAATTGCAACTGACAATAAATGTCAGTATTTTGAAGGCGTTGTTGCATGATAAGGCCAAAAAAACCTACTGCCATAGAATCTGACGGCGGATTCGGCCCCCGTCTAGTCTGCCCGTTTCTCCTAAAAGTAAAGACTCAGTCCTTGAACAGTCCTCGGCCTTTGATTCAAGATAGCTCTATGTCTATCCCATACATGTTCAAATTCCCTCGCTGTGTTAGCCTCTACCACCTCTGCTGGGAGGCTGTTCCACTTATCTACTATTCTCTCAATGCATATTTGTAATAGGCTATTTACGCTACTGTTGGCAAAATGGATATGTTGATGCTATTAAATTGTTTCTATTGCATCGTATTTTTTTTATTGTAAATGAATATGAAATGTAATCCTGTAGAACATAGAGTAGCGCACAACACTCGCTGCAAAATTGCATTATTGTGTCACAGACAGTATGAAAACTTTGATGTTTCATCCAAAGATCATGATTTGTTTTCTTAGTAATATATAATATAATTATGTAATATATATATATATATTATATATATATACCAAATGAGGGAAAGTTTTCATTTTCTTATTATTATTATTATTATTAATTGAGTTATATAGCGCCAACATATTCTGCAGCACTGTACAAAGGATAAACAGGACCAACTGTAAGAATTAGCGGATAAAATAGCAAATATTTAGCAAAAAAATAGCTTTTTAGGACTTAGAAACCTAATGAGGGCTCTGCTCAAACAAGCTTACGATCTAAAGACTTAGACTATTGTTTTAATTAATTTCATATTTAAGACAACAATATAGTAATACTTACGCATAGTTCTATTTGGCCCATCTAGTCTGATGTCCTTGGTCCTTGGTCTTGTCTTATCCACACATGCATGTTTAAATTAGCTTACTAGGCTCTACCACCTCTGCTGGGAGGCTGGGACACACAGAAAGGTACATCACGTGTCCTAGCAGCCGGCGAACATTAAGTCTTGCTTTTCTATACGAAGAAATTTTAAGTATGGGTTAGTAGAATAACAAAATTCTAGGCGGGTATTTCCAAGAACGCACCCTACTTTCATTTAAAAAAGCTTTGTTGAGACGTAGTTATAAGCCTCTACTCTAAATTGCTATGTAACGCCGAGCGATCCAGCCTTTTATCTCACGCCGTCTTTTCATGCCATTCAGGATACAGGCACGGTTGGAAATGGTTAGGATTCAGTAGAATGATACAGGTTGCAATTAATGAATAAAAGTTTTTTAACTGCAGGGATTATTCCGAGGCATTGAATGGATTATAATTTGAAGAGAAACGACCTCCTTTCTAAATACCGTTATCACCCGTGTTCAATTTTTGAGACAGATGCTTATTTGATGGCTAATATAACATATTTTCACTCTTCCTTTGTATCAACTCGCAGAGCCGTATAAAGCTAATATACTCCGGAACTTACTACGCCAATTGCTATAACTACTATGATTATTATAATGAAAAGTAATTTGCAATTTTATTTGAAACAAAAATCCCCTCCCTGGAGTTCTTTCTCTTGTGAAGTTTACTTAATATATATTTAAATAATAAATATATTATATTTAGGGAAATATGACTCGTTAAAATGTCCTCAAACTAGCAAAAAAAAAAAAATATATATATATATTCTATGATCATTACCAGTAAGCATGTTTCACGTACTGATGGAAATGGGTAACTCCGGATAGATACATGAAACAAAGTAAATGGTCCTTTAACGAGTAGTTGTCCTCCTGCAGCAATGGGAGTTGATATTTTTTAATGGGGTTAAGTGATAATTATCCCTAAGTAGGTTCATTTTCAAGCATTTAAAAAAATAGAGAATTTAGGGTTTTGGGTTTTTTTTGGTCCAGAATAAGAAAAAGAATTCCATAGGGTAGGTGCATCAGACGAGAAGTCCTGGAGATGTGGGGAGTGGAGGAAGGTCGTTGACAGGAATGTTGCTATATGTGCAGCGGTATTACACTGTGTTATGTTTTATCGGGGAAAGATATTTGGGAAAATGCCTTTTTTTTTCCCTAAACTGGTTTTGGTGGAGCTCTCGCAGGAGCTCCCAGCAGTCTAATCCTGAGGGACGATGTACAATCCCAGTGAATGGCACAGATAATTCAATAACGGAGTTCCATGTGAAGCTTGGGCTCCCTGGCTGCAGCAGCCTCTGTTATGTTCCTTATGACAAAGTTAATGAGGACACCTGCCGTTCCTTGTCCTTTTAGTCATCTTGGTATCAAGAGCTGAGAATAGCACAGGGCATGGCAGGGAACTTCCCAGTGTAGGCTACTTCTGCTGGAGTGGCTTTGTGAGGGGGTGGTGCTAACCATACAATGGGTGTGGCTACCCATGGGAGAGGTGGAGCTATCCACTGATCACATTAAAGGCATTGGGGGGGGGGTGAGTGGGCAGGGCTAAACTATGATCCTTTGCCCCAGGGAGTGGCCCTTGGAAGCAGCGCTTCACCTGGAGACTCCGGATTAAACCTAGAGAGTGCCCAGGCATTAGGAAGATGGAGATGTCATTGGCTGGAGGAGAGTTACTATTGGCTGAAAATGTGGCAATAGGAGCAGAGATAATGAGGTCTGACGTGTTATTGTGATAAAGATACAACTGTAACCCGAGCATAAGGAATATGTAAATACAGTATGTTAATAAATAGCCATATATAATAACTTTGTGACTGTTGCCATATAAATTGTATCCGTTATGTTGCGGAATCTTGCGTGTTCTTCCATCATCTGTATATGAAAGGGTTTTCATTTAAACATTTAATAACCATCTCTGAGCATATTATACTTCATTCATCCCGACTATTTATATGCTGATGTCAGAGCGCATTATGTTAATAGATTGACTCCAATGAAGAATTTAAATAGATTTAAAAATGGCAAATTTCAGGGCTTGACATGTTTGTGGTATTGCGTTCACCACGATATTTCATACAACGCTATCATAAATGACATCTTACCACATAACCATAATTCACATAATAAATTACCTCGTCTCTGCTTTTCTTAAGTACCGTGTATTAGTGAGCGTTCTCGCTATGGATATTAATGTCAAAATAATGTTATGCTTGGCAAATAAGACACATGTTTCTCAATAATGTGACGTTCTCATTGATATGTTTACTTGTGTTATTTCGCGCCGGTGTTAGGTCCCGGCTATTGTCCTATAGTGTATCTTATCGAAAACGAATTTCTAGGAAATTAATGATAATAAGTATATTAGTTATTAGTAAAACAGGTCTATTCTCTATTTTCAACTACGACCCAAAGTAGGTGCTTGATTGGGACAAGAGTCTTCGGTTTCCACCATAAATTAAATGTCTATTAAATATTACAGCCAGGACATTCTTTAATTCCAGAGGCCTTTGCAGTTACCAAGATCACCATCACTACAGATCCTCATCATCGCTTTTTTTTTTTTTAATCTCTACAGTGATAAGCATGGAAACGGGTTGAAAATGTGTAATTTACAGTCTAACTGTCGGCAGGCTGCTTCTTTTTTTAATAATTTTTAAGAGGAACAAAAGCATGTCTACTACTCACTGATGGTTAAAAAAAAGTCTTTCTCCATGGAGAGAGCAAATACTAATTTAACCTTATTTGCATATGCATACCCAGAATCCCTTGTGTCTGTGGCAGCATTGAAAGATTTCTTGGCTCATCTGGTGGGTGCAGATTATTGTTTAATAATTCTTCTGCTACCCCCTTAATTTTAAGTGGAATGGTTTTCCATCACCTTTACCCCACCGTAACTTTTGTTATGTGTATTTTCCGAGCCTTAAGCAATAACCAAGTGTCAATACAAATCAGTCGTATGGAGGACTAAACCAATTTGATTCAGCTTGTTGGCTTGGATTAACTGATTACCTGTGAGAAGGTTTCCGGGCCTTAGGGTTGGCAACGGCATCAGAGAGCTTAAGGCTGTTATAGTGCCTCCTGGCATGGATCCACTGGGGCATTTGGCAGGGTGGGGGCACACTTTTTCCCACACCTTCCGCAACTTGATAAATTCTTCTTGGATCCCCTCTTGAGGCACTTTTGTTTTTATACTCACCCTTAAATTGCCCTGACCTATGGCTGGTGGTGGAGGGGGCACTTGTTTTTACACTGGTTGTCTTCTGTTTTTTCAGTTTGCGGCACACAAATGATTTCAGGTATCAGATTGGGTCACCAGATTTCTCACTTGTCTGGTGGGTATAGATTAATAATAATACTATAACTATATATATATATATGTATATATGGACAGATTTCCACTTTAGAGGAACAGACCAGCCATCATATGCACAGAACAGATTCTGCATATTACCCTTTACACCCCACCAGCTCCTTGTCTGGTGGGAGATGAATTTGACCGAAAACATCTCGTGCTGCATGCACCCGTGTGCTAAGCTCACCGCACCCTTTAAACTTTATTGAGGTATCATGGGAAAAATTTGAATTAAGCTAATTTTAGCATTGGAAACAAATCTGGATAATTTAGAAACGGACTAATATTACGAGTGGTATATGTTTTTCAGTGCTTAATTCACTTTTAACCTGTAAGTTAGACATGAGATTTGCTCTCTTTTAGTGTCTGTGTATATCACCGTGCTTATGTCAGATTTGTATTTTGTTTTTTACTTGCTTACGTGCACACGCGCACACACTCCCTTGTTTGCTAATACATGAGATACTCTGCATAGCTTTTAAAGTAGCATAAAATCATTCATTACTGCGCTTTAAGAACGCTTGCTCTCATTTGATTTTTGAAAATCACTAAAGTTAGGAATTTTAAGTACCATGTATTCAGAAAAGGTAATCATAGAACTCAAAAAATGTTCTGTCCATGCTGTGTACATTAAGTAAAAAGTGTGCTTTTATGTTAATATGAGTATGCAGGAATCAAACGATAATACGCAGAGAGATGCGGTAAATGTACAGGGGAAGCATCCTACAGACATAATTAAGTTGCTAACGTAACCATCTCCTGAATATATGTGTAAAGAAGTGGCCTCTATAAATAAAGGGGTTCTTGTAACATATGACAAAGTTTAAATGCCCTGTATGATTTTTTTCCCCCAATGTTTGATTTATTCTGGATATTAAAAAGATTTGTGTTTAGCACAGGATATTTTTTGCTGTGTTACATTAATGGAAAAGGACATTTATACTCTTAACCTAAAATTAAGGGTTTTTAAAAAATATGTGCTTGTTTTTGTTCACCATAAGCTGAGTATGTGGAATATCGTAGATACGTCTGAGTGAAATAAATACAATAACGAGCTAAATTAAATAATATAATGAATGATCAAAACGAATAGGAAAATAACTTAAATAAATAAATGCAATTATATAATAATAAGTAATGATAAAAAAAAGAAAAGAAAATGTGGCTGCTACAAACTTATTTAAATAAGTTGTCCTAATGGGTTTTTCAATGTTTTGGACTGCAATAAAAAAAAAGAGCATGTCAGCCCCCGTCTGGTCCTGAAGTAGTGGACAGCTGTGGGTATACGCAGTACACATTATTATCTAAGACTAATTAAAAAAACATGGCTGGCAGATACAATTAGATGTAAAAAACCTCAATAAACTTTCTGTACGTTTATACATTTGTAGGAATTCTCTGGGGTTGACCAGGAGTCTCTGGGTCAGTTTCTTCATTGTCCCGGCAGCTGAATGGTATTTGACCACACCCACTCCTGCCGACCTTCTCTGCCAATAAAGACTGCCTGGCGATAGGTCTGACCCAATCCGCAAATAGCATCCGCCCAACACATGGCTAGCCCTGCCCCTTCGCAAGCCTACTCCGCCCATAAAGTGGAGCGCTCTGTGTAGCCTACCTTGGGAAGCTCCCAGGTGTCCCCGAAGCTATATAAAATACAAAATATTATATTTTTGGCAACATCGATGATGGAAACACTGGAACACCAGCCTCTCATGTGTTAATTCAGAAGCTGGAGTTTGTTTTTACGGGAAGATTGTTAAAAACACCAGCGAAATATTTTGTGTGAGTGACACCTGGGATCAAATAGGTAATTACTTTATAATTATTATGTAAATTATAGAAATTATATAGAAAAATGACTTGCTATTACAGCACAGCATGGGATAATAAACATTAAATGAACCTTAGGTTGTAAGATAATTATCTTTTTGTTGTGAAGAAATTAGAATTTTCAGAATAAAAATATGTTAATGCAAAAACGGAACAAGATATCTTCAGTAACAATATATTATCTGGTTTTTATGCAAAATAAGTTAGTGCACGCCAGTCAGCACGTACCTGCGTTGAGGAGGAGTTCAGCCTTGCTTAAGATGATAGTAGCTTGTTCTTCAGCGTCTGTACAGTATCTCACCTGTAAGTGTATGATGTCATTGAAGGAACCTATGTAATATAGTAATAATCCAGTTGTTTTTACCAGTTCTTGGTTTCTGTATTAAAGGAACACTCTAGTTGTCATATTCACTTTAATGAGTATGATAGCTGAGTGCCCCTTTAAATTAAATACCATGTTGCCCCTTGCAAATGCAGTTCATCGGCCTCCCCCCATGCACATGTTCTCCTTGGCTTGCAGAAAATGTGTTTGGTGGAGCACGTCTCCAGCCTGACTCTGAACATGCGCGGTAAACTCACCACCACTCTGGTATGATAGATCCATGGGTTTAATGATTGGGATATAGTATAGTACGCTTTAGAGAGTGCTCTGAAGTAAACACATGCGAAAAGCCCAAGAGGATCCGAGAGGTCTTTTTTTGTGGTTCTTCTCGGAGAAGATTATGAAGATCTAAATCTTGAGCCAGGAAAAGGAGTAGGCATGGGCACTCTAAGCCCACACTGTCATAGGGACCCATATGTCTAAACCTTCTACTTTACCGAGAGGGTGCTAGATAAAAGGAATAGTCTCCCATCAGAAGTCATAGAAGTTGATACATTGGGTGATTTTTAAACATGTATTGAATAGGCTTAAAGCTAAACTGACTCTAGGATGAGACAGAAGACTGCGTAGGGTCTGACTCTTTACATCAGAAAAAATGGATGGAATAGATGGGCCAAATGGTTATCTGCCATCACATCTATATTTTTGTTTCACTGGAAGATTTAGGATTTGGATTATTTAAATGTGGCACAGAGCACCCACCGGGGTTCTGGTTTATATATTTGTACCCGTGCTATGTGTGTGTGTGTGTGCAACAATGGGACCCATATGGGTCATGGATCACAAAGCGAAACGCCATACGTATTTAAATATCTATGCATGAATTTGCATGTTTTGGTGTAAGTGTTGTTTCTGCTTGTTTTTAACACTTAAAAGCCAATTGCTGTTGGAGAAGTTCCTGCTCCAGAATACTGATTTCTGCTTTTTAATGAAGCATAACAAGCCCAAAAATAAAGTGCCTCTGAGTATATTTATATCTGTCAAAAATGAAGCGGCATTTTTCTAGCTGCAAGTAACCTACATTATCAATTAATTAGGATAGTTATGCTTATGTCTCTACTCTGTTTCATATAGTACGAGTATCTGAGCAGTTTTAGCTTAACGAGTGGTTATAACCGAGAATGCCTGAGTTTTAACATAATTTGACCTACTCGACAGATGAGCTTACAATCTAAACAGCCCATCATTACATCTGACGACGCCGGCGGTAAGGATTCTACTGTGTCTTCCCGATTCTCTTTATTTTCATCGCATTGTAAGCAAGGCAACAAAAGACTGAAGTGCAGAACTGCAACTTAATGAATCTAAATGACAATGACGTGACAAAAAAAAGCCCCGTGTATCGTACAGTCCGTGGTGAAGCCGGCATCTTGCTGTAAATCTGAACAATGCTTTGTGTTCCAGGTAGATGACTCTCCTTATCCCCCGTCATTCTTTTCAGTTCTGTTTCTATAATATCAGAATCCGGCACATTTGCTGCCTCTAAGCGCTCTTTCTCAGCATGTCCTAATGACACGATGCAAGCACTGCTTTCATGAATAGAAATTCATGCTGTGGTGAAGGTAGCTTTTCATTGAATTATCTGCAGAAATGCAGTAGGGATAACGGGACTAAATGCATTTAGTCCCTTTTATATTAGCTCGCCTGCCTCCTGAAATACAGATGATTTAGTATTCAATATTCTTTTACCTCCCATTGAATTAAACTTGTCAATCACAAAACATTTCTTTGGAGTAGCATTGTGGGTATGGGGATTCTCACCTGGACAAATACTAGATTTTTTGTATTTAAGTTTATTATACAAAACTGATTATGACAAAACAGACATCAACCTGTTTTAGCAGGAATACATAGCTCAGTAATATTGGTACAGATGGACGATAAGTAGTACTGCGACGCAGCGCAGGGCAATACACGTTACAGTACGACTCCAGTTTGCGGAAAGCTCAGTAGAAGCAGTGTACAATTACATTCCCAGACGTGGCGCATATGGTTAGCATTTAGTGGAACATAACCTGGGGAAATGGGGGGGGAAGGGGGCCGAGGAGAATGGGGCTAGTCTTCAGCCTCTAGACTGTCCTTGAGAGCGTAGTCTCTCAGCAGGCTGTGGATAAGCCTGCGGCAGTCACGGACTGTGACCTGCTCCCTCCTCAGCACCAGGCGGTTCCTGGCAAACCATAGAGCGTCCTTTACACAGCACATGAGACGCCAAGCATCCTCAATGGCGCTCTCCGTGTGCGTTCCTGGGAAAAGTCCGTAAAGTACTGAATGGTATGACAGGTACTTTCTCTCGATAGAGTCCTTGAGATCCAGCTCCAGGGCTCTGAACAAAGCCTGTGCAAACGGGCACTGCCAGAACAAGTGAAGGGAAGTCTCCTCCTCCACAATGCACTGTGGGCAGTGTCTATATCTGCACAGCCCCCTGGCATGCATAAATGTCCTTAGGGGGAGGCCTCCCTGAATGGCCATCCATGCCATGTCTTTATGCCTGTTGGTTAGCCTGCTCGACGACACGTTAGCCCAGACAGTCTTGGCTGTGGCGCCGGGGAGCCCTGGGATGTTCTCGATAGTGTCTTTGGCTCTGATGAGCTTGTGGATCACACGGGGTAACCACAGGTCTGGTTTAACTCCCTCCAGTTGGTGTTCCCTTACAAATTTGCCCACGTCCGAGTAGAACCAGGGCATGGTCCAATTGTAAGGGACGGAGCTGTCCCACTTTTCCCACTTGAGCTGCCTCCACAGGGGCAGCAGGAAGAAGCGAGACATGGAGTTTCCAGCAGAGCCTTTCACTACGTCTCTGAGAGTCCTGCACACGCAGTTGCACACAAAGAAAGTCCGCAGCATGGTAGGGATGTCAGGCACTCCTTTGCCTCCCTTGCCGGGTTCCTTGTACATCACTGCGCGCTTTACTCTGTCCATTTTGGAGCCCCAGATGAAGTGGAAAACTGCTCGGTTGATGGCTCGGTGAATGGTGACCAGCAGGGGCCACGCCTGAGCCACGTACTGCAGCACGGGAAGAATCTCGTTGCGCAGCACCAGCACTTTCCCTTCGATGGTAAGGTCTCTGAGGCTCCACAGCACAAATTTCTGCTTTACTTTGTTGAGTCTCTCCTCCCAGCTTTTCAGGGCCGCGCCGTCTCTGCCGAACCAAACTCCCAGGATCTTTAGGAAGTCGGTTTGGACGGGAAACGGGATCGGCTCAGAAGTCAAGTCCCACTGCCCGAACAGCATGGTCTCCGACTTCCCGCAGTTGACCTTTGCGCCTGAAGCTCGGCTGAAGTCCTCGCACGTCTGGACGAGCGCTCTCACCGACCGGCGATCCGCGCAGAAGATGGTCACGTCGTCCATGTAGAGCGAGCACTTTATCTCCTTCTTGTCTCTGCCCGGCGCGGTGATCCCTCTGATCTCTGGATTCCGTCTGATGCACTCGGCGAAGAGCTCTATACAACAGACAAAAAGAAGAGGTGAGAGAGGGCAGCCTTGTCTGACCCCCGAGAGCACCGGGAAGGGGTCAGTCTTCCAGCCGTTCACCAGCACCGAGCTGCGGATATCAAGGTACATCAGGTTAGCATAAGAGCAGAACATCTCCCCCAGCCCAAACCTCCGCAGTACCTGACCCATAAAACCATGAGACAGTCGATCAAATGCCTTCTCTTGGTCTAGGGTGACCAACGCACCTGGACAAATACTAGATGCTTCTAAACATATCCAGGCTTGTTTATTAAATTATATGCAATGGTTTCTAAGCCTCTTGGGTTAGCCTCGATCACAATAGTGCCCTACTTGGGGTGACAAACAGATAGATCTGTTTCACTTCGAATCTGTGGAATTCTCCTTTTGTGCATTAATTACCATTAATTCAGATGATACATAATTATTGTATTATTCCAGATGGTGACCCTAAATGTTATATATATATATATAGAGTGTGTGTGTATGTATGTATGTAGCAGAAGCATTGTTAAACACTCATCTACAGACACCGGACGAGCCAGAAGGCTTGTTTTTTCCCTCAGAAATCCCATGGAGCTGCTACAACCACAAGGGATTCTGGGTAGGCGCATGCAAATAAGGTCAACAATAATCACCTTTTGCCTCTATGTGCATTTTATACATGGATCCCTTGAAAGTAATTACCCACTGTTAATTTGGTTTCTCAAAAAAAGCACCAGCTCCTGCGGTAGTAGAGGACCACCCTTGCAGTACCAGAGCTCCTCCCCTGCATTAACAGAGCACCGCCCACGCAGTACCGGAGCTTTGTTGCAGGGCTGTGATAACATCTTACAAATATTACAGCTTCTGACTGTATTATGTAACAACAAGGAAGTCATCTTACATAGAAATACCAGTCAGAATAATTTACCTTTCTGACAAAGATTTATTCAAGTCCTCATACTTTATTTTAGTGTTCTTTGTATCTTTACAGTCTGATACTTTAGGCACCATATTCTCATCAGCAGTGGTATTATTTTATGGAAGAAACACTTTTAGTCAAACAATTTCATTTCAAAGATAACATACGTCCACACACTGTATCTTGAATAATATCGCCTAAGGGCAGCAATATCGACTGTCTGCTCTTCTTCCTAAAGAAGATCTACAGGATAATGGATATGCCTAGAAGAGTAAATAAAGTGGATGTTTCTATATTTATCATTATAACATCTTTTTAAGTATTTCTTTAATATTCAATTCAGCAGGAACCCTCTTCAATACAGTATGGTTGCTTCTTTTAATAATATTTCATTTTTGGAATTAAGTTCTAAAAAGGTTTCTTAATCCATGCTTTTATTGTTAGGAATCAAAGCAAAGTTCAAAAATATGTAACTTTAGCTGAAGGAACGGTAAAGACCCATAACAAATAAACCGTATGTTAAAAGGAAATATTGATGTATAGTTCTAAACTAACAAGAAGAAAAAGGCTAAAGGATTCACCTTTTTGTCTCTAAATTCTGAGCAATCTAAATGCTTGGATTTATAGGAATCAGGGCAACCTCATCACAGGTTTTCAGGATGCCAATAAAGGCCAACCTTTCCATTTGCCAAACCAGTTTGAATGATGCCCTGCATGTTTTGGGATTAAAATCAGGCCAACAGCCTATCTGCTAGACACGTGTTGCCACACACTACTCTCTAACACTTATGACGCATGCAGCCGTGTGTATTATACCAGAAGCAGATTACAGGATGGAATATGCCAGATATTTGCCCAGTTTGGTGGCTTACTTTATTTGCTGATGCAGTCAGAGTCATGATAGTTTCTGTTTTTTGCACCTGGAATGTGCGCTTTTAAATTGCGGAATAAAACTTTTTCTTTTCGTTTTAGTTTTTAAATGTCTCTACCTTTTTCTTATATTGGCTTTGCGTTCTCCTTAACACTGCTGAGTTGACACAGATAAGAGCATCACCCACAGTACATAACACCCTACTGTTCCAGTAACAATTATATCTACTATAGTAACTTAAATGCAATAAATCGGTTATGATCTAGGCTTGAAAGTATAATACAATTTGTTATATTTTTTTATTGGGCCAACAATGTTCTTACACTAGTTTTTGTCCTCATGCAAACATTCACAACTTTGAAGATCCAATGTTCAGAAGTAAATTAGAGATCTCAGGATTGGCAGGAGTTGCCTGAGGTTGGAAGTACGTGATGATGTTCCTAATGGTGCATGCACAGATTACCTTCTTAATCAATACCCAATGTGGCCAAGTTACCGATCATCATAATCGCAATACATAATACTTTTCCAGTTTCATGCGCGCTGCAGTAATGCCACTCCATTTGAACTGATGGTAACCTTGTCAGCTTATAAATCTTGGATCAAATGTTTTATATAAAAAAAAAATCTCGTGTTACTTTCACTGTAGACTGTAAATGATGAACGATAAAACAGATGATGGACTCTGCAGCATTAATGAAGTCTTCCAAAGCTGTAATCCGTGTCCCATGGCCTTTATTAAGAATAGATGATTTCTTAATCAACAGTTCTACTGTCTCTTCCAAAAATCCATCAAATCATAAGCTCTCACATTTCGCTGTCATTACAGAACGAAAGATGAAAGGGAAAGGAAAAAAAATAATAATAGTACTAATGGCAAATGCTGATTTTATCTGAGACAAGATAAGGATGATATGTTGTGCTGTTGGTGGGTGCAGTGCTGTGTCCTAACTCTTTTACAGACAGAGTTCAGAGATGTATTTGCAATCAGGCAATCCTAAAAAAGAGATTCTTGAGGATGACATAAGAGACATAAGAGACATATGTTTAAACTGGCTGGTATTGTTCCTGGTCTCAGTAATTCACTATATGGCGTCCAAGATCTTTAATAGAACTAATTCAGTGATGGGAGAATTTCATTGCATAGGCTGCATACGTCTCTAATTTCCAAAGTATATTTCCATTTAGCACGAGTGTTGAAAGTAAATTTGGAGACAAAAATAAATTATCATATATTATTGTAATTTATTTACAGTATAATCCTCAGAAAAAAATACACAATTGCCCAATAAAGTGTAAGTTTAATAGTGTTTTATTTCCAGTGACAACTTCTATGCTAATGTGTCACCAACATGCGATGGTGGCTTCTATTACCACCCAACATAAACTAGAGAGATATAGGTCATCTTATTCAGCTTACACACACACACACATATATATATATAGAAGTATTATTAAACACTCATCTACACACACCAGACAAGCCAGAAATCTCATGATGTTGCCACAACCACAAGGGATTCTGGGTAGGCACATGCAAATAAGGTTGTGGTTGTGAAAGCACCATGAGATTTCTGAGGGAAAAACAAGCCTTCTGGCTTGTCTGGTGTGTGTAATAATACTTCTACTACTATATATATATATATATATATATATATATATATATGTACCTGAATTTTTGCCGTTTGTTTTTTATTTATCACCCAACAATTGTTTATCGCTATAGAATTCTATACCAACAACATGTTGTTAAAGAGCGCATATTATACAAACAGGTGGCACGTCTTCAATGACTCTTACATTTGAACTATTAAACTTGTAGACTGTACATTTGTGTTTGATCTAATTAGTCATAATTATACAATATATCCTCCAGGTAAAACACTTCAGATAATAATTTATGTTTCGACGAATCTTGTATAATTAGTCTACCTCAAGTCACTCGAAATCTGGTGAATTAAATCACCTGCCCACATTATTCCTCTTCTAATATGCCTCCTAGCTGTTTTCTGTGCACCTCTTCTAAAGCCTCAAGAAACATCTAATCACCATGACCATTTAGAGCTCGCCTTCGTGGCCCCAGCTGTCAACACCGGCAAAATGAATGTCAACAGAAGCCGTGCATGTTATTAATTTAGGACTTTCCACGCGTGTTAAGAGACAACACAATCTCTCATACTTGCGGTGAACGTCACAATATGGCTTGGAGAACCAGACTCTATGTCGTCAGTCTCTGAGCCTAACCAAGAAAATTACAAAAATCCATTGGGAAGACCTTTTTGGTCTTTCTCCTAAAAGGCAAATCAACAAGTCTTCAAATGAATGCACCAAAAAAGCCAAATCTTTAGAGACCCGGCTCCACTGCGAATAAACTAATTCAAGTAAAAAATTAATAAAATAGAATCCAGCATTGACGGTCCTCAAACACATGTTGTTTTTTTAATCTAACGCACTGTTTTTAAAGGCATAGCCAAGTAAATTCATGCAAATTTGTCTTAATTTCCAATGAACCCCAACAAAGACCGCCTTAGAAACCTACTGTTATCCCAAGTATGCCCTAAAAAAAAAATTTCTAAAATTTTCCTATGTTTGTGTATAAGAATACACACTAGAATCAATGATTTAAGTAAAAATCCAGAGGTCTTGTGCTTTAACCATGTCAGTGAATTGGATGATGCTACCTGTACCATTGTAAGGCCATAGATGAATGCTAGGTCCCCAATCTTCTCCTCCTTCTGGAGGCTATACTTCACAAAGAAATTTGTAGCACCATGTTTGGTGGCACCTAAACCATCTTGATTTGTATTATCCTGACATCTCCCTTGCGCTGGGTCAATCCCAATTCATGTTTGTCATGAGGACGAGAGACGCGTATTGGACAGGTCTGCTAAGCCAGCTCACACCTTCTTTCAAGAGGAAATCATTGATGCTGGTCCTTCTAATTGTATTACATGCTTGGAATGGTGGGAATGACCCACTCACCTGGTAATTGTAAATATGCTGGTTTTGCTCCAAGATGGTTTTATTATAGCGCTACTTGCTGAATTTTTCAAATTATATTTTTCCAGGTTTCCAATGCCTTCATCAGAGAGCTTTTAATAATGACCGTAGTTACAGCCACAGACAAATAGCCTTATTAGTAGTTCTCCATAAATACTTATTTTTTTACATATAGTAACAAAAGCTATGTATGAATAATGAACCTATTTTTTGTTCAGACATACTACTTAATCAAACACCCAGACACCTGCTAACAGTGCTCTTTATAACAATAATATGCGGTAATTCAGCATTTAATTCTTTATTGCTGTCAGGAACAAGCTGTTTCTTCAAATTTCATAAAGTCAAAAATCTATTTGACCCAATCAGGTAGAGCTAGGAGGTTAAATACAATAGTTATGTACACAAAATAGAGCAAAAAATCAGCTTATACCCAGCAAATACCATTCAAAAGCACCTTTCAGAAGCATAAATATCAGGGATTCCATCACACTAAATGGTCATATATTGCCTACCAAAGCACTATGTCAAAGTACCCCAAGTTTGGCGATTTGGATCTAATTTTTCATGGATATATATATATATATATCTCAAGAAGCTGAATCAGTTGGACTGCGCTGCATTTTAACCCAATGAGACTCTCATACAGGCACTTTTTGTCACCTTACAGATCGTCAACAATATCATACAATAACAAATATCTAGCATGTAATACAGAGTCGTGACAAATTACATTCTGCTGTTCACTTTATGTGAAAAATGGCCCACGCTTTAAGCTGCTGAGCCGCCAGGAACGTAGGCTTGATGCATGGAGCTTTGTCGCCGTGTAGGTCTCTTTGGAATTATTGTGCGTTGGCCATTGTGGAAACGGTTTGTAGAAACCACTGTGCACGCAGTAACCGTCCGGTAGCACCTGCTTCTGCTGAAGGCTGTGAGCACCATTTCTTAAGACAGAATGAGAAGCCAATTCATCCCTTTACAAAGGCGGCATTATAAAGGGGAACAAGGGACAGACACCTGAACAAGCCGTGACTGCTAGCTGGCAGGGTCTCTTGTAAACAACAGCCGTGCTACAATTCAGAGTGGACAAAGCCGTCGGAATGGGAATAACTGAGCTACAAAGACAACCGATAGAAGGAGATTATGTCACAAAGTTTAACCCTGTCGCTTTTCAACTTCTCAAGTTCTATCAAACATTCTAAGTCTCCTTAAAGTCAACCTACCACTGTGTTTCCCTATATTATGTTTCCAATGCTATAATAATATAATATTATAGATGTTTTTGTGTATGCCAGCAAAAGTGTACCCTTAGTTCTTAGTGTTAGGGGTTTCTCCCTCTGCCCTCATCCAAATTCCGATCCTCTCTTGGTTTGCAGAGCGTAAGACTTGTGATTTCAGGTACTATTAGAGTGCACTGTTCTTTTTATACAGCTTCTGTGATGGGGTACACAGTGTATTTGCTTACTATTGTTATTCGTTACACATGTCTCATTAACTTTAATAGGCAACGGATAACCTGGCTTGTCTTGTGAGTTTCTGGTGGTTAAGGTTAGTGTGATGTTGGTGTGATGTTGGTGTGACAACAGGATGGAATAAATGCAAATGAATGAACAAACAAAGAACAGATAAAAAAAATGCTAAAAAGGCAAATTGTGAGGTTTGTTGTGCAGAAATGTTCTTACCAAGGTTGTGCAGTATGTTGTAAGAGTATTTGCAGAAGTGTTAAATGGTTATAGGGAATGTTGTATTCTGGACTATAATGGCAGCAGATCCAGATGGGACCCTGGTACACCACAGCTCTCGTTGGGGCAGTTTACTACAGAAGTCTGTGCAGACCCCTATAGTATTGTTTCCACCTGAACTAGTGCAGAGTGCTGGAGTATGATGTCATATCCCAACACACTGCACAGAAAAACAGCATCACAGAAGTCCTCCTCCTCTCTGTAGTTCTGTGGATCCTGACCTGTGTCAGCCCTGGCCCAGCAACACCCATAAACATGGCACTGTTTGCAAGACACATGCAAAATTCAATCTGAAGTGAAAATTGGATTTTCCACTAGTCTCAAACGAGTCAAACAGCTAATTTAACCCCTTAATGACAAAGCCCATACATGTACGGGCTCAAAATGCATTGTTTTCAATGGGTTTAGGGACCACCCATTGTCTTGATGTTCAAGTCATGTACCTGCATAGCTGATCACTTGACTTCCAGGGCAGTATTTGATATCATGGTAGGAAAGAATAGTACCCACGACCAAACACCCAGTTTAGGACAATTACTGCCCCTTTCACAGCTATAGCAAGCTACCTTCTGCCCACACATCCCCACCTAAGCTCTGCCCCACCACCCTCCAGGGCAAGGAATGCTACAGATCACCATCACACTAATGTTCGAAATGTCAAAATTGAAATTTTGATACATTGCTGAAAGTAATCACACTTCTGAATGCTGAAGTTGTCCCTTGGTGTTATAAAAACTCCATGTGTCTGTTGTCGATATAATGTGTATGCCCATCCCTCATATAAACTCCTCAAATAACACTCAGAACACATACTCATTATTCTCCCAAACACACTCCAGTCTCTTTGCTTAATCTCTTTCAAGCAGAACAAAAGTACATCTATGGAAATAAACATAAAAATGACTAAAGATGATCATTTTTTTTAAGCCTTGGAGGATAATTTAAGAAAAAATAAATTTTAAATAATTATTTGCAATTGCTGATAATCTGTGATCTGTCACTTGGATATTAATTTCAAATTAATAGGGATCTGTCATTTTTTCCAAAATTCTACATTTTGCAGTTCGGTATAGTAAAATATAGAAGCATTATTAATCACTCATCTACAGACACCAGACAAGCCAGAAGGCTTGTTTTTTCCCTCAGAAATCTCATGGTGCTGCCACAACCACAAGGGATTCTGGGTAGGCACATGCAAATAAGGTCAACAATGATCACCTTTTGCTTCTATATGCACTTCATACATGAATCCCTTGAAAGTAATTGCCCGCTGTACATGACAGTCTGTAGACAAAACTCAGAAAGAGGTTTAATAGCCAGATCACCACTCATGGACAGCTGTTTTGCATGTGCCTACCCAGAATCCCTTGTGGTTGTGGCAGCACCATGAGATTTCTGAGGGAGAAAACAAGCCTTCTGGCTTGTCTGGTGTCTGTAGATTAGTGTTTAATAATGCTTCTATATTTTACTATACTGAACTGAAAAATGATCCGTATAATTATCTCTCCCATCAAGTTATCTGTCCTCTTTTGTAAATTTGTTTGTCGTTGTTGATTGCATTGATTCAGGCAGCATTCATAATGGTGGATGAGGGGAAGGGAAAGGAAATTGATTAAATAATGACAAATATGTCACATTCTGCCACAGATCTCAGCTTACCTGAGATAAACATTTTAATTAACACAATTACCCAGAGTGACAAACCAACTGTAATACATGAATTCGGTTATGCTAAAAACTGCGATAGTAACAGTTCCCTTTCAGGGCTGTTTTATATATATATATAATTATATATATATATATATATAATATAAAAGCAATAAACAGATATATATCTGTTTATGCAAAGCCAACAAGTGTTGATACGCCAGGGGGTGTTTGTAGGGGGGGGGGTTTAAAGTACGTGCAGAATATATACAAATAATGCCAAAATCACGTTACCACCACTGACAAATTATTTAACAGACAGGAGATGGTGACATGGAGAGCTCAATAATAATAATTAATAATAAAAATTATTTTCGCAGCCTGGGCAACTTCTACTGGCGAAACCGCTGTAAGAAACCTTGAATACTGAGTTTTTCAAATCAGATAGGCTCAGACCAACTCGTATCCAAGAAGAAAAACAAAAACCAACTCATACTTTGCACATTTGTTCCAATTCTAGTTAATCGAAGCAGAAAATTTGAGTAGGATTAAAGAAGAGCGCCTCGGTAATGCTGATCATACAGTAGACTTGTGCAGCCTCAATCCTTCACTAATGAGAATTGACTACATTATTAATGTATATTATGTTCGGTTTCTCTCCCTGGCACCATTACTATGTTAATGTGCGGCAAATTTAGAATTGTGAACATTGAGCAGCGAGACGCAGTCAGATTCTGCAGAAAGTATGTTCTGTTTGCAATATGGTTTTATGTTTCACAAATACAGCGTTTAGTTATTTATTAACTCCTTTTTTAAACTTGATTTCAAGGATTAAACGCTTTAAAAGTTAATATATATTTGCGAGGTGACCTCTCTGCATTGTAGAATTTGAATATGTTGATATTAAAATTGTATTGTAATAATTAGAAGATCCATTCAGTTGGATTTATAGGCCCCCATAGCGATATTTGCTTGTTATTCTTAAACTTTTGGTCCCAAGGTGAGATAATTTTTTTTCTTTTTTTAAAAAGAGC
The DNA here is from genome assembly GCA_009364415.1 of Spea multiplicata. Lineage (NCBI taxonomy): Eukaryota > Metazoa > Chordata > Amphibia > Anura > Pelobatidae > Spea > Spea multiplicata. The sequence goes on from VKOC01000674.1 coordinate 143,779, forward strand.
GATTTTCTCAGGCCTCATAGTACATTGCAAATTGTATGATTATTTATTTATAAAGCGCCATCAAGTTCTATATCGTGGTTAGAAGAAGGATATAGCTGGGAAGTTCCCATGGTTGGGTTCATGGAGTGTCTCTCAACTGGGAGTGTGGCTGATATAGAAGTAGATGAATAGTAGGTGGTATTGGGTAGGACCTAGGCCATGATCAAACACTGCACTCTCTTCCTGGAGATTGAACATATTGACTGGCTACTCTAGTGAAATTAGGTTGCCAGGTACGGCAGAAAAACATATTGGTACAAATGGTGATGAGTGGTTGAGGGTAATGGAGACCTGAGGTCATTTGGCTATTTGAATAGGGATGAGTTGATTAAAGCAGAGGTCTAAAATAGGGGTAGATGGCTCGTTCGCTACTCTTTCCAGAAGGCAAATTGCAACGTAATAAAGGATGGATTCTAAAGTTCTCTGAGCAGATGGGTGTTAAGGTAGAGAAAGTTTGAGGAGAGTCTGATAGAACAGAGCATTCCTTCCATACGTCCCGTCATGATCTCTTCTCTTCTTGATTCTGTCCAGCATCACTCGCTGTTCTTTCTGTCCCAAATTTCACAAACATCGGCAGATAACTTCTCTCCCGTTCTGGTGGCTCTGCACGTTCATGGCGGGGATGAAACATTCACAAACACGCATATATCAGCGTAGCAACAATTGTTCCAGTTAAGAGAGAGAACAACTTTGAAACCATTGGTTCCGATGCAGTCTAGCTGTTGTGCTTTTATCCTTTAACAGTTTTTTAACAGTTTTTTGCGCTGCACCTGCTATTAAAAATAAACGCGATTCGGCCGATACATTTCCCGAGCATGTGTCCGTATGTGGTTAGCTTTCTAAACAAAGCCCAAAGTGATTGTTAAATTCTTTAGTAGCGGCTGTAATATGATTAATTTGGGGAGTTTGCGCCCTTCCGCCCGTGGGTCAGCCTACATAATGGTCACGGATTGTTCCGGCCTGTGTACCCTGCTGGTCGTATGTGGCCTTCGGTGTGTTCCTGCCGTGCCCTGGTAGGAAACACTTTGTAATGCATAATGAATAGCTCTATGGTCAGGAATATTAAGCAGTTGCTTAAGGCTTCGGGAAAATGAGCCTTCTTTTCAATTTGTGGCGCTGAAGCTAGAATTAATATGACGCTCTGGGTTTGTTTGTTTCAGTGGCCGTTCTGATATCAAAATAATGAAGCGTCCTTAGTGAGACAATTGGGATAGTCGTCAGAGAGTCTGGAATAAAGCAAAGGCCATGAAATTGGAGCATTACATTATTTAGCATAATAAAAACGAAATTTCAGAGTCTATTTTTTTGTCGTTAACTGATTTTCAGATTCCGGAAGCCTTTTCTCCCCAAAGGCCCAGTAACCTCCAGTATTGACAGTATAAAAGAAAAATACTAGACTCAATTACTGGCACGGAATACAAATCAATTAGAATGAATGGAAATAAATTACAAAACACATACAGTATGAGATATTAGATAGGGGATCAATAATATATATATATATATATATATATATATATATATATATATACCTATAACATTTCAATCGGCCAGAAAGGAGCTTTTATGTTTGGAAGTGCGGCTAGGCGATAGATTCTTTTTGGAACTTGATTGGCCTAGTCCCATTCCTGCACCTTTCAGCCGGCAAACTGACTTAATGTTCTATTTAATAGCAATTGAATGATTAATAAAAATAAGTAAATAGGCATATGTGCTAAAAACAGAAATATACAAGTGACCCTAGAGCGGCGATCGGGGCTGATTTTCAGCATGGGCAGACCCGGTTGACAGCTCTGTTCCTGTTAGGAGAAACCTGGCAAGGGTTTCATATGAAATACATGAGCATCTTCTTTCCAGCTGCCCAGTTGTAGATGCATAGATGGTCATACGTGAGACATTAAAGATGAAGAACAGAACCTTATGTCTACACCGCACTCAGTGGTGATGACCTACAGCTAAGGGACCTTCATTGAAGCCTGACATTGGGTATGTTCCATTATAGTTGTCATTTCCTTAAATGTAAAAGAATAAAGGACTTATAAGCTGGACACAGCGGCTGGAATCATTGATATCAGCTCGGCCATATCTGTCAAGTCTCTGCCACTAGAGGTAGCAATGCCCTCAGCTCTTAGTGCATTGAGTATCATCTGGAGTTTGGTCTCCGATGGCCGATGTTTAATATTTCCTCATCAATCAAAGCTCTATAATTATTTAACACTTTCCTGTTGCTAGCTGCATTGTATAAACATATCTAAAAAAATATACAAGTAAATATAATATATATATATATATATATATATATATATATTACGCAAGTTCGACTACCTTTAGAAGGGGTTTATTGACCCCGTTCGGAGTACAGCATATCCTTTTTATCTCTTTTTTTTTTATTTAAAGTTTCATAAGCAAAGCTCTCTTATCTGATACAAAGGAGAAAAGTCTAACAGATGCATTCAGGTAGCCTTAGGTTTGGAAAAAGAAAAGATCTAATCAATATTGGCTTGTCTGCCCTGGACAATACCTAGCCATGGGACTACCTAGAACCAGCTCTATACATCAAATTTTAAAGTCAGACCCATTCTGTCCTCCAGAAACCCTACACTTACAGTTGTTTTTAGAACCAGTATATAAAGATAGGGGATTATATTGATAATGAGTGATCAATAAGACATCATATGTGATTATTTTCTACAGGCACTGGGCGGCTTAACTCTTTGAGTGCCATGGTTGATGTTTCTGATGTATTACTTACTTCTTAAACCAATGCATGTAGAGTTAAATGTATCCTTCTTTACCAGTGTAATGTTCTTCCACATACTCTCAATTATTTCTGTCCTTGGGCCTTGCGATCTCTGATATTGATCACCGCATTCTTCTTATGAAGATATGAACTAAGAACATAAGAGCTAAGAGGGCACATAACTTCTTATTTAATTTAAGAGTAAGAATGATGAGTAGAAAGATTCCCGGCTGCAGCCTGGATACAGAATAGTTCTTTGTAGCATCACGCACAATATATTCCTAGATGTGAATGGTCTCAGAGGCCCCCATTAAAAGGAATTAGGCTCTCTACTTCTCATTGCTTGTCAGATGTAGGGAATATCACCCACATAGTTTATCAAAGCAACAAGGACACCATCCAGCCTTTGCAATAACCTTGGTGCCGAATGCCATATGTATATTTACTACCTTACTCATAAGATAAAATTCCAGCACCCCTGCGTCTTTGGTCCTCAAGAGGAGAATAGGCTAAAAAATGTGATTTTTCATAAAATAAAAAAAATCCTTTCTCATATGAACCCTTGGAAGAATTAATGAGCTATTGCGGACAGAGACACACGTACTGGACACATCGCGGAAAGAGATGACGTGTAAAGAGACTAATTAGCATGATATGCGAATACGTTTAGTGGTCTCATCCGGGGTATACTTGTTATTGGAAAGGATGTGATGAAAGCAAATTCAACAGCTGAATACAACAAATAACTTAAAGAAAGTTGTTTTTTTTTGTTCAGCCACAACTCTGAAGCACATTTTGTGAGATCAGAATACAAGACTGATGTTTTAGGCAACATTCTAAGAGTTAGAACCTTGTGCGTTACAAACTATTAAGAGAACGGTATAACTTAGCTGATAGACTGAAAGTTATATGAAATATATGTTATATGATAAATGAGAAGTATGTCTGTGGTATGATTGTGGAATGTCATGTATATTTCTGTTACGACTCTTAACAACCAGCACAAATTAGAAGTGGATAAACTGCTTGTGTCAGCGTATTGTGGTCAGTGCAAAAAGGGTAGAACACTTTCTTAACTGAAAACATACAAAAATATATGGCAAAGTCTCAAAATGTAGCTTGCATGCTTTATCAGAGAAGTGTAAAAGTGAGTGCAGATATAGATCTCCTTCTTCACAGCTGCATGATTATACTTTGTCCTGGATGTTGTTGAGGTGTTGTGAGGTTTTTGTTAGTGAGGGTTCTTTCTGCAGCCCCCCTCTAATTGCTGGTCCATTTGTATGGTTGCCAAGCTTTTCTATTTTAAAGAAAAAAAAACTAACCATAAACAGGGGAAAACTTGGCCTCCCTAAGGGCACCCCCAATGTAACCCTGACCCATACTACTGAAGTAGTTGTACTCACCCTAGTAGTGGCCCTGACTGAGTGAATTTATTAATGGTGATATAACGTAATGGATGTAGACACGGTTTGGTGGAGGGGTCAGCACTTCATCATTATCTTGGGCTGGCCATTGATTGTATGGGAGCTACATTGGAAGCAACAGCTCACTACCCATACAAAGCATGATGCGATTTGGCAACTTCAAGCCTTCAAGTTATTTGAAATGCTAATGATAAACCTAAAAATAATTTGAAGGGGTAAACTCAACTCACCAGGCTGTTGGAATGGTAGGGGGCAATAGATGGGGTAAGTACTGCTTTTTACCTTTGAATACCCATGATTACATTGCATCAAAGGTTCAAGTCCTTTCTGATATATGAAACGTACTATATTATAAGAGGCTTTATTAATAGTGGGTCTTTTTCTCTTGTTCACAACCTGGATAACCATCAACACTCCGAAACTGCTGTCTCTACAGCAATCAAAATCACTAATGATGGAGGAAGGAATGTAAAAGCTGTAAAAGATGGTTATCAGAGACTTATCACCCGACGTTCAGGGGTCCTTAACCCCAACCGATGATCTTCTCGAGCCCCAACAACCCCACATAAAAAAAAGGGCAAACACCACCATTAAGAGTAGTTTTATATGAGCGTAAATATCATGATATTCTCTAAGGAAGTGACACTGAAGGTCACAGATAGAGACTTCAAGGTGAAATGTTATTTTGACAGCTGACTGATTAATGCAACTGTACTGTGCTTAGATTCCTCCTGGAGCTAATACAAAATTGATTATGTTTTTGTTATTCAGTCTTATATGTGAAACAAAATCCGGTGTATGTACACAAACCATGACATGCTTATATATTAACAATAGCAAAATCATTCTTAACACACCTGTGGTACAGAACTGGCTTCTGGAACATGTTAAGGTCACAACCACCACCAGATGACACCAGTTTCTTGTGTAAACACATAGATTTTTTTAGATGTTTTGCATTATATTATTTTATCTATGCCTTTCTCTAAATGGATAACTGGTAGGGTATGAGACCTCAGACAGACTTCCATCAACAAGGTCAATTGGATTGGAGAGAATTGATAAAAGAGAGTAACGGTGCTATTGGTAACATGGACCCCATACCCCATTGTTACCGGATCACCTCATTGGGGTCAACTCAGAGTGTTAGCAGAAGCATTATTGAGCACTAATCTACATTCACCAGACAAGCCACAGCCACAAGGGATTCTGGGTAGGCGCATGTCAATAAGGCCAACAATGATCATCTTTCGCCTCTATATCCACTATATAGATGGATCCCTTGAGCGCAAATGTCCGCTGTACCACAGCCTTTAGACAAACCTCGGGAAAGAGGTTCAGTGGCCAGATCACCGCTCACGGACAGCTTCTTGTTTCTTTTTATTGAATATTTTATTGTTCAATAAACTTCATATCCTTACAAACATTTGTAGAAACAGAAAGACAACAAGCGCTTGCGGTTGTGGCAGCACCACAAGATTTCTGAGCGAAAGAAGAAGCCTTCTGGCTTGTCTGGTGTCTGTAGATGAGTGTTTAATCATGCTTTCCATCACCATTACTCCACCATACCAACTTTTGTTCTTGGTATATTTTATATGAGATTTACAAATTCAGCCCCAGCCAGGTCAGGAAGGAACATGTTTATGAAGAAGGTCATTCAGAAGCAGCAGACACCTAAGCAAAGTGTGAAAATGTATGGTGACAGGGGATTATAGCAGTTGTGAAGAGTTGTGTCAACCAGTTAGTTTGCACATTTCACAAGGCTGTCATGACCTTCCAGAGCGCCTCTCTCAATACCTGCAGTTTAAGGTGTGATTAGGATAGCTCCTAAGTACTTTACAGTCAACAGGAAAGGTGTGTTAAGCTGAGCATCTGTGCTTTCACCGAAGCCATGTTTACCTTTTCCCATTGCTGTTTCTTTAACAGATAACATAAGTGTTGCATTTGCCTCCTTACAATGGCTTATTTACACCACACCTGAGCCTAGTTACGCTAAACGAGATGTGTGATTAATAAAATTTCATCTTCCATACCTGGGAAACCAGATGTGGCTCCTCTGCTCAGAAAATGATTGGGAGTCTTGCCTAAGAAGTGTGTGATTAAACTGTGCAGCGATGATATAATTAACGAAGGTTCGCATGCGACACAAGCAGCAGTTTACTCTACAGATTTATAATCTGTTTAGTAGGAAGAAAACCCCAAAGCATTTGAACAAAGAAAGCTGCCACTTGCACATAGTAAACTAACACAGAAAAAATGGTTGTCTGTCGCTGATAATATACCAGGCAAATTATTAGCTGTGCTCTTCAGTTCCTCTCCGCTATATATTAACACTATAAGGTAACGGCCGATATATTAAACCGAGACAAGTACTGCGTTATTGTGCACATATATTACACTGCCTACGCTACATGGACAAAAGTATTGAGACACCTAACCATTCCAACAACAGGGTCTTTGATGACATAGCCTTCTAAATACATAGACATTAATATGTAGTTGATCCCTCCTTTCCAGCTGTAACAGCTTTCCACAAGATTTTGGGGTGTTTCTGTGGGACTTTGTGCCCATTCATCCAGTAGAGCGTTTATGAGGACAGACACTGATGTTGGATGAGAAGGCCTCGCTCTCAATCTCCGTTGCAGTTCATCCCAAAGGTGTTCGGTGGGGTTGAGGTCAGGGCTCTGTGAGGCTGGTCCACTTCTTCCACACCAAACTCATCCAACTATGTCTTTATGGAGCTTGCTTTGTGCGCCGGGGCCTTTTGTATTCCAGTTTGACTGCGTCCCGGAGCACAAAGTGTCCATATCAGGAGGCCAGTTAAACAACAGCAGAAAGGCTGTTTGTTGGCTCAGAAGTAACTCGATAGTAACAAAATGTCTATAGTCTGTAACATCACAGTGCCCATAAATTACCAAATGTGTCAAATATAACAATAAATGTTGCAATAAATATTTGTATTAATGACATCACTACAAACTGATACCACCAATTCTGATTAAAATACTTCATTACTGTAATACACAATTTCTAGCACCCCTAAAACTTTTTTATGAGGTTGCCAAGTTAATATTGGTTGTCAGAATCCCCTGTCGTACTAAATGAGGGTGATTATATCAAAATCCAAAATATCGAAAGGACAGCAGCATTCCTTTCTTTTAACAGGAATGAGGTTTAAACATACGCGGAAACCTGGAAACAGTTATTACCATGGCTGGACTAGAAAGGATGGGCATTAACGTTCATTACTGGGGCTTCTTTGCTTAGGATGATCTTTTCAAAGAACTCTTGCTTCCAAACAGAAGCAAGTAGATAGGACGGATAATGTATCCTACGTGTAATGTCACCGGCCTAGGATGCTAGCTCATACCGATCTGTTATATCTTGCCTCCTGAGGTCAGTATCACTCCTTCAAAGAATATCATTCATTTATTCTTCATACGTCGCATCCAACTTCCTTCCAGTCTCCGGGCAACTTAATTAGACCTGTCCGGACATATGGGCGTCAGAGCAGAGACGGAAAACGTTCTTCTCTCCACACAAACATTATTATGTTATAATGCTACATGCACACTTTATGGCGCCAAAGGAGTTAATTTTTTTTTTATGCAAACTTTACCGCCGTTGTTCCTCTATGCCTTTCCTAAATAGCAAACTATTCGACATGCGGTCTACCTGTATTATTACTTAATTATTACTTATTATTACTGTTTTTTTTATACTAAAAATGAATGCATTTAACTGATTAGCACTCAAGAGCAAATATTTAATTCTTTACGGTTTCTTTTCTTTTTTTTGTTTATTTGATACTTCTCATAAATTAATGTTAATTAATTAAGTTGATGTTGTAAAGTAGTTTTAATTGTTTCTTTTTATGTTTCAGTTTCACCTATTCGGTGGCATTATCACCCATCTCAACGTCAATTTAAGTTAATTTATCTTTAAGCGGATATGCTAATATAGACAAAGCCATTGGGTGTATTGTTAACGACAGAACTGTATTAACCCTTTACCAGTTTTACTGAAAGGCTAGTCCACTTATAATATTGATGTATATAAATCTACTATTGGGGTAAATGGCGTTCCTCAGAGCCTTTGGCCACCATCTATGCATAAATACAGGTGACCTAGTATCCAAAGCCAGGGTATAGTGAATAAACCCAAAGGCTTATGTTTTTTTGGACTAAGTTCAATGCGCCAAAAATGGTAGGCCAATTGACATCAACTGTAATAGTTTTAATGTGTAAGTAGAATGAATAGAACAACTGTTGTCCAGTTGGCCATCCATGGAACACACAAAGCCTTCAACACTATCGTAATGGCCTTGAACTGGTCTGGAACCATTTAATGGTTCATTGGGAAAAAAATGTTAATATTATACAATATTATGTCTAAAAACCAGGAACGCAAACAGTTAAATTCACTCGTTTGTGCATTCATGGCCTTAAATCATTGGTAGACGATGAGTGGAGAAATGTGATTTAGATGAGAATTATGAATGGATACCTCTGGTAAAATCCTATTCTATTTATTGTGCATCTATATGAGTATTTAACTGTTCTGTACTCCTGAGCGCCCTAAGCGTTAATAAAGACTACAGGGATAATCGCTTTACCTCCAGTTGGCTTTATTTGGCATTCACACATCCGCTTCATATTCAGATTAATAAAATTCCGCGTTCTAACGTGCTTCCTGAATACTAATAGACGCTCACTGTCCGAAGCACGCGGTAGGTAATGAAATAATTGAATCTTTAGCAGTAGCTCCTGGTTTCCCTTTTGGGAATTCTTATGACTTGCTTGATTTGACAGATGTGAATAACATGTTCTCGAATACATCTGTCTCTCTCGGTAAAATAGAGCAACTTTAATACAGCCAGTGCTCACATCTCCCTGATAATAAAGCATGAAACTGTGTACAGATCAAGGTACCATTAAGCATCCTGCCTCTTATGATCCATGTTTCTTCCCTATCCTCCCAGAAGTGTCATAGTCGGCTTTTATGGGTACGTTGCCATAGAGGTAAACAGCTCTCAACGCATCTGTCCTTCTTTACCTGTGTAATTAATGCCAACAGCTGTCACATATCTATAGTCAATTAGGAAGAATAAATGACAGCTCACTTTGAAGTGTACAGGTGAACAAACTTCCTAGCCTGGATATGCCCCGTGTTAGACTCTAATGAAACAAAAGCCTCTCAGTCTGAGACCTCGGTTTAGAAGTAGGTCATCAAAAGTAAGTGTATAGAACAAATAGCCACCGCGATCTTAAATGAGAACTGTCATTCTACATGAGCCGGTATCATACATTGATTTTTAAAATAAAGTTGAATGTAAAGAGGCAATCCTCCTAGTAAAAACTTTTTAAACCAAGCATAACAAGCTCTTTGTTGCCGAACTTTCTGGATATCATGATGTCTTCTTCAATATTGGTTAATTAAATTCACTAAACGGTGTATTCTTAAAGGGACACTCCAGCCATCATATGCACTTTAATGAACATGATAGCTGTGTGTGGTCCCTATGTATTTCCGCGGTGTCCCCCTTGCAAATGTATGGGGAGGATTCTACATAATCTATCCAATATGTATTTATCCCTTTGTCCCCAGTATTTTTTTGGATTAGAGAAGTGTGTAGTCTAATAGGAGGAGAATGCATGGTTACCTTTTATGCAGATTTTCCAATGTATCATCCGCAAACATCTTTTACAGAACTTCTCCCAAAATGACATCAAGTCATTCTATAGCAAACATCTAATGTGTTAATACCCTCATCAGAACCTCAGATAGCAGATGGTTGAATAGTGGATAGTGGAAGATGTCGGCTTTTAAAATATAATTGTCTTAAAATAATTTAACCTTTTTTATATCATGTTTTATCTGATTTTTTTTGTAGAAAATGCCCTTTAACAAAAATGAAAAATATTAATACTGTGCAGTGGCAATTGTCTTCAGTATGTCATAACACCTGTGAATATTAAACAGACGGTCTTAATATATATATATATATATATATATTTCTGATATTAAAGAATGAAAGCCTGTTGCCAGTGATGTTTCATTCCTTCACCCCAGTGCGTGCAGAATGGAGATTAATTATTCTAAGTCGGAGACGTGCAAATTATCTGCATGATCAGTAGCATATCAGGTACATTTACACATCAGAGGAATTTCTGCCACGTGCGTATGATCAATTTTAATTCATGCGTAGCGTCAGTCCAATTTACTAGGGACATATAGGCCTATACCCTCTTGTTTTACAAAATGATGTGTCTTCATTTATAGCTGTCAGCCTACACATAGACATAGCTTCAGCATTATTTATAATGGGATGATCTTACGTTTGCAAATGACAGTATTTTAATGGACTAAAAACAGCTTAAAATAGGACAATGTCACTTTAAGTTGATGTTGTGTGAATGAAGCCTGTCTAGATCTATCGAGATATAGATAGATATATCGATAATATTTAAATAATTTTTATTATATAGTCTGAAATTTGAGATAGTTGGGTCAATGCATATCTGATAGGATATCATACCCTGAGTCTTAACAACCCAACACGCCCTTGGGTCCTGCATCTAAAACCATAAGAATTCGTTGGCAGTTCCTTCTGCATCGATACCCAACCGCGTGAAAAATCTGCTGAAACTGATTTATCTTAAACATCCACACTTTCCAAATATCTGCCAGCAATTTATCTTTTCAATATAAACCATGTTAGTCCTGCTTCAGCTTTGATTGGAATTGTAAAAAAAACACTTTGAAAAGCAATAGTTTCTTCATTTTACTGGTGGTAATTGTTTCACTTCTGCTATCTTTGTGGGACTGTCAAAACTGAATTGATCTGGCAGAACAAGTCAATAAAAAATGCGTACAAATCCGATTGAAGCCTTTTCAGAAACATCAAAGGTAAAAAAAAAAAAAAAGTTGGAATTAGATGCAGGTAAAGAAAATCTCTGATAGAAAAATAAATGAATTCTCTTAAATGGGATGTAGTTGATGACATGTATCTGTTGTTTGAAAGACACTAACATTATCACATGTGGTTCTATTGTTTTATGGAGTGTACCATGAAAACAACACGTGGCAACCCTCTTTAAAGGAAAAACATCACAAAAAAACACCTTGAAGACATAGAAGAACACTTTAGCCGATGGCTTCACTTATTATGATTACTCTCAAACTGATTGTCCAGTCTTCCAAACGGCTGAGAAAGACTAACGCTCTACTTTAACTGTTTAGTTAACTTCGTGGTTCAGGAGTTGATTCTATAATAGAGATTTATTGTGGATGGAGATGACCGGCTTTCACCCAGAGTTTCTGGAACCCCCTCCATTTGATTTTATTTCCTGAATAGCAGATATTAGACTCGTATTAACACGGCTCTGCGAGCTATATATACCTTACCCAACTTACTCTTTGAATGGGGAAGCAGAAGTGGTCCAGATCATGGCTGCTCTGGTGCAAAAGGGGGATAAAACTGACTTTTCCCCAACAGGCCAGTGGACCTCTATGCCACGCTTCCCTGCTGCCCCAGGCCTTAGGGTGGCACCTATGGATTTCTCTGACAGGCCAATGGCTGGGCCAAGGCATGGTCTACTGACGACCATGATGGGTGCCTACATCACAATATTTAGGACCTTAGAATTGATGGTTCCCGTCCTGCATTTTGAATAACGCTCTCCGCCAAGACATTATTCTTGTGCTTTGATGTATGAAAATTATATGTGGCCCCACTTCCCTGGCTCAGAAGGGTTAATATGCAAAGCACTTGGAATCCTACCGTCTTGACATGTAAATAAATGCGCTTTCTGCAGACGAATATGATTCCTATTTACGGGAGTGCGTCCTGCACTTCTGATTTGTTTGGCCTCTAAGGGGAATGATTGTTTTAACAAACCTATTCCTGTATCAGGTTAAATGGTAATTTCACTTTGTAAAATGAAAAGAGATTGCAGTCACATGCCAGCAATGGATTGAAGTACATTTGTAAACACGAGAGAGATCTCCCATTCTTTTTTCCCCATTTTAATTCATTATGGATAAATAATACCTAAATAAATGCGCAGGATTTGCTAAACAAAGCAGACACATCATGAGTTAAGTTATTGTTGTTACATAGACAATTTGCCTGTCTCCAGGGAGGCTGCGAGGTTTAGACCGGAGTCATTTTCTTTACCCCTCGTGTGCGTCTTTTTACCACAAGACAGGAAATCAGAGAATTTCGAGTTCAAACAAGGCCAAAAATATTTAATCTGCAAAACTTTAGTTTCGATCTTCCAACATTTGCAATGTAATGATCGTTTATCTTTAATTTTCCCCAAATTTATATATATATTATATATATATATAGAATAATAAGCCTGCACTTATACCATGGAAGCCACCTTCATAACTTCATCTGCGTGATTATCCCCCCTATTGTTAATTTGCTGATTGTTTTTGATTTGGCCAGGCAGTTATTGTAAAGGTGGAAAGAGGTGAAGGAAAAGAACAATAAACAAGTTGCCATTAAAATGAACCTTTTTGTATTCTTGTTCCTTATTACTTGCAACAACACAGATTAATTCTTTTAGCTCCCTCAGCCAATCAGGGTAGATCAGATAATCTCCCCAACTGGCCCATGAGGCCCACTGCCCACAAAAGCAGGACAATGGGGCAAATACTTGAGACAGCAGGACAGCGCCCAAAAATCACTACTCCAAAAACCAGGACACTTGGGAGGTAAACAGTAACTTGATAATTCCCTGATTCCATTTTTATGGGAACAAAAAATACGATTTCGGGTCACCCATTCTCTTCCGTTCTTAATTTGGAATGGCTGCTTGATTACAATTCTATATGGTTTAACCCTGTGTGTAATATGATGATTAGTTTTTGCTTAACAAGTTAAAGCTATTGTGATAGTTAACCGTCCTCAGTACAATTGCCTGTTCTTATTTGTAGAATGTTCTTTTAGCATCACTTTTGTCGACAGAAAAACACTAATTTCCTTTGTAAAATCCATGCAGAAGCCAATCAATAGCTGCTACCGCCTCTGCATTTTTTAAGGTGATGGATAGTTTTAGAGCATTTTAAATCCATACCAACTCCATATCTATGTTAAATTCTTTTAATTGACCTTCATCTATTGCCTCTGTTAAGCAACATTCAAACTGGCCCTGCACATGCTTACGTTATTGATGATTTGGAATAGCTGAAGGACATTTGGGTCTCAAAACAGGGTTCAGCGTCTGCTCCGCTGAAGGTCGCACCCACCAAGTAGGGGTATGAATGAGTAATAAAGATACAGCCCATATCTCCGACTGGATAAAAGAGTTCTAGAAATGCCTTTGGACATTTTTCTCTAAGACTCAAGTAAGTCAGGGTTATCTGATGGGAGCTGACAGCGGGACTCATCGGCTGATCCACCATTTGTTAAGCAACTCTTGGCTTCAACAACATTCGTTTTCAATGGCTTAGGTCTCGACACACCTGTACACACGGACACCCGCACACCATTTTAGATATCTGAAGTTGGACACTTGTGTGGAAGGGTATGGGAAGAAGTTGAGTGGGTTTGTTAGAACTGGGCAAAGCTAGAGGCATGGTCATCCATCCTCGTTACACGAATAGCCACTTTGCAACACTGGTTTTGTTGGGGGGGTGCAAGAGAACTTCATCTCCATTGATTTTACATCTTCTTGGGCTGGTCAGGGGAGATCAGAGGATCTCGCCAACTGGCCCCATGATCCCACTTCTACCCGGGACACAGGAATGAGGACTGTGCCACGAAAACTAGGAAGGGTGGGCGGTATGCCATTTTAAAAAAAAGGATACACATATGTTTTGTAAAAAAAAGTTGTTTTTTTTTACATTTAGCATTCCGTGACACGAAAGATGTTTTATTGCCAATGTACTCTATATTTTTCATGTACTTATACGAATATAATATTCAATGTATATTCTCTGCCATGAAACTAAGAAGAGGGGGATTGGGAAATGAATACAGTCACATTTCTAAATACATGACTTTATTTACTATTCATAAATAGTTCTAATGCAGTCATTCCCCTCACATGTTGCATCATTCCATTGACAACAATGTTTGGAACACAGGTGCCTTGATCCATTGTCAGACGCTGCCGCTGCACACATTCCACGACCACTTGACTATAATGAAGGTCATCTCTCTTTCAAGGGCATACATCTTTCATGTTACTAACCTCGACACAAGATGCCATCAACACGCACTGTTATAAATGCAGAAAAATTACTTTTTTTTTAATAGAAAATGTGATTTTGTGTATTAGGGACTGTGCAAAAATATGTATTTTTTATTTAATTTTAATTTGGTTTACCTTTAGAATTTCCGTTGAAACAGTTAAAGTAATCCTGGCCACCCTAAAATGTAAATTAGATAACATTACGTGATTATTATTTTCCTACACAGATTTAACACACGGGGCAGGAACGGCATCATCATTATGTGCATATACGTTCCATACATTACCTGGAACACACTATAGGAAATCATTACCTGTCACTTACCTTAATAAAGGCCAGCAATAAAGTTGCATTTCGGCAGTGAAATACATTATTGCATGTATATTGCGTTTAATTCCGCAGTTTATTTTACAGGCGCGAGCCAACAATTTTAAATACAGCGGCGATTCTAATAAAAATCTGTTCTTCAAATGTAGCTTCAAATAAACTTTTAACAATCTTGTGTCAGCATAATCCCTCAAGTGAATTAATCTGTTACTTATTTTTGTACCATTCTTTATGTAAATATCAAGCTGTTCCCTTTGTTGAGTGACAGAAAGCATTATGAACAGGTACAGAGCGGAATATGAATTGCAGAGTGCTGCGATATGTCTCTTCTAAGGCTTCTAGATCCCGAATTCACATTCAGGAATCACATCTGCTCCGCAGAATGAGTTGTTTGCTGGGTAGACATGTTCTTAATGAACCGGTTGCCTGCATATTAAGCAAACTGTTAATTATCAGGTGTAAGGAATGTATATTTTTTGACGCAGCTGTCATTTGCACACTTGTGGATTTTCAATGAAATCCACCCAAACATCTGACGTTCTCCAGGCTCTGTGTCCCCGGTTTTATCTATATTATGTGGTAGAAGCGTTTAAATACATAAAGAGATTTAACAGAATACAAGACGGAAGTTTATTTCAAAGGAGGAGGAATTCTACCCTAAGAGGCCATAATCTAAAACTAGAGGGTCAGAGGTTTTACTTTACTGGGAGGGTGGTAGGTAGATGAAACAACCTCCCAGCATAAGTGGTAGAGGTTAACACAGCAAGGTAATTTAAACATGGATGGGATAGGCATATGGCTCTTTAATCCACAAACTGATTACGGTCTGAGTCTTCACATCAGGAAAAATGGGCAGACTAGATGGGCCAAAGGCATCTTTTTCTGCTGTCAAATTCTTTGTTTAATTCCGACAAAAACAAAGCAAGAAGCTCAGAATTTTCATCCCAAATTCTCAGGCCCACATTCACTCTCTCACACTCTTGTTCACTCGCTCACACTGTTTCCCTACCTTCTGTCCCATCCACTTCTGCTGACCACTTCTGCTTATCTCTTGTATTTTCAATCTGTTATCTCTTATTTTGATCTTCACGGAAATAACGCCAAACATCCGCCAAAATGAAAGCGCATGTGGTGGCGTCCTCTCCCCGATCATCCAATCGAGAGAGAGGGTGTCACTGGATGCACCACCCGAGTCCGGTGAGAGAATGAGAGCGTGAACGAGAATGAGGTATGAGAGAGTGATTGAGAGTTTGAGAGTGAAGTTGGGCACTGAGCAAAAAATTTTGCTCCCAAGTAAAAAATCCCCCTGAATTTTCGGCCAAACTGAATGGACAATGAGCAAAATTGTAAAATATAAATGTAAAAAAAAGTAATTTAATTTAATTCACAGTAGTAGAAACTCCCCCAGCGTTCTACCAGATGTTTATACTGTGTTTGTCTAGTGTAAGCAAAAAAAAAGTTGAAATTCTTTGCATAACCTGAAAAAATAATTTTCCACATTTCTTTCTTTACGTTAATTGCTTGTGAATTTCATTCAAGCCAGAGGGACCTCGGGTATACTATTTTGAGAGTTTTTTTGACACCAAAGGAGGTTAATGAGCTTGCTGCCTCATCAGACTGCAGATAGGTGTCAAAGAGAGATGAAGCCTTTGCGATTCAGCAGTTAATAAACAGGTGTGCACGGTGCTAAACGCTCCAACTTCCAGCTGCACCTTCCATCCAGCCGCCAGAAAAACACTCTCTTACATCAGGTTGCATCAGCTTTTCAGTTAGATCCTCGGTAAACAAAAGAGTGATATAATAAACATACAGACTAAAAAAAAAATATTAAAAACATTTCAACACACTGTGAGCCCTGGAGTCCTGGTTCACGGTGACATCATCGCTTCGTGTTTCCAGGACAGAAGAACAAACTTGTTTTCCAATCAACTCGCTCCTACCACCAAAACAAAAATATTTTTTTCCCAATTATCCTAAGAAGCTTTAGATATCCGAGGGGGTCAACAAGTACCTCTAGAAAGAAACATATGCTTTGATAATACGGTAAATGGTCATTTATGTGAGTGGTAGGGCAAAAACAACACAAAAGTTGTTTTATTGGACAGGGCGAGATGAATCTGCTGTTTAACCCCTTCCGGACCGGCATTGCATACTGCGTCTTCACTTGAAGACCGCAGTATTTTTTTAAATATTTAAATTCCGTGATCGTGATTCGCTGCAAAGCGATCACGTGCACGGAATTGAGGTGGGGTGGCTGCTACTGATCGCTGGGAACACCCAGCGGTCAGTAGCAGCCTCCCCTCGCGATCCCAGCGTTCAAGGGGACGCTGGATCGCGTAAAAGCAGTGACGTACCTGGTACGTCCCGGTCTGCCGGTGACCCGTGACCCGGAAGTACCAGGTACGTCCCGGTCTTTAAAGGGTTAATGGAAGGAATTTCTTTAATTTGAAACTTTGTTTCTAAGAAAGTTGAAAATTATTTAAAACAAGTTTGATGAACAACTAATGTTGACGTAGAAAAATGGTCTAAGGATGGGATCTAGAAAAGGAATACAGATTTAGGCCAAAAGGTCTAAATTAGGGTCGATGAATTTACTGCAGCGAGAAGATGGACAATTTTGTCATTCCAGTGTATTCTGTACTCCCGTCTTGGTTCTGCTTGTATAATCCTGGTTTCCGGAATAATTAAATCCTCTCCTTATGCTGAAGTGGTTTTTTTTTTTACTTTTCACAATCTCTCACTTTACTGCATAATCCAATCTATCTTTTCAACCTCATTAAATTGTACATTAATTATCATATTTCTGTTTTAATTACCACATTGAGTGGGATAGCTCACATTTTGTATTATCCATTTTTAAGTCTATTAAAAGTAATAATAAATAAATAAATTCAAAACAAAAAGGAAAAGAAAGAGACGTTTAGTTCACGGGTACCTAGAAATGATGAAAGACCAGCACCACAAATTGTAGCATGTCCGGCAACTTTTGGTACTTAGAAAACGTGAAATAATTATAATTCTATTAGTTTTATGTATGCCACTTATCTAGACTTTATAGGTTTCTCATTTATACATTAAAATAACCCAATGTTGTTCTTTTTAGTGGCAATGAGTCATGGAATACAGGCCATGACGGGCCATCAGTGCAAACCGGACAATGCCTGGTGGGCCGCTGACCAACGACTCCCTCCACTTACCTTTATTGACGTTAGTGCGGCAGATCTTGTTCTTTTGTGTGGCTACCTGTGGCCGCACTTGCAAAATCATAAGAGCTTAGCCAGCAAGCAGCCACTTATACTTCATTTAATCGTCTGCTGGCCTTAAAGTGACAGCGCGGACCTTAATCCCAGCCTAGCCCTGGGGGGAAATATAATCCATTTCTATACTAGATTGGCAGAGCCTATTTCCCCAAACTATATTGGAATTCAAGGTTCCAGTTCTTATAATTTCTTTATTGTATTTTTTTTAACAAAATAGATTTTTAGACCTTCCTTACTTCCTTTAGAACTGAAGTTCATATTCTGCATTTTCCCTATTTCTACCTTGGCAGGATAAACTATTACTGTTATGTAGTTAATATTAACAATATTTAATATTAATGTGGTAATTTAAAGTAGCCACTTTCAATTCTACAATAAAAAAAAGTTATACATACAAGATTTATTACTTAACGTTAACTGTCCATATTGCACGTTTGTTACAGATTTGTAGATATTTCTTTCACAAATAAGAAAATGGAAGTTTTCGAATGTCTTTGGGGTATTTGAAATGTTTCCTGTATGTATGCATGACATCTACAATTCACAGCATTTCTGTTTATTCTTTTCCCTGTTGTTTAATCTCCTCCATATTTCTCCGGGGCATTTGACTGCATCATGCCAGTAATGTGATGGACCAGCAAATAGACCATCATTTTATATCTCTATAAATAGTTATTAAAAGCGGTGCCTTTCATGCCTTGGGTAAATGTTTTACGACGTTATTAGTTTTACCCTTGTACTGGAATGTATGTCCGGATCATGTCTACATGGAGTACGCACACCGGGTGGGGGTGTTAAATAAAAGTGAGAGATGGTTCCACCTGTCAGCGTGTGGTCGTGCTCTATCCACACCATTATCGCTAAACAAACTAAGGGGTTAACTCTCCATTCAGTGGTACAACCATCAGAACTGGGGTTGGAAAAGCATCCCTGGCACTTTAAGGCAACTTTAACACGTAGGTGTTGGGCCTGCAACTGCACATTAAAATCCTGGAGCCGACAAAGTTAAGTGGTCTGCGCCATTTGACTCCCACTGGGCATTTGCCCCATTAATCAGATAGCCAGACCAGGCCAGAGTGTATATCCCCCAGCTTTGCACTGAATGGGTTAAAACCTTTTGGCGTGAAGGCTGAAATAAGTACTTTCTGTTTGACCAATTCTCTCTATTTTTAACACAAACCAAGTTTGATTTTGACATAGAGATTCTGACGTCATATTCCTGATTCTTGATGATGTCATATGGTTCCGTAAGGGTGTTGACACATCGTTTGGTGCCTAATAGGATCTAAAGGCTTTACTGAACAGGATGGGCCAGATATAAGACATGAAGATCAAGTGGACACAAAAATTGCAAATGTTAAATGACACTGGAAGCAATCGGCTCATAGTCGGATCCTGAGTATGTGTTTTTCACCCCAATCTTATGCCCTACATTTTCCAGCAGTACATGAAATAAACCTGTGTAAGGGCGTTTACCATAAGCAGTATATATGTGTTCAGAGAGACACGAATACCAAGGGAGCAGCCTCTTTAACTTCCTGTTTCCAAGATCCGCATGACTATTCCTCCGTCACATTAATGAGTTCGAAGCCGATTATTTCTGGGAACGTTCGTTAAGGTGCGACGAGGGGAAGGGAAAAAGCGTCAGAACGGGGAATTCATTCCTAGGCCACTTTTGACACCTTTTTTTCGTTGACACCATTTCCCTAAAGTAAACTTATCACCTCACCATTAAACCAGATGCAAACAAAACAAACCAACTGAAAAACAACAACAAAAAATTATTGTAATTATCATAAAGGCTTTGAGTTTGTTTCAAATGAGGTTTAAATGTAACATAAGGAACTTTGACTTTACTGAGAGGGTGGTAGATAGGTGGAACGGTCTCCTAACAGAAGTGGTAGAGGCTAATACAAGGTTGAGAACATGTAAGTGATACGCGTAAAGCTGAATCTAACACGGGACCGAGGACCGGTTGAGGTTTGAGTCTTTGAATCAGGAAAGTGGACAGACTAGATGGCTCTTATCTGACGTCAAATCTGGGTTAACTGGGCTGTTTTTTGCTTGCCTTTGTACGCATACTGCTTTAAGGAGCTAAGTCACGTATAGTTTTCATGCCAGGAACGACTTGTAGAAGGGGTTAAAAGCGCCACGGCTGTGTTTTCTTGTTGTTCCTTTTGCTTGTTGCACGGGAGGGAATCGAGCGTCGAGTCATTCTTCTTTATATGTCTGCAGCAGGCTCCTGTGTCGCACTTAGTCAGAAGACAAAGGATGATGAAGTGAGACCAAGATTCACAAAGCTCGTTTCTGCTCCATTAAAAAAGCCGCCCCTGGTTCACAGGGTTTGAAAACTTTTTAGGTCTCCCTTTCAAGCAGGCAAATTGCAATTAACAAATCCGGAAAAAGGGATTATTAGGGCTCTCATCGCAAACTTCTAAGAAATGTAGTACTTTTTGCACTCGGCTCTATACCCGCTCAGGTACTTTAATATGCATTCTCCAAAAACCACAAAAGATAAATAAACACAAAGCACTTACCTGAGCTAGAAGATGCAGCGACAGAGCTGCAGCTGTCCCCCTCTTCTATGGCCTGACAATTCTTGCCATTCATTGGTTGCATGAAGCAGCCAATCAGTGGCAGGAAAATGTCCCCCCCATTGAAATCAATGGAAATGTTCTGAATAGACTCCACAGCGTTCGCCCAGCCAGCACTAGCGGGGGGCAAGCAAAGGTTCTAACAATCACTTGGCCACTTGGCCGGCAGACCAGATCCCAGCCTGAAAGTCGACAGCCCCCTCCTGACTACTTATGTATCGATTTCATGGAAACGGACTGTAGCGTAAAAATTAACTGTAAACTCCTTGACATGGATTCCTGATATTTTTTAGAGCTTAGATACATTATTAATACACTTTTATTTAGAAAATGTCAGATTTTAGAAGTCTGATCTATTGTTTTCACTTCCTGAACTTTTCTGGAGACAATATAAATTCAAGCTGTTTCCTGAAAATGTTTAATCAATAGGACAATTACGGATAGTCCCGGGTTGGCAGCCGGTGATGCAAGGAGCAGTGTTTAGAGGTGCTGCCTCTCTTGTTATTTGCAACAAAACCTTATCGTCTGACAACCCAATAAATTGCCACAGCTTTGTAAATCATTTTTGTGGCCTATCAAGATGATTTCATTTATTTCCAGCAACAATAACCACACCAAGGAACCGATGGGAAAACGACGGGCTTCTGGTAAGATTTGGGTCATATGACTCATCTCAGGAAAGTAAAATCATAGTTATCATTAATAAACTTGGGTCATAGAGTTGAAGACCTAAGGGCGATTTCCCATTGATCGGATGTCAGTGCTCACAAATTAAAAGCCAAAGGTTCATGATGTCAACAGCCTGAAGAGAAAAGGAACAGGCTGGGAGCTCTAAAGCGTTGTTAATCAAGTCATCTACGGGGACATTAATGGTATCGTTTTTTTTCTGTTAAACTAATAAAACAAAATATGTTGATCTAAAGTAATGCTGAAGGCCATTTGGCCAAATGCAGCCCTCAGACCTTTTTGTGCCGGAGGAGACGGCTTGAAAAAGAAAAACTCAGATTTCATCGTTGATTTGGGAGGGTACAGGTCTCAAGCATACTTGGCTAGGAGGGATAGTCCTTCTTAAGAACCCAAACCTCTGTTCTTCTTGGCTCCCATGATGTACATAAACAGCTGGAAACATGTTTAGAAATGGATGTGAAATAAATGCTCAGAATGCCTATGGTTGGCAGGTTATCATACCTGGAACCTCTCTGGGTTTGACCTGGAGTCCCTGGGTGAAGATCTGCTTCTCGGGTCTCCGGCTTAGTTTCTTGACACTGCCTGCTCACCTTCTGCCTACTCTCCAACCTTCCCATTAGAGGCTCCCTAGGGATTAGCCTCAACCCCCAGTGCAGCTATCCCACCTCCCTTCAAAAACCCTCTCTCTCAAAAAAGGGAGAGAGCTCTGGTTAATCTACCCCGGGGAAGTTCCCAAGTGTGCAGATTATAAAAGAAATAGAATATACTTATTGCTCTGTTGCCTGCCTTGGAATTATTTCAGAGGAGAAATGTTAGACCAAGAGGTTATAGTCTAAAACCGGAAGGGCCAGATGTTTAGATGTGATGTAAAGAAATGTTATTTTACCGAGAGAGTGGTAGATAAATAGAACAGCCTCCCATCGGAAGCGTTAGAAGCTGATATAGCAAAGGAATTTAAGCATGCATGGCATCGACATAAAGCTATCCTGAATCTGAGACAACGTCAACTGATTTATGAAGGTTTTATTCTCTGCATCAGGAGAAATGTGCAGACTGGATGGGCTAAATGGGTCTTATCTGCCGTTGAATTCTATATAAATTATAAAACATTCATAAAAACAGAAATATATGAAGGAAGTATGGCGGACAAGAAAATACTAATAAATATTGTTTATTATCTTAAACAGAAGTCTTCCTTTTTACCAATTTTATGTAGAAAAAAATGTGAAACCAGCTGTCGGAAATGGGAAATATTGCTGTGTCCTTGAAAATGTTTTTTTTCCCCAATTTTATTGACCCTTCCAGGCCAACAATTTCCAAATTATCCCTGCAAAAAAATGCAAAGGAAACTTTTCCTCGGAACAGAGGGCTGAATTATTGTGCTTTTGTCGTGAATCGTTCCTCTACAAAAGGCATTTGTCTGGGTTTTTTCTAGATTAACGATCACAATAATGACAACAGAGAGGTGCAGATAGCATCGTTGAATTTTTCTTTGGTAATTCACTTGCTGTAGGTGGAATGTTTGATTTCAGAAGGCCCTTTCCAAGCACATCCATTTTTAACTTCTCGCTACCTAGTTTATCATCGCCTACAACACGGGGCGTCTCACAAAAGAGGTTTGTCAGCTGCCGCCGCGCTCCGCAGCTGACGCCGATGTGCAATTCCCCGAATTTGTGTTTCGCCTTAAGAAAAGCCGTTAATATTTGCTTCTACAATCATTTAAATTGGAAATAACTCATGTATTCAAGGCTCTATAGTCTGAGGCTTGTTCTGTATCTTAAGGAACCCCCGAAAGGCACAGTTTCATCTTGTTTGAACATCTGGCCGGATCTAAGAAGTTTGGGATTCCTTCAAAGGAATAACTATGTTTTTTTACTGAAGAATGGCCTGCGAGATACTTTGTAACCCGGACCTGCATCATTCCTGGCCATTCCTGGTTCATTCTTTACATCGGTTGCATATTTCGTAACAATGGAAAACGGATCGGAATTGCAAAAAAAAGAGCTGTTATCTATACATGAGTATTTTAATAACGATAGGATCAAAAATACGATATCGACAGCATTTAACCCTTTCTGCTCTGGTAATCATTCACGTTTTGAATCATTGCTAGTCCTTGTTAGATTGTACTTATCTATGCTTTTACTCATATCGCGAAGTTACCGTAATTGAATCATCACCTCAAATGTTCTGTTTATATATATATATATATACGTTACAGAATTTTGGCACAGGTTTATACATCGCTAACAAAGAATTAGCATTTGTCACTTGTCAACTTTATTTAACATAAATTAAGAATGCATTTAAAAAAAAAGGCAGATCTCTCCCATTATTCTCAGTGTATTTTCCTTGTTTTACAGCCAAGAAAGCAATGGAGGAGGAACAAGAGAATAAACCAGTAGTTACAAAGAAGAAAGTAAAAGAGCTCAGAGTCCTGGATAGTAAAACAGCCCAAAATCTATGTAAGTATAACCAGCGGGGCAGTTCTTCAATTATCGTTTTGCCCCAGGTGCATTTATAGGTGGGGGAAAGGTACTTTATTTCCAATGGACTTTAACAAAATGGTGTTAAACAAGGGACACCTATAAATTTTAATTGAGATGCCGCTGCTCAATCCTGTTTGTCAAGCTCGTGGACATGATTTGAACGCCACTGTTTTAAAGACCCCTGTGATGTCATAGCGTATACATTTATTGGACATTAGTATCATACGGGCGGCAGTAGCACAATTTGTTTAGGTCCCCCGTTCTATGATCTTATAATGAGTTTTATTTCTTTTGCCTCAGCAATCTTCCTTGGATCTTATCGAATGTCGTACGAAGAAATAAAGAACATTATTTTAGAAGTAGATGAAGAGAAGCTGTCGGAATCTTTAATCCAGGTATGGCCTAGCAGGCTTTGGTTTCATTGATCCTATCTATAGTCATGCCTGACATTAGGTGAGAGTTTTAAATAGTATGCCTTTTATTTAGGGACGTTGGTTCTATCCTTATTTTTAACAAAATATGCGTGTGTATATATATATATATATATATATATCTTATATGTACACTACTGTTCAAAAGTTTGGGGTCACTTAGAAATTGACATGCTTTGTAAAGAAAAGCAAATTTTGTCCATTAAAACAACATGAAATGGATCAAAAATCCAGCGCAGACGGGGTTAATGTTGTAAATGACTATTGTAGCTGGAAATGGCTGATTTTTAATGGAATCTCTTCATAGGCGTACAGAGGCCCTTTATCACTCCCATCACTCCTGTTTTCTGCCCCTTTATTTTCCCCTTTATCACTCTCATCACTCCTGTGTTCCAATCCCCTTTATCACTCCCATCACTTCTGTGTTCCAATGGCCCCTTTATCTACTCCCATCCTCCTGTGTTCCAATGGCCCTATCACTGCTCCTGTGTTCCAATGGCCCTTTATCACTCTCATCACCCCTTTATCACTCCCATCACTCATGTGTTCCAATGGCACATTGCGTTCGCCGATCCAAGTTTAAGTGTAAAAGGCTAATTGATCGTTAGAAACCCTCCTGCAATTTTGTTACAGCTAGAAACTTCCTTAGTTTCAATGAAAACGGCTAAGTGACACCAAACGTTTCAACAGTAATGTGTATATATTAGATTTTATTGAGATTCAACACATTTTATTTTTAAGGAACACATTGCTGCCCTCCACTCATTGTAGAAAAGGATTACCCCCAAATCTTGCTGGTCCTAGCACTTTATTCTACATTTCAGGCTTCCCTGGGTATTACTGGGAGAGATGCAGTGAAAGCCAGTGAATTAATGAATTCTTTTTAATCCATTTTAATGTGAACTGGTGCCACGGGTGTTTGATTCCCAGTTTGATTCCCAGTTGTTGCCTACTGATAAGGTATGCTATAAGTGAATCCTGACCATATTATAACGATACATTGGCCTCTTTCATGTGGCAACAGACCAAATGGAGATCACCAACGTAATCAAAGTAGGTTCAAATAACAAGGGGTTAATACAAACAATAGTGCCTCCGAACAACAAGTCCCATCATGCTTAAAGTGGGCCTTTTGTCAACTATCAAAATATCAAAATATCTACTATGAGATGAATGGGCTCGTGTACCTAAGTCATTTCCCACCCAGCTTTATCAAAACTAATGATGTCTATTAACATTATTATATATTGATTTATATAGCACTGCCATATTCCGCAGTGTTGTACAATGTTCAAACAGGACAAGCAGTGAATTACATAGCAAACTAAAGTTTGATTTAAACATGTGTTTGTCCCGTTCAATATACCCCTTGGGGTGCTTATAACCGCATAGCATGGTCCTTAATGCATAACTTGGAAATCCAGAAATCTGGTCCTTTTCCTTCGCCCTGATCCAACGGGAAAAGTGCATTCAGATCACATAA
Organism: Spea multiplicata; assembly: GCA_009364415.1. Classification (NCBI taxonomy): domain Eukaryota; kingdom Metazoa; phylum Chordata; class Amphibia; order Anura; family Pelobatidae; genus Spea; species Spea multiplicata. Next base: position 169,459 of record VKOC01000674.1, read on the forward strand.
AGTTACTCCATTCATTCTAACAGTGTGCCTAGGGGAACATCCGCCAGAAATCTGTCCCCCGAGATGTTTAAGAGTCGGAATGAATTCTTCAGCTAAATGTACATGTTGCATTTTCCGAGACCAGCTTACTTTTATTGTCAAGCTTTATATTTCCTCCAATTCAAAATGAAAATAAAGAAGCAGATAGATGAAAGTAATTATATTGTCAAACTGGCAGGTGTAGACTATATTTTACTGATAACTTGTTTTATCCAACCCCTAAAATACGCCTAAATTACTTTTTTCTGTTGTTTGTCGACTGGAAGATTTCACGAAGCGCTTAATGTGTCTTGGCATGAATAGATCATGCATCTTATTTCTATCTGCCCCGTTTCACGTCACATAATTGCTTGCTTTTAAAAAGTGCTGCTTTTCCATTACAATAGTGATGGACGTTTGTGTTTTGGGGTTTTCAAAAGAAACCAAAAACATTTACTTTGCTATAGAGAAAAAATCAAGATTGTATGTTTCAAAGTAGACGAGATGAAAGGAAAATATGTTATAGATAATTGATGGATTTAATACATAATAACATAATATAGTGTAAAATTAAGGGGTCAGAGGTCGAGAAGGTGCAAGTGAAACAGCCAACTAACATATATATACAAGACGACTCTGAGAATAAACACTAAAAAAGAATGCATATTAAAGTCTTTGTCGAGACAAAAGAGTTAAAGACGAAGCCATGTAGCTGCCCTCCTGCTCCATTGTCCAATGGTTATTGCCACTGATTGGCTGCTCGAAGCAGCCAATCAGTGGCAGGAAAGTGCTCGCAATTAAATGAATGGGAGAGCGTTCAGTGCATGGCCGTCCCTGCCCGCTGCATTTTCTGGGCCAGCAAGGGTGCTGACTGGAAGCAAGTCTATCACGTGTAGGGAGATCAAACACATTTTCGGGATAAATGCATGTTAAAAAGGGGCAAAATTCAGATTTAAAGGCACCATGCAGCTATCGTGTGCATTAAAGTGTCTGTGATGGCTGGAGTGTCCCCGTTTCGATTTCTTAGCCCATTCTACAAACTACAATCAACTATACAACATCCTTAATACCCTTTAATAAATGCAGCTGCCTGTACTCTGTAACAACTTCTGTTTCGGCTGACGTATCTGACATCAGTGACTATAATAGGTTTTTATCATACTGCGTTATATCCTTCATCCAAACAGTGTGATTAAATGCTTAAAGTCTTGACATTGAATCAAACTTTTAAGAACAATTGCCAAAATGAAAAAGTAAAAAAACAAAACAAAAGAGAAGAATGACTTTGAAGAGTATATATATATATAAACCGTTCATATTAGAGCAACAAGAGGTTTTCCTTCAGGAAATAAATACAGTTATTGATATTGCCATGTGCTATTATACACTTACAGGCAAATAAAAGATACCTGTTATTAGATGGGGAATCATAAAACAAGTCTTCGATATGGTGCGGCATTGGAGTGTCTTATTTATAGTATAGGGACATAGTCATAGAATGGGGTAATGATATTTAGAGACAGAATGTAACATCGTATGTTATGGACATTTCTTGCTTTGTATTGTTAGAGGTTAGTGTGATTATATCTTAAGGTTCTAGATGTCTTTTGTATCTGTGTATTTTGACAATAGGGGTAACACGTTTGTAGGTTGTCCATTCAGCGGCATGAACCTCACCTAATTGCTCGCTGGAGACACAGGTCCTTGGACACCTCCAAAAAAGCTGTGCTACCCCCCTGGACCTTCTGCTCTAGGTCTCTATATACTGCTGTTCAATTGTAAGAAATATAATTCCAAATGACAAATAAACCAGTCGTTATTTTACAAGAAAATCACTAATGCTCTCCTGGAGGAACGTTTGAACCGATCTTGGTACTCGCCCTGGCCGGCAAAGCTCCCCATCTCCAGCTGAGCCCGGCCTAATCAGGCTGGCCCTTCCCTACATATACTGGATCCCAGGATCCAAAAGTACACTGGTGGCCCTTGTGCTCCATCTTTTTGTGATCTACGCCTTGGGTGGCACAGATCTCCTGCATGTTCAACATGAGGGCACTTAGATATAACATCTGTAACACGTGGCCACATCAAGGGGCAGGTGAATAGAGATACATGTCACCCAAGGCTAATATCTCACTGCAGAAACTGAAGGACCAAGGGACCCCATTAATATTCCGACAAGGGACCTTCCACCAGTTGATGTTTCAGAGAATAGATTTCTATTAAATCCTCCAGATTCTTCCAAACTGAACCTCCGGGATGCAGACACAGCTATTCAGCATGGCGGTAGAGAAATAAGACGTTCACCTAAAAATGAAACCTTTCTTTTACCTGACAAAGGTCATTATACACTTCACTTGCCATCTACAATCATTTTTTTGTAATCCCGGCACAAAAGGTGTATTTTCTTCCCTCTAATTAGAAAAGGCAATAAACACAACACATCACAAAAGGGGGCTGCGGTGCGAAATGAGTCCGCGTTCACCTTCCATATTAGCATTGATTCGTGCGATGTTCCCTGTCTGCAGCAAAAAAACAATTTCCAGGCAGGTTTTTGACACGGCGCTCCGGTTCTCTCTCCGCGTACAGATGTTTATTGGATGTATCAATTTAATTGGGGAATATAAGCCAAAAGGAATGTTGACATTTTATCACAATGGCCTGCCAACTTGAATATGGCTTACCATTTGGCAAACACAAGTGCTATGTATCTTTTTTAACACAGTGGAGGCATTTTCTTTTATACATTTACAATGTTTCTATTTTGACAGGTTGAAATTTTAATTTTTTTTGTATTTATTCTGTAAGCAAGTGTTATGAAGCACGCCCAACCCTTGCCCCCCCCCCCCCCGAGCATACTATGAGGCAAACAACAATAATAAGATAAAATGATGATGCCGTTCCTTGTAAGGAACTTTAAACTTTATTGAGAGGGTGGTAGATAAGTGGAACAGCCTCCTGGCAGAAGTGGCAGAGGCCAAAGCAGTGGGAGAATTTAAACAACGCTGCGAGTGATTTGAACAGCGGTATATAGAGACCTAGAGCAGAAGGTCCAGGGGGGCAGCACAGCTTTTTTTGCTTACTTTTACCCATCGTCACAGCGAAGCAGCAGGGCATGACATCACTCAGCGTTAAGGATTGCGGGGCGGAGGGGGCATAAATACAGGCTTTTGATAATAGATAAACGTTTAAAGTGTGTAAGAATGGGTTAAATGCCCATCAGAGTATAAACACAAATATGGAATGTAGATTTTGTGTTTTATGGTATTTTTAATATGTATAATGCAAATCTCTTGTCGACATCAGCTTTGGTTCTCAAAGGGTTACCCACTTAATCGGATACAGCCCGCGGCATGATATTATGGGTGTTCTTACTGATCATCGTCATCAAATGTGACATTTAGACATAAAACAAAGCTTTGATATGTTAAGATAAAAGTTTTTTTCCTACCTGGTAAACAATCATACCTGGAAACTTTCTTTAATGAGCAGCCCTGAGGCTCGAGAAATGTATTAACCCTTCAATAGCCCATTGTGAAGATTCTAAGTAGCGACACGTCAAATAAATTAACCAAATGTCTCTAATCCCGGTCCACATGGAAACCTTTACTTGACATTATGTTATTGAGTCACCTGCATTCAGGCAGGGATATCATACTGGTAGCAAAAGCACCAGTTGGGAGTCTTATATATGATCACAGCCATGTAGAATAGGAGTCATTTCTAGACTGTGTTACTGAGAATCTGCCCCTTCACCCGAGACCCTGAGATTGGGGCAAAACCCCTGAGACTCCGGGTCAAACCGTGAGCGTTCCCACATATATATATATAATCCTTCCCGTGTATTATTATTATATCATATATTATATATATTTCTTAATATTATATATATATATTATATTATTATATTATTATTATATGTTATTTATCAGCGCTAACATAAAGAGCAGCGCTGTACATTTTAAATAAGGGATCGGTAGCAGGTACACAACAGGAGTTGAGGACCCTGCCTGTGAGCTTGCAATCTTCCTGGCAAGAATGGTGGGCTTACAAAGACCCCCGCTAATGCATTCACAGTCTAAAAGGAAAGATCTGGGTAATTAGGACGAAAGGATAAGTGATAGCTCTCCTGATAGTGATGGCTGTTGTTCAGTTGCTTAACCAGAGGGAGTCACTTTTGTCCGTCTCTTTTCTAAATCTGAGTCACATACTAAAAATATTCCGATTAGTCATTCTATTAATAAAATGCAGTCTTAACATTGATATACTGAGGATTTTTTTTTTATTGGTTCTAAAGAAAGCGGCTTTCTCCAGTAAGGGTAAAATAATAATTTATATCTGGAATGATACAGAGAGTCGGTAAATTGTTTGGTATTTAAAGATTAACACTGTATTGTTGTGGTTTTGTCTAGAGATCAATAAAATCAATTTCTATTCTGTTTGCGGAATAATGGTGAAATTTCTGATTAAATGTCAGTGATGCAGCTCTGAATACTTAGAGCAATATAATTACCGGGTTTGTAAATGACATGGCATGGAGGGAGCAGCACATGCTAAAAAGCCTATTTTAATATAGAAACGAATTGGGGGGATTTAATTATATAAAATCTCCAAATGGTAAAAATGAATTAAAAATGTATACAACAAAATTGAATGTTGTGGGGGGGTATTAGTTAAAATGATTTAATAGGTTCTTATCATTTTAACGGCGGTGCCTTGTGTGTATTGATCTTCACTTTATAAATGTAAAATCCTTCTCCGGTCCATGTTTATAATGAGTCATTTTAAATGTGGAGCAATCGCCATGGAAACCGGTGCAGTGTTGCATCTGACTCTCCCAAGGCCGATGTGGTCATCATAGGCTGAAGCCTCGTAACTCATAATAAGGGTTATAATGCTCATTTTCTGTGAGTAACATACCTGTCAATCAACCAGATTTTCTTCACACTAACAGAAAATAACCAAAATGATTAAAGCAGTGATACAGCACTTTTTGGAGAACTTGGTTTCTCCGTCCCCACCATCTTCCGTTAACATATCATTTTCTTTTCTTGTTTACAATTTAGTACAGAATTTATTAAAAAAAAAAAACATTTTCTGAGTGTATTTACCTGGAGTCAGGCAGATGGCGAGCTCAGAGGTCTGCCACAAACAGAGCAAAATATGGCAGGTAGAAGCATGTGTTACTGAGAGGTAATGATCCCTTATTGCAGCTCAAAGTACAATTATTTGTCAAACTACAGTAATTGTGTGATAAAAAAAATATTGTAGACACAAGTACAGCAGAGATTTGGGGACTTTGAGGGTGTGCTGCCCGGTGGAATGGTGTGTGACATTTTCTTTAGGTTTTCTTTAAAGTATCTGGCTTCTCACATTAGTATTAAATAATATTAATGCTAGAGGGTATTTCCACCCATCAGAGGAAGGGGAGAGCTTTAAAGGTGCCTTCAAATATGTGTAGGTATTAGCCCCCAACACACACAGCACCAGCGGATCGATATGCCCAGCCGCACACACTACATGAAACCGTCGGCGGCACATGTGGCATCAGGCGGCCGTAGGCCTTAAAGAGCCAAGGCTTCCCAAGGGCGGATCCGGGGCTGCCACTCCGGGGCACTTTCTCTCCTGCTACTTATGGGTGGTGGGAAGGGGTCAGAGGCTTGACAGTAAGTTCTGTTGCCTGAAGCCTCCAGGGGAAGCCTTAAGAACTCTCAAGTATGCTCATGGTATCTACTCTATGGTAAGGCTGGGAGGTATTGAAAGTTTCGTATGAGATCTGGGCAGCACCAGCAGTGACATACGTACAAGGTTCATTGCCCTGGGCCTGACCCAAGGCAGCCCACCCCAAGCTCCTTCCCCCTCCTCTAGATGTCTTCTTCTTAAATCTTAGTGATACAAAGACCTCTGATCTCCCTAACCCTCCAATTGAGTGCAGGAGTATAGTAGGAAGGCCAAAGGACAGATGGGGGCTGACAGACCCCCACATCTGAGAGAATACGACATTGGTCATGAGCAGGCATGGACTGGCTATGACGAGGCAGCCCTGGCACTTTAAGGCCAGTGGCCGCCTGATGACATTTACGGCCAAGCATCATGTTTTTTAGACTCACACAGTGTGCCGCTTGGTACTTCCAGCCGCTGCCCGAGGGCCAGATGGCCAGTCCAGGCCAGGTTACGAGTGTCAATGAGAGTGAAGACTTGGTCTGAGTATTTATCCCCCTGTAGAATATGTGTTCCTAACAGATCGGGAGCAGGTTTTAATAAGTCCTAAAATGCTTTCCGGAAATTATACAATGTACTCGCGTTTCCAAAGGAGATACATAATTAAGGTGAAGGGATAAAGCAGAGGATTAGCAGTGTCGGTCTGTAATAGGCTTACTATCGAAAGAACATTGTTCTAGTACTGGAATGTTAACTCGGGAAAGGGTAGTTCCCAGATCATATACCCCCCCCCACACACCTACCTTTTCACAAACTATAATACAGGGTGGTATGTAACGCTAGCTGTTGTTATATTGATCATAACACTAAATCACAATGGTTGTTGTATCTAGGAGACACGAGACAGATCTTTCATTATAACTATCTGGGTCATTCTTGGAACAGGTGTATCGTAAAATACGCAGAACATTCTATACTGTATCTGCTGTATAGAAATATATAACTCTTTATTGTGTCTGGGTTTTTTTTTTCTGTTTGTTTTAAGGTTTTCTACACTTTCATATGATCTTTCATGGTTATTATTTTTCAAAGGAAGTATACCGTTTATTTTATTTGAATCGGAATAATTTAGAATTATTTCCCCGGTGAGGTAGGATGGAGAAATCACTTTTATAAACCTGGTTTCCATGGACAATATTTAGCATTATTAAAGGAGTTGTTTTTTTTGTTTGTTTTTAATAAATATAACTTCAGCAATGACTACTTTTAGTTGTTCATACCCTAAAGTTTATGATTTGAGAATCACCCCTTGTTCAAAGACTGGTATGATCCAAACATTAAACTTGTTAATAAGCCTTTTTAAGCATATTTGACGTTTTTAGTAATAAACTAAAGAAGATTTGGGTTCTTTTTTCTCCAATATCGAGCAGATTAATTACTTCTCAGGTGTTAACCTATCTGAAAGTAATGAGCCTTTTAATGAGAAATTATTTAAGAGAAACATCTAGATTTTGTGGATCCACAACCAAGAAATACTAATTTACAATATTATCAATATTTTTAAAAAGCCAAATAAGTGAAGTTAGGTATAAACAGCATTTTGTCGGTTACCAAGGTGATTGCAGGACTTTGCACTGTATTTTTTTGCATCTCTGTGAAAATGACTTTACTGAGAGCCTCGTAGATATGTGGAACAGCCTCCCAGCAGAGGCGGTAAGGATTAATACAGTGAGGGGAAAACCTGCATGGGATAGGCATATGGCTCCAGAATCTAAAACAAGACCAACGACCGATTGATAGTCTTTACAGCAGGAAAAATGGGTCGACCAGGTGAGCCGAAAGGTTCTGCTGTTTTTCATTTTGCTTGCTTTATGTAAGACAAAAAGAATACCTATAGAAAAGAAGACAATTGTCACGAGAAGAACGGCGTATTTATCGTCTCGTGAGATATGAAGCGCCAACATTTCACTCCTTTTACTTAGTTCTGTGTTTGCTATGCAATTTGAGATTTTCCACATCAATAATCATACAAACAGCAATTAACAGATTCTTCTGACGTGCGAAATATCAGACAATAAAACACTCCTGTCTGAGAGGGCCTGTTTGTAAGATGGATCTTTGTTTTTTTGGGGGAGGGAGGGGGGGGATTGTTAGAATATCTGCATAGTTAAAAGCACGACAGATTGTCTGAATAGAAGATTCACCTAAATGCAAGTAAGAGGCAAGGCAAATCAGTGTTGTGACAATGTAACGTTATAATACTCTACCGATACGAGAGGAAAGCGGCAAACCATCATACTGTCACAACATCCTACTTCCGAGCTATTGTTTCCAATGTAACAACTGCTTCGGGAGAAAAAAAAATGCTAATGTAGTATGATAGCAGAGATTACTTTGGGGAAAAGTCGCGATAAGGGTTAATTACTGTATGTCATAGCGCTCAGCAGTCTCAGTTTTCATGGGATAGTCCCAGTTTGTAGGACACTGCCCCACCTTTTCGAACAGTGGAGATCATGGGCCAGTTGGGGAGATCCTCTCATGTCTTCTAAATGGTGCAGGGAGCTGTAAAATCAATGGAGCCCAGACCTCCCTCGCAGGTCCAACATGGCCTCCTCATGATGTTCTGAAGTTGAGCACTGTGTGGAGGCTTCCCAGGTAGAGTGAGTGGATGGCCATGTCCACTTCTGGGGCTATATCCATCTCTGCCTCTTGCCAAACCACCCAACGTAGGTGTCCTGGTTTGGACACCTGAAATGCTGGAGGTATGAGATCCGATGTAGGGCCAAGCAACTGGAGACCTATATATTGGTCCTAAAAATTTCTTAAAATGTATACCGTCCCTTTATTTCTCTTTTTTTGCGAACAGCCTGCAATAAAGGCATTTTTCAATGCAATATTCCTCCACATTAAACTTAAAATTTAAGGCCAGCCGTAAGATGATCTCAGTTAACGTCACTCGTTAAAGCGCCATCTATACTTGTACAGGACCGGCTTGTATGTGGCCTCGGTGAGTCCTAGACCTAGTAAGTGGTACATTGCCATCTTTGAAATCTCCAGGTGGTTGGGTTTGCTTTGTCTGCTGTTATTATTTAACACGGTGGTTTACCATTACAGTAAGCCTTGCGATATGAATAGATTAAAGCGCAAGCAGTTTGCGGAAGAAAATGGTTATTTTTTAAATAAATGTCAAACGAGACAAGTAACACTTCACCTTGATACTATGTAAACGACTATTGTAGCCGGAAACGGGTGATTTTCAGTAGAATATCTTCATCGACGAACAGAGGCCCTTCATCACTCCCATCACTCCTGTGTTCCAATGGCACGTTGTGTTCGCTAATCCAAGTTTAAGTTTAAAAGGCTAATTAATGGTTAAAAAACCCCTTTGTAATTATGTTACAGCTAGAAACCTTCTTGTTTCCCATGAAAACAGCCAAGTGACCCCAAACTTTTGAGCAGTAGTGTTTATATATATATATATATATATATATATATACACATACATACATACACTGTATACACAAATATGTATTGTCTTGGATTAGTCTTTAGGGTTTTGATTACCCATGCGCGAATTGGGAAGCTACAGGTGATTAAATTGGTTTTTACAATTTTAGTTAAAGCGGGTTGGTTTTGTGCGTTGGAATATTATGTCTCCACAATAGATTTTTAAAGTAAGGTCAAAGATTCTATGACATTGCTCTTCTTGTTAGAAGTTTAAAACACCCCTCCCAGACAAGTTCCAGCAAACCCTGTCATTATTAGTATATAATGTGTCTGGAGGTTAAAAGGCTGTGTTAACCTTGCAGGGAATTTAAATGTTTGTGGGAAAATGTCAAAACAGCTGAGCTATCTCTCTGGTTTTTAACATAAAAATACCCCCGAGAGCTCTACTAATAAGCATATTTAGATAGAATTGCTTCTCTTGCTAAAGGGGGTGTTGTGTCTGTTAAAACAAAACAAAGCTTTGATGACTGGAATTCTACTTGCTTTCCGTAAGCCGAGAAATTTCCGTATTGTAGAAAATTGAAACCAGAATAGAGTATTTTAAAGAAAAACGCTGATTTTACACGGCGGGCTGGTATCTTTTGACCCCTGGGACAGGTAAAGGGAAATGATCCTATCGACCCCTTGCCCCCAAGTAACTAACGCAAGCACTAGCACACATATTTACACACTCACGCTAACACATAGATTCTCAAACACACATAAACATAACACACACTCACACATACTTACACTAAAACACACAGTCCTTCTAACGCACACTTTCACATATACACTCATGCCAACACACCCACCCTAACACATATACATACATGCATACTGCCTCTTTAACGCTCTCTCATGTGTAATAAAGGTTTTTCAGTCATGTGAGGGCTCCACACACCGACAGAGTTTTAGATTTTAGATAAGAGGAGCTGTTATAGTTGAAGCAAAATTATAATTGAATCCAGCACTGAAAATCATCTATCATGTTTGTTAATATTTTACTTAGTGTTTCAATTTTGAATTGACCTTTTCCAGAGCTAACATCCACCAAAGTCTGACAGTGTTGTAGGGGAGGGAGGATTGATGAAAAAAAAGAAAGAGAGAAGAAAGCAAGAAAGGAAAAAAAAAGAAGAATGAGAAGAGAGAGATAGAAGAAAGAGATAGAGAATAGAGATTAAAGAATGACGGAAGATAGAAGAAAGCAAAAAAGTAGTGGTTGAGAGAGAACAAAAAAGTGCATACTTTTATGAAAAAGACAGTCCTACAGCTATCAAAAAACTCTATTTTAGGTTACATAAGGGTGGACAACCTATAAACCCATCTTTTTGTTGGACTATAGCACTCTCCATCACCTAGCCTTCTTCTGTCCTGCTTAGGGTACTAGGTACATAAAAGTATTGAGTATCACAACTTTTGTAAAACTGGGTAGACCAAGCTATCTACCACTGGGTTAATTACCAATCAGTTTTTTGTCTCAAATGAAATCCTTCATCTCTATGGAGCATATTACTTATTATTATTATTATTCAAATGATCTAAAAACATCAGTTTATTGTCTATTAATTAACAGGTGAACTCGTCCTACCTCCTAGGGAACGCTTCCTGAACTGACCCATGAACGCATGCTTTGTTCCATCTTTTGCATTACGTCCTACAGCAGCTTGTACAAATGTCACACCAGCTAAAGGTGCGAGAGGTTATTTTTAAGGGTGCGAGAGGTTATTTTCTGCATCTGTCTGAGTATTATGAAGTGTGCCCGTGGACAATAGGATACAAGGTCGGGTGAGCGTATTGTAAATCACACGTTGGTGTCGGCACGGGTGGTGGGAACATCAGATAGAGCGAGCCTCCTCTTTTCTGATAACCAATGCACAATTAGACACTGCTTTTGCCGTACATTGAGTTCCTTTTTGTAGTAGCGCCTTGGGACTAGGTACAAAACACACAGAATATCTTTTTACTTTTGACGTCTTATCAATTCGATGCAGCATTTGAGCTCACAGACAAGGCGGCATGAAAGACTCCCCGGTGAAAACGCGCGTTGTGTGTTGTCTAGTAATGCAGAGAATCAGTCTTCACTTTTTTGGTTTCAACCATTCCCCTACCTCCTTGGGTACAAACAGGTACGTTTCAGGGATTGGGAAAAGATAGCATGTTGCTGCTGCGGTGGACTATAAAGGATTGTAAGATTTGTAGTCCACTTGGGCTGCTGAAGCTGTTCCTGTAAATATCCCAGTCTTGGCTTCATCTTGTGCTATATGTTAATTCCTGAGCTCTATCTATAGGTTTCGGGGATGCTCTAGGCTAACTGGTGTCTATGTGTAACCTTATTGCCATCACCAACTGACAACAAAGCCCTACTCAGGCCTAGATACACAAACCCCATCCCAGGCAGGAGCTACAGATGTCCCTGAACCTCACATGCCCTGTGTGGGGGCTTCTGTGCTTTTTATGGCACAGATACAACGGGGGGGGGGGCACAATGTTGGTGCCTAGTTTACTGGACATCAATGTCATGAAAGTTAACAAAAAAGAACATTATCAGAGTTCAAACCAAACGCCCGGTGGGCTGCTGGCCGGAGGTACCCCGTACTTATTCAAACTGCTTCTCCAGGAGCAGATTGTGCAGCGTTCCATGACCATAAAACTAGCTTGTGGCCTCATAAGCTCTCCTGCCTAATCACGGGGCCCCTATGGGAAACCTTACTGATGTACAGTGTTAGTAACCTAATAAAAAATGGCTGCTCTTCCAAGTATCCCAAGGTTGGCCTTGAACTCCTGTCTCTGCTCCTTTAACATTATATCTATATCTATATATATATATATATGACATTATTCTGTCATCTCAGGGATAGGTGACGAGCAGCCATCAAGTACAAATCCTATGACACTTAGCCAGACAGTGGAATAATGGCTGCCATAGTTCTCCTTTTGTTGTTGAAAGCAGCCGCTGTTGACTTTCTTTTAGACAGATGCATAACTTTTTAAATGTGTTTTTTTTTACATTTACAAACGGCGTGTAGAAATGCGATGCATTGAGGGGTGTTTTCTTTGAAAAGGTGCGTTAAAAAAGATCCGGAAGTGTTCTCATTAAACTGCATTAACTCTGTCAGCGTCCTTTTTTGTTTTTCAAATGCCAGATGAATTATGGAACAGTCCTCTGACAGATTTGCTACCATTAAAAGCCACGGGCTGTCAAATGTTTTTCATATGTTAAACCCTTGAAGGAAGTCTTACCTTTTTAATATAATTTTCGGACAATCTTTAAAAAGGCCGTAATAAAGGATCTATAACCTAAAAAAAAATATTAATTTTGTACTCAATCAAAAAACAAAAATTCCAGTTCTAAAACTAAATTGCATGGCACATTTTTGTTTTAGACCAACATTTTAGAATTTAATCCTTAGATTAAAACTATTCTACTGGTTAATTAACCATATTAATTCCCAGGAGCTTTCTAAATGAGCGCACCCTGAGACTTGAAATATTAACCCTTTAATAGAGCGTAGTGAAGATTCTACCTAGTGGCTCGCCAAATGTGTTATCCAAATGGCTCTAAGCCTTGACTTGTCATTATTTAAGGATACACTCTATTGAGTCACCTGTACTCAAGCAGGGATATCAACTATTGTTGATGTTAGGACTCATATATATATATATACGGGGCTGTAACACAAGGCAGTGAAGTGTAAACTGAATAGTTGCGAGCGTGGGGAAGCCCTTTTGTAGCCTCAGCCAAGGCCCCTGAATGAGCCTTTTATACTCCTACCATAGAGCGTTGATGGCACGTCTTATATGGTTGCGGAATAGCGTGTGCAAAGCTACACGCCATCTGTAAAGCCATGGTAAATTGCTTACATGGTCAGATCATGATGTGCCACGTATGAGACACAGTTATACTCACCATACCCAGAGACCCAGGGTCAAACTCTGTAGAATGATCATATTGTACATATCTCCTGAAATGTGAATAAAAAGTATGATTGCATGGGATAATATCTTGTATTATACAAGCGGTTGCCAGGGTTGGGTGGCTTATAAAAAAATGTGGAATTTGACACATCAGGTATGGTGCTAATACTCTAATAACTTGTTCTGTTACACGGGAGAGACTTCACTAGACTTTTTTATTTGTAGTCACAAATAGAGATGATGGATACATTTATAGACAATATAGAAACAATATATTTATAATTTGGTACTTGAGTATTAAATGGTGTATATAGTGATTACAAAGTTGTTGATTCAGCGATTATTCTGACAGTTCATGGAGCCATAAGGGAATATTTTCCACTTTTGGGCAAAATTGGCATATGTCTTACTAATAAAGGCTGCATATTAAAGTCATTTGTAAGTTCTTTAATATCCATTATTTGCTGGAGGAGATAAAGCATCTACCTTTAGGAGAAGCTGCAGCTACAGAGTTTCAGCGCACTAACCCCCCCCCATCATAATCTCATTTTTGTACAACTTTTGGCAACCTGAAGCCAGTGGCTGGAATGTATCCCACTATCTCAACAAGTACACGGGGGGGTAAATTCATGGGGGGATTATGATGAGGTCACTCAGCTTTCATATGCTTTAAAGATGACAGGTAGAGTGTCCCTTTAAAACTGTTTCCACTTTGGCTTTTTTTTCCCTATTTACCTATGAGGGCACACATTAGGGCTATTTCTGGGGATTTGTATTAAATTCTCGATTAGACAATGGCTCAATGTTACTTATATCCAAACCGGTAACACTTTGCTAACTTTTGTGCTAATGCTGGCAATCCCTCCAGCGCTGCAGAGGTTAATGCGGAGGGTTTGGAAGCATAAAGGAAAGGTTATTACTTGGCAGAAAAGAAAGGGCAGTCTGGATCAGTGCCTTCACTTAACTAACCTTTAAGAGCGCAATTAACATTTAAAGAAAATAAAGTTTTTAGGAATGTTATAAAATAATTGCCAAATTTTCGAATGGTTTGTATTTCTGCAACAGCTTTTTAATGTACCATAGTGCTGACTACCAGCATAATATGAAGTGTTCTCTTTATAACATATTTAGCCCTGCTAAGGTTAAACATTATGGCTGATCGGCCGAGTTAAGTTGTTTTTTTAGACCCGTGTATGGGAACAGTGCATAACCTAAACGTGGCTGATACAATTCAAGTTCTCAAGTTATTGAGTGTTATGTATGGGGGAAAAAGGCGAAGATTTGGGGTAATATTGGGCAGAATCTTAATATTTGCACAATGCGATTAATACATTAAAACAGCATATATGCTTTTTGTTTGTAAACGGTGAGATAATAGGCAGCCTGTGGCAGGGCAGCATTATCCAGCCTATTTGCTATCCTGAAGATATCCCTTCTTCTTACTCCGCCCTCTCAAAGGCTGCCTCAACCAATCAACTCTAATCAGCAACTTAACAATAGAGCAGGGATAACTTAATGCGAATGAATGAATGATCATGCAGATGCCAATAAAAGGACATTAAAGTACATTTCTCTATGTTATACACGTAAAGTGGATTTTTAATACCAATATCGGGCTTATTTTAATATTACATAGGTTTATTTATCGTACAGCACAGTAAAAAGGTTGGGTTTGGGGAGCGTGACAGTTCCTCTTTAAATGCCATCACACCTTAAATCGCAAATTGGCTTAGTTACAGACACAGATCCACAACGTCTGATGTGTTAATCCTTAGGATGCACATCCATTCTCCTTTGTCTTTGTACCGTAACTCAATGGGAAAACCAAGCTTTTCATAGTAGGTATAATTGATGCACAAGCAGTGTCTGTTCGTCACCCTTCTGACCCGGACACATTAGTCAAGCCGGCTTTATTGCCTGAGGACAAAAGCACTTCATCTGAAATGCTTGAGACGTCTGCTTTATTAAATTATCGGAGGACTCAAATAGAAGATGATATTTTTTATACGTTTGGAAGACGGCATAGGACGTTCGATTCGTCCCTGTAATGTACAATTGAGTCTTTTAGGGGCTGCTTTCCGGACCCCGACTGGGTTAATGCTTACAGGAAGAATACAATGCAGCAAAATGAAGCCACATCTTAGAAAAGGGGTCATTAATGACCAGGTCCCCCGTTCATATAAGTAATACACCCCCTTGGTCCTTACTAGGATTAAAGCTTGCATTATTTATGTCGTAGTTTATGTATTTAATTAAAGCAATCGTAAGAAGACACCCTGCTGGTCTATGGTGTTTTGGGCCTCTATGGCTTATAAAATACAAGTTATCAATTATTTATAGGAGCCCTTACATGCTCTTAGTCATATTCTTGTATGGGTGCTCTGTACATTATATCTCTATATCTATCTATATGTATATATATATATATATATATATATATATATATATATACACATTTACAAATGTTGGTGACTCCAAGATATGATAGGATATCATTGGATGTCAATTGTCTTCAGAATTCCTCGTATTAGGTAACGACCTCCTGGTGTATCCATCCAACTTTCCTTCTGTCCTTGTTAACATGTTATAACAATGTTATCATCAGTTTCATAAATTATTATATGGGAAACATGAGAATATACATTTTTTTCTATTTGCATCACTGGTATTTAAATCTAATTTTCAAGTTGACATTATACTTGGAATCCTCTCCCAAAATTCATGTTCTGACCCTTACATTTTTTGGTTTCCCTTTTGTTTTTTTTGTAGAATCTCATAAAAAATCTCCCGGAGCAGAAAGAACTGAGTGCTTTGGCGCAGCTGAAGAGCGAATACGAAGACTTGTGTGAGCCGGAACAATTTGGAGTTGTGGTATGTACCGAAAACAGACCAATAATTCAGCTGGGGTTTGTCATCTGTCAGACGGAATAAAAAGAAAGACATTTCAATTGCGTATTGATTTTTCCATTATAGTAACTACTTACATTGCCGCGTGTGAAAACTGGCTCGACGCCTTTTGGTAATATTATTTATCAGAGGCTGGGCAGATATAGAAAATGCGTAGAGATCAGTGTGAAAGGTAAAAAAAAAAAAAATGACCCTATTTATTCAGCTCAGGGAGTGCTAGTTTTTAGACGCAAAGCACTGGGACTTACGGAGATGGCAGAAAACATCACAATATTGGGTTAATAGAGCGGTCATCCATGAAGATGCTCTTGAATTCGAAATATGGTAACATTTTGATTATCACACAAAGCCCCAGTAATTCATCTGGAGATTTTATGAATTATTCCTCAGCGATATTTAGAAAAGGGAGAATTGTAATTAAATAATAAAAGTTTAAAGTACTTACGGGACTAAAATGAACCAAAATGGGCTAAGTTTGGCAAAAATCATGTTGTCGATATTTCTGCCTTTTTTTTTATCTTGCTCCCTTTAGAACACAGAAATCAGGACCAGTTTAAACCATTTTTTTTTTACAAATTCTCTTTACTGATTTCTGCCTCGGAACTAAAACAGATCAATGGCGGACGTCCTTGTTTTAAAGCTGCAGTGCCATTGAAGATCCCTCACGAAAAACTATTTTGCTACTTGATAGGAGGTCATAGAAGCAGAGACAATTCACATTGCACAACTGTTAAGAGGCTCTCGAGTGCAGCTTAGTATAGCTCTGGTAATCATTTTCACCAGGTCTATCCCAACCTGAACAGATGGTTCATTTCAAATCACGGACTCAACAAAAGATGATAGAAATTAGTATTTTGGTGCTAGAAGCTTCATTATTTCATGGGAATGTTCTTGTCTGCAACCTTCCAGTCAATCATTTTTACACTGCGTGCTTTGTATGTATTGTTTAAGATGTATGCACTTGTGCTGCAAAGCTTTAAAAGTGGAGCAATCACCATAGCAACCAAGAGATTGGCCCCAGTTTAACACAAGTGCATATGTATTAAACAATCATGATATAACATCGTTGTCTTACGAATCACATATCATGCTGCACATGATTGGCAGGAGAGGATTATTATAACAATGTACATAAAGAGTTTTCAGTACTAATAGTTTGGTCTTTACAAGAATTGATTATTTTTCATTCATTCATCCATTCATTCATTCATTTTTATTAGTATTGTTAGAGTTAATTATGTAAGATGAGCTGCGGTGCAATCCCCTTGCAAGGAGGAAGATTTAAAAACTTAATTTCAGGTGGCAATTATAACCATATTGTTGTGATATACGACTTTGATATTAAACGAGGGGAACTTGCCCACAAAGGCAGTTTTTAATACCGGGAAATAAGCAGAGAACAATGACCTCACTTGGCTCTGCAAAATTCCCCAGCCTATCCAGAGTTCCTTGGAAAACTAAAGCCTCTTATAACTAAACAACTTTTTATGGATGATTTTATTGAAGAGAAGGAGGTAATTGTCTAGCTTGGGAGTTGTTACCGAGAAAGCAACAAAACCTCAATAGCAAAAAATGCTGAATGAAGAGATGTCCAATTCAGATTTTCTTTCTGTTTAGTTCATATTATTGTTTCTGAAGGCATCCAAAGATCTAGCTTAAGTTTCATAAAAAAGAGACATATTATTTTGGTTGTCAGCTGATGACAATGACTTCACGAGGCTTAATAGAGGTTCTCTTCCTTACATTTCTTGCATTCTGTAGTTCCTTAAGCAAACATACCTTAGTAGATCTGTCACTTCATTCTTTCCAATGAAGGCTTATTCTTAAAAAAAAAAGCAGCAGAAAAACCTTTTAACAAACTTATTTTTTGTGTCTATGGCAATAGCCTAACAGTGCCTATCACACTACAATCCCCCCCAACAAAAATTTAAAAAACGAGGCAACATTTTATGTGATGAAAGATTATTTGTTGGAAAGCTTTTGGAGAGGTCGGCAGCCCCAGGAACGATGTTTCTAATACTGTATTTGTTGTGAAATTCAGCAGAGGAGTTGGAAGAAGACCTGTAGGATAGATAATATATTTATATTACAGAAAATCATAGTGTATTAAGTCTAATATCGGAGGAAATATGGCATTTTGTAGGCATTATTACAGGGGTTTACTACACATACTAGCATTCGGAGCAAAGCCGGGTTTAAATCAGCTGTTCCACTCGGTCTCCTCCTTAGCACAGATCATTTCTTTATACACACTTTGCCAATCCATTCTCTGTTCCTCCTGGCAAAAATCACTTTGTCAATTCCATCTTAAACCTCTGCCCTTTAATAACTAATCACTCTCTCTGTGTCGTCCATATTTTGCACTGATGTTCATTTTTCCAACGTTTATTCCTAGTTTTTCAATATCTTAAGACACCTGCCTGAATTAACTTTGTTTTTTTATCCATTTGTTGTACATTGTGTTTTTTTGTATTGTATATCCTTATACATTAATTAGGGAACAATTACCCAATAAGTGAGATTAATACGGATATATTATCAGTAAAATTATTTTGTAAACTATACTGTTTTCAGATGTTCATTATAACATAAACCATCATTCACTAGTTTGAGGTCACTGTGACATCATTGCAAAAGGGTTTTCTAATGAATTACCCTTTTGAACTTAAACTTGGATCAGCGAACACAGCGTGCCATTGGAACCCGAGAGTGATGGGAATGATAAAGGGCCTCTGTACGCCTATGAAGATTTTCTATTAAAATCAGCCGTTTCCAGCTACAATAGTCATTTACAACATTAACCCCGTCTGCGCTGGATTTCTGATCCATGTCATATTATTGTTATGGACCAAGTTCGCTTCTCCTTAAAAAACAAGGACATTTTGAAGCGACCCAAAACTTTTGAACATTAGTGTACACATAAAAGGGGAAAAATATGTTTACTTGAATAGCATTCGTATATCACAAAAGGTCAGTGACTGTTATGGTAGCGATGTTACTATTTTCTTTAATCGCTCGAATATTATTGACATTGCCTGCACACACGCACATCAGCTCCATCATGTCTGCTGCTAATAATTAGATTGAGGTCTCTTTATCGCAAACACATTGAGGATGCTAGGTCTTTGCATCCTATCAGGACTGCATAATAATGCCTATATAGGATTAGAATGAGCAAAGCTCCTGGATACCCTTTATAAATAAAACATAATAATCTCTATGACCAGCCTGGTCGCAGCACTAAGTCTGTTTCCACATAAAGGATTAAACAATGGATGGAGCTCTAGATGATAAAACCGAGATGGACGTAGAGTCCCGAAAAAATTGGTCGCAAAATTCTTTAAATAGTCTTGATTAACCCCACCCCTAACCACGCCCCAACCACACCCCAACCACACCCTCAAAAATAAAGATGTCCCCGTTTAATATGTGGTATAGAGCGCGGGAAGTAAAATAATAATGAAAGAAAAATGTAGAAACATAAATATGGACTCAAAATATATCTAACTTGTGTCAAGTACACCATTTTCTCTGTATAATTCAGGAAGTAATGCAGCTTTATTGTAAGTGACAAATATAAATAAAGCACGTTGGCGGGAGATTGTGCATAATATTACATTTTTGACAGGTCAGATCAGATTAACCCAGTGCCAAATTTGTATAGAGGTAATTGCTCCATTATATTAGGAGATGTCAAGAACAGAAAAGTATGACAAGGAAATTGTTAGAGTCCACGTTTAATGAATTTGTTATTGTGGCTTGGTGGCACTTTTAACAGTTCAAGTTCTAGCCCTAGAATATGCTGTTTTTGTGTCAATCAGAACTGATATGGTTATTTTCAGAGTTTATTGGGAACATGACATGCATTTTTAATTCATAGAGTAGAATAAATAAATACATATAAAGTAGGAGCAACAGTAACATATATATATATATATATATATATATATATATTATATATATATATACCATTCAAATGTACTGTCCATTAAATAACATGAGATGGATCAGAAATCTGACGGGGTTAATGTTATAAGTGACTATTATAGCTGGAAATGGCTGATTTTTAATGGAATATCTTCATAGGCATACAGAGGCCCTTTATCCCTCCCATCACACCTGTGTTCCTGGCCCTTTATCACTGTGTTCCAGTGGCCTTTATCACTCCTGTGTTCCAGTCGCCCTTTATCACTCCTGTGTTCCAGTGGCCCTTTATCCTCCCATCACCCTGTGTTCCAGTGGCCCTTTATCACTCCCATCACTCCTGTGTGTTTTCGCAGGTTCCAGTGGCCCTTTATCACTTCCCATCACTCCTGTGTTCCAGTGGCCCTTTATCACTCCCATCACTCCTGTGTTCCAGTGGCACGTTGTGTTCCCCGATCCAAGTTTAAGCTTAAAAGGCTAATTGATTATAAGAAAACCCTTTTCTAGTGACCCCATGATACATATCGTGGAAAGGTTATGGGGTTAGCATGTTGGGCAGATTAACTTCACCTTCTATTTTATTGTCTCTTGTACCATTTTGGCCTCTGTTTGGTAAATGGAGAGTTTACAGGAGAGTTGTGGGTTTAATTCCCTCTCTTCCCTATACATGAAGCCAACACTGGCAATTTTCTCCAGCGAGAACGAAGTGAACCAAGTTCTGTAGCTTCCATGACCTCTTTAGGACGTATGTTGGTGCTTCATTATCCAGCGTAGGATTTGCTTATTTTCACACCAAAACAGCTAGACATTTTTCGGTTCTTTTTTTTTTTTGCATAATATGTATCCACAAGCAGATATCACGTACTGTGTAATTCTTATTACTTGGCATTTGATCTGTATTCGGTCTTTAGATTCATGTTAACACAAACTAATACTCCTATTATGAAACAAACATTAAAAGGGTGATTGTATGTATAACACTTTGTCAGCGTAGCACCGTTCCAACGGATCTTCCAAATAGGTTTTTAACAATGCTTCTTCCTGTTTAGTTTAAATAATAAAATCGCTAAAGTTCATGTAATGAAAACTCATTTTAAATTTTAAATTCTTAAAACAGATCATAATTTCCATGTACAAATTAGTTAGAAGGCTAAAGTAATAACATGAGCTTGTGATAATCCGTGCATTCATCACACATAATAAAGGTCAAACGTAGTTGTTAAAAATTCATTTAGAAGAAACTTGCTTTGAAATCAGGTTACTTATCATCAAATAGATAATTAACTTAATATTATTCATCATGTTTGTGAATGAATTCAGAGATTCACATTTTCATTCGGATGAAGTTTTGAACCACATAGAAAAGCAAATTATCATCTTGCATTTTTTGTTTTTAAATTTACATTTTACGCTCACTCTGGCTTTTGATTAATGCAAAGTAATTTAATATTGTTTTGGGGGGGAAATTGAGAAATTCAGTGTGGTCAATTTACATTTTCTCACTTGCAGCAAGGACATGTATGCAGATTAGCGATACATTAGTTAGTCATTCCAGAATCAGAACGTGCCAATTTACAAAAGAATTTTGTAAATTACAAAAAGGCACTCATTTGCATATTATTTCTGAAAGATAATAGAACATTGAGTGATATACACCTCTACGCTACCATTCAAAAGTTTGGGGTCAGATATGTCGGGTTTTTTTAATTTTTTTTAAACCAAAGCAAATTTTGTCTATTAAAATAACATGAAATGAATCACTAATCCAGCGCAGACGGGGTTAATGATGTAAATAACTATTGTAGCTGAAAAAGGCTGATTTTTAATAGAATATCTTCATAGGTGTACAGTAGACCTTTATCACTCCCATCACTGCTTTATCTCTGGTTTAACCCTTCCTTTGCAAAATTACTTTTCATTTCTTTTGCCTAATTCTTACAATACTGCTCACACTCCAGTGTCAGATCCAGATCTGTGTATTTGTGTACACCTCTTCTTGAAAACAATGTTTCATGTAGCCACTGATCAGGATTTTTTACTTTAAGGAGGAGAGTTGTGATTTAAACTCACCCATTTCACTATTCGTTAGGAAGGGCCGACACTAGTAGGTTCTCCACTGAGAAAGGCTGAACATGCCCTTTACAATGCATAATTCAGTAACCTTGAAGAAATCACATTGATTTAACTACACATTATGCAGGGTCAGCCAAACGCTTCCTGAGGTTGGACCTCCATAATGCATAGTAAAGTCAAAGATAACTTTTAAATGATGTCCACCTTCAATGGACCTTTGAAGCACCAGTTGTAGTTCTATCTGGACACACGATTCCTCCTAACCCCTACCTCGGATCTTTTGGCCTATCTTGACAAGTCTATTGGCAGAAACGTATTAGAGAATGGCATATGAGCCAGGGGTCATTAATAAACCACAGCTGGGAAGCAACAAGAGTTATCATTCTAGGACTTCATACAACAGTGTTTAGTTACGACATGACTTCCTAACTTTCCTTCCTTCCAGCACAACTCATTGGCATCAAAACACTCAAAAGTTTATTAAAGTTGTTTCATAGACCTCTAGTATGGGGAGTTAATTGTTAATAAGTATAGTTTACGCAAAACATTCCACTATAGCACCCAGAAATGTTAAATACTTCTATATGCCCATGACATGTAATAAAGACACTTTATGTGTATCCACTTTGTATATTGTGAAACAGGGCGATGAAGCTTTATCCGTATCTGTAGACATTCACTGCCAGAGGCAAGCAATTTATCGTTTGCCCCTGTGACATTGAGCAGATTAAAGTTTGGGGATGGCCTGGCAAGCTGAGAGCAGAGATAAGAGTCTGGTGGTCAGAGCTCCATTCATAAAGCTGTGATAGCCATCGCCATGTTCAAACAGATACTGCCTTGTTGTTGAGATTTGTAGAGCCTGCTTTTATGGGGAATAAAATACAGTAACGGTCGGACATGTTATACTGTAATCTATGAGGATGATTCCTCCGACTTAACTCTTTCAAAAACGCACGGCAATAAATACTGTAACTTCTACTCGGACTCCTGCACATTATAGATTGCCGTGGAGCAACTGTTTAACCATTTAAAGGAATGATGGATTTCCAACTCCAGGTGCTGGAGGCTTATTTGGGTAAATGCAGTCTTCCAGCTCTACTATGCGGGCGGCTAAGCTTAGTAACGCTTGGGCTAAAACCCATATTATATTATCAATTGAATGATATCTAAACGTTCCTTACAGATACATCACACTTGAAATCTGCGCTTGAATATAGATAACTGGATTGAGATTCTAGAACATAATAAAGTAATCGAGTAATGTTTATCTAATGGACAATTATTTACTTGTTACCATTAGCAAGTCCCTACAATATACTCTTTATAATGGACTCTTAAAAGGTTAATATTCAAACAGTCCAGAGACTTTTACAAAGATAAGCACTTCCTACAGCAAATAAAATCAACTCTCCGTTTAGTGAATAAACACCATTCAACTCACACAACATTCGGAACTTTTATGGGGTAAATAACAGTCCGTCCTCATAAGTTGTTTTTGTGTTTTATGGTATCTAGTAAATTATTATTTACATTTGAATGAACACAAACAGGAACACAGGCCGACAAACAGTGGCGATTGTCATGAATATACATTACATACCATTTTGGGTGCCCCTTCAACAATTTGTTTACATTTTTTCCCCATATTTTCTAATCATACCTCAGCCAGGCACACATTCGCTATAACTGAATGCTTTAGTGCGTAACCACATATTATTTTTTATCAAAACACTGTGTATAATTACTCTAAATGCTCTGTGATTTCCTGCAAAGAGTGGCTCCTGGGGGTGATAGTAATGTGGAGCAACACGTAACATGCCAAATCTTTTACTCTTTTTGTAATTTGTTAACTTAACGCTTCCTCCTCAAACTACATTATTCTGGTAGAGCGAGTTTAGAGCGAAGGCATGTAACGAGTTCTAGTCCTAGGAGGAGTACCAAATACCCTCCACCCTGTTATTTTATATATGATTTACAGTAATGGGGGATTATGAGAAAGGTCATTTTTTCCATCTTTATTGAATTACAAAGCATTAGGTATTGACGGCTGGAAGATCTATTTATTTAAGGCCATGAATGATGCCCCCTACGTATCATATCCCTATATAGTTGGAAGTAGAACTAGACTTCCAGATTTCCAAAAATTTGCACTTTTCTCCTCCTTGGATTTTTACTGACATTTGCCATATGTGCCCCACCAGGGAGCGGAATCAGCTTTTTACGTTATGTCCAGGAGAAAATCCTTTCAATATTTGGCTTGGCTCAAGCCTGACGTTATTTCCTTTTTGGTTTTGCAGATGAGTTCAGTTAAAATACTCCGGCCGCGACTTAACGGTATCCTCTTTAAGTTGATGTTTGATGAACACGTCAGCAACATCAAGCCAGATATCATAAGCGTGACGCTAGCCTGCGAAGAGCTGAAAAAGAGTGAGAACTTCAAGAAAATGGTAGAACTTGTGCTGCTCGTGGGAAACTACATGAACTCTGGCTCTAGAAATGCACAGTCGCTTGGATTTAACATCAGCTTTCTCTGCAAGGTAAGGCCTTTTTCGGAACTGTAAACACACTGATAGAACTTAAACCTTTGTGGTATTAGTAGGCCCTTCTGTGCCATAACACATCATGTTTATGGAGTTACCGTGTTGTTTAACTTTACACTTAACCCTTAATGTTTCTGTGACTGCATACATTCATCGTTTATATAAAGTTAACAAGGATCTAACGTACAGGTTGCAGTAGACCTTATTAACATTCTATGGGAGATTTATACTTTATTATAGACACAGTACTTAAAATTGTACTCATGGCATTATGATATGAATGTTAATTGTTTCAGTCTTACTAGATTGAACATGAAGCTTTGAGCCATAATCATACCTGGGAACTCTTGGGGTTTGCCCCAGAGTCTCCGGGTAAATCGCTGGTTTCCCATCAGTTTCCTCTTTCTTCGGGCGAGAGGGCGGCGTTTAGTCACGCCCACTCCGCCTCGTACTCCCCACCCCTGTACGGTGGTCTAGGGCTACCCCAGTCCCTATGTGTGGCTAGCCCCGCCTCCACATGCAGCTAACCCTGCCCCTTTATGAGGCCACTCCCCATAAGACGGAAAGCTCCTGGCACCCTATCCTGGGAAGTTCCTAAGTCTAGCCATTATTAGCAGACTTTCCACGACTGCATAATGCTCCTGCTGCTGATCACATTGTACTAATTTGCAAATACCCTTCCACTTACCCCCTTGCAATAATACTAAAATAACAGGGTATAAATAACAGGGTATAAACTTATATTAGATTTATAAATGTTTTTGGGGTACCTCTTACTACTGCTTCTTTTTTTATTATTTTAATCTAATATCTACTACTGTGTTATCTGTTAAAAGCCTGGGATCAGTGATGCCCTGACTGCTTTTCATGACATCAATTAAGTGAACAATTTAATAACAATTTTTGACATTTTTGTCCCTTGAAAAAAAATATAAGTTGAACTTACTCTTTAACAGCAAAAAAAAACAAATCATGGTAAATACTGAGAAGGCTGATTGCGTGTTGGAAAGAAATGACTAAATATTGTCACAATGGTAGCTTTAGATATTAGCAAAACAGCACACAAATAAGACAAATTCTCTTTGTGCTTTTCTCGTCGGTGATGTGAATTATTCACAGCTAAATTATTTAGTTCTTTTTTATATTTTAGTTTTATTTTTTTTTTACTTTATAAACAGCACCTTGGTTTTGACAGCATTATTCAGTGTTCTTCCTTACAAGTAAATGCTTTTTGGCAACTCAATTATTAAAAGTTCCAATAATCGCAAAAAAAAAAAGATTCAAAACAAAAAAAAAAATGCATCACGTGTGTGTCAACCGAGAAGACGAAGGTTCGGCTTGAAAAAAGGGGACCGTTGTCTCTAAACTGTAATTATGAATGACGCTGCAAAATTAAAGGCATAAGTGAAATTGAAAAGTGAAAGCTTTCACATAATTAAACCGGCAGACTGCGGCTATTTATATAAGAAAGACAGTCAGATACAGTTAATCTGAGTCAATTTGCGCATGTTTTTTTCTTGTTTGGAATTCAAAAAGGATCTGGGATTAAGCCGTGAATAGTAAATACGGGCTATTAGATTGGTTTCTAGCTTTAAACTTGAATATGCTCTCACCCCGCAGATGATTCAAGCATGGATTGACCTGGTTTAGCTCTTTGGTACATTAAACACACTGCAATCAGTGGTCATTCTGTTGTTTGGAATGAAACATGCGTCTCTGCCTCCCAGTGTATCCGCCTGTATTATCCGGACTGTACTGGGAGCTAATGGCCACCAGAGTTATTTAGAGACAATGAACTCTATGTATTAAACAAGATTCTTCTAGAAGTCCTTAAATACCATAGCAACCAACAGAATGTCCCTGCTGATTAGGACACCCCCTCTGTTGAAGGAATGATGATGCTACAATGTAGCAATGACTGCTAGGGAGAACGTAATGCTCCCGTGCCGTGGAATGCTCCATAGATACGATCGATGGAATATTCTAACCTAGGCCAACTAGATTTAGGCTTAGGGTGGCTGATCTGAAGAAGGCAACTTTTTTAGTGGCAGATTGTCTTATATGGAGAGTGGCTTCCCTAGTACACCTCAGCTTTCTAAACGCCCATTGGGGAAGTTAAGAATCTACCTTCAAAGCGGCCCACTTGTATTGTGGTGATCTCTGTAGAGTTTTTCCATGCTTAGAAGGCGTGCCAGTATACGATGTACTCATCTTAAAGAAAGAAGGACCTGCCCTGGGTCATCACTGGATACAAAAGTATCTTAAGTTTGCAAGAGGCACTGATGATGTGGGTTTTTCATGCCTCTAAGCTGATGAAGACCTGATTTTGTTGATAATCCTATATTCATCTATTCCTTATTCTACGTTTTTTAATTTATGAGGGTACAGAGCTGTCTCGTGCTTATCTCCTTGGGGGTTCTTCCATTGGCACATACGCAAGCCCTTTCCGCAGATCTTAGCTGGTCAGGCAGTTTAAGGCCCTGTTTGTCAATGGATCAGTTTTTCCAATTGCTTAAGGATTCAGACAGAAAATGGACTTTGTACACACGGGTTTCCTTGATGGGACTGTTTTGTTCTTGTATTTCTTATGTCGCCAGGATACATTG
Organism: Spea multiplicata; assembly: GCA_009364415.1. Lineage (NCBI taxonomy): Eukaryota > Metazoa > Chordata > Amphibia > Anura > Pelobatidae > Spea > Spea multiplicata. The sequence continues at coordinate 196,589 of VKOC01000674.1, forward strand.
AGCTAAAAGGCATCAGACTTTGAGTGATAATTATGAGATAAAGCCAACGCCTTGGCTTACCGAAGAGGTTAATTTTCATGAAAACTTTATCTGCGTTCACTCGTCTATGATATACACCAGACCCGTATCTGTCATGTACTTGTCAAACCCAAGTATGAGCTCAGCCCACTGATCTGACTTCTTTTACTCGAGGTAGGCTCAAAGGAACACACGCAGAGCTTCTGCCAAACTTCAGATGAAATAAAGGCAGCCTTAAGGGAAATACCATCATGTAGCAATAGTTGTTTTAGAGGAAAGAGATTAGGATTTTTTTTTTTTATATAAAATCAAATGCTGTATTCACTGTACAGACACGATAATCTTCTGGGAAATACATTCTCTTCTGGCAAAGCATTTGCCATTAAGAAATAATAGTAAACATTTGCATGGGAGATGAGGAGCTAAAAACTCATCACATCCAGAGTACTGCGCAGCTCATTTAAAGCGGTGATTCCTCCTCAATTGGATTCGTTTTTCATAAAGTTGCGGGTTCATTATTATTGAACTGTTCTGATTGTGACACCGGAGTTCTGAATAGAAGATTAATGTGAAAACACAGGCGCAGCATCCAATATCGAGGTTTATGGGTACTGGAAAAAAATATCTCCTTATGTGCTATTGTTATGTTAATTGGAAGCTGAGACTTTGGGGAAATACACCAAGGTAAACATTATGTTTAACCCTGTGAGTGTAAGAGAGAAGAAAAGTATAATGAATTGTTAAATATTTTATATCTCAGATCACCAATGGTGGGCAATACACCTCATCATGTTTATTAACTATTTTAAGGATTCCTAGCTGTGAAAACTATAATGAGTCTTAAAGAGAAGAATTTTATGATGTCCTATAAAGGTCTGTGTGTCTCGGTTCCATCCAAATCCACGGCACGGTTTAAGCATTAAAACATAACTCCTAGTACTATGGAAAGCCCAAACTATTCCCAGAAATAAATTATTTAATCACATAAAAGTTTGTCTTATTCATAATTTTTGCCAGGAACGCTTAATTTGGCATATGACACAAAAGCTGATACTGATTGGTTATTGCCATAGAAACTGCTGGCTTCCTAAAACTTTCTGTGTTGATTTTTATGAGGTTAAACATATTAACACATTGGATGAATGCTTTTATTTAAGTAGAAAAGAACATTAAAAAAAAGCATAGATTTGCGAATAAAGAATTCTCGCAATGTTTTCAATCCAGAGTTTAAATAGTTCTTCAGGTCCTCCATTTTATCAAATGAAAACACCGACAGAACTTAATAATATCTGTTGTGAATCAATGTGTTCTGTACGTATTTGTTATGAAGCTAATATGTTAATTAAATCCACTTATTTTTAGCAGATATGACACTTGTTTTTCCATTTTCTGAAGTGAGCAGTTTCAGTGGATATGACGGTGGAAATTAGCACCCAACCCTTTTAATGCTGTATATCTCTGCCCATAACTACATTATGTCCGCTTCTCTGCAGTCTTCTTTATATATAATAAACGGTTGTCAGTTTAATGACCTTTCGTACCCGTACAGAGCCATTCACTAAGATAAATGCCATTTCCAGTCCAGTCAGTTCCGACATCAGATGCATCAAAAGTTTTCAGGTAAATATATCGTTTAATCCAGAATGGAGAGATTAACTACTACTTTGGTAGTGAATTCTGTCAATATTCCGAGCAATATTGAGCAGTATTCTGAGTTTTCCTGAGCAATATTTCTGTTTTTTTACATACACGGAGCATCCAGTAGTCCTATCATTGTCAAAAATCTATATAGCTACTCTATGGACATACCTGGAAACTCATCAAGATTGACCCAGAGCCTCTAGATAAGGTGCTGCTTCCCTGGGACTCTGGGACTCTGTCCAGGCAACGAGGAGCGATGTTTAGCCAGACCCCATTAGTTAAGATGGCCTAGGGCTAGCCTCACCTTAATGCACCACATCGGAGTATCTAGAAACTACAGGGCCCTGCTGCAAAACTTGCCCCAGGGCCTCTGCCAGCTTGTCAGTGCCATCTTAGCCCCCAAACTGTTTGTCAGTGTCATAATTTTTCCCAAACAGCTTGTCTGTGCTATCTTTCCTTAAACAGCTTGTCAGTGCCATGTTTGCCCCAATCAGCTTTTTTTCAGTCCTCCTTTAGGAGACACAGCTAATATTTTGAGGAATTAGAGATTATTATGAAGTTATTACTATTAATAGGGGATTACCATGTAGAGCTGTAGATCATTTCATTCCTTCAAAGTTCTGTGATATTGGAAGCTGTCAGGGCCCATGGGCATGTTTTTGACTCATGATTCCATTAGGTGCTTTAAATACTGCACTTAATTTTGAATAAATACTACACCTTTACTTATTCTGGAGGATTATTAAAATAGAAAATAAAATTTACATTATTTCCATAGTCCTCTTTTTAATGTTTCATATGTTCTCTTAAATACTAAAGATCAATTACATAAACGTCAAGGGAGGGTTTCTATATCTGCGAAGCCGCAATCATGTCTTTTCTAGCCTCATTGAAACGGGAGAGAATCAGATAAGATTTTTGTTTTCTTTTCAAATCAAAGGCAGTCTTCCCTCTCTCCATGTTGGTTAACCAAACACTGAATTAAAGGGTATTACGTCCTAGCACAATCATTTTTTTCATTGATTTGAGGTGAGGAAATCATTGCACAGAAGATGTGAAATGGCTCTTATTGCATGCCGTCGTCGCCTGTATACATGCTAGAACTGCAAAAGCACTTTTTAAAAATTTTATAATGTCCAGAGAGGGTTTGAAACAATGCTTGCCTTTCTAGAAATGAAAGTTTTAAAAGCTAGGACTCTGAGTAATTAAAAGGGATGAGCAAATAAAAAATTTGGAGCTCTGTTACTATTTTGCGGGAGAAGATAACTGGGGGGTCTGCGTTTCATCAAAATCCCCCAAATCAGCTGCAAGCTTCCGTTTTAATAAATAAATCTATAAGATGAGGTTATAGTGTGCAATTTATTAATTACATCAAGTATAACTTTCCCATAGTCTTATATGTGTTTGTGAAAGAATCATATGTAATGCCCAACATCATTATAGGAGATTTTAAGGGGGGGGGAATACATTGATATTCAAGGGTAAGGTATGCAGGGAATGAAAATCATCTGAATTGAAATAGAGCATGAATGAAGCAAAAGCTAAACAAGGGAACTTTTGGTTATATATATCTATATATTATACTTTGAACATTTTAATAGCGTGATGCCTTTAAAATAAAATTGCCAGGCCGCATGTAAATGTGGCTAAATACCAACCATGTTCTAAGAATTTTAAACTTGTAATGAGCCCTGAAGCAATAATTCACACAACCAGAACCATGTATAGTTTAACTGTCAGTATAACAGCAGCACAAATGGAATGACATTTCCTTCAACATTTTTCATTCCGTGTGACACGGATGTCATTTGGCTATATCCTGTAAAGGCTAGAGAGCTGAAAGCACGCACTGGAACTGTTTTCAGTAATATATATCGTTAAAATCAGTGAGAATGTTCAGCCACAAAGCCCAGCCAGGCACCTCGGGAGATGCAGTTAAAGATAAAGACCATTATTTCTATGATTATCAAAGCTTGGCACCCATTATCAGTTGTTTTGCAAAAAAAAAAAGGCTAAACCTTCCATTCCTGTGTAAATCAAACCCATGTCATTTTCTTAACAATGGTCCCACCCTAGTGATCTATCTGTGTCGGGCCAAGTTCTTGGAAACCCTCTCTGAATGTAGGATATCTGCTTTTTTCTGAGCAGATCTGTATGACCTCCTCCTGTCTTCAGTACTTATATGATTACTCATAGAACATCCATTGGGTCAAGGTAGAAAATGAAGACTTGGCTTACTGATATAACTAAAAGGACGATTGAGATCCTTTCCTTTTTCAGCCTGTTTGCCATTTTAATTTACTCAGCTCTGGTTTGGTGACGTACCTCTGCGTTGTGTCAGTAATGGAATGGTGCAATCCAGAAGGCATCTGTTTGAGAGCGGATGGAGGCTTATAGGCCAATTCATAATAGTTAAAGTTGTAATACAAGTAACTCAGCAAGTAATACAAGTGATACTAGTGATACAAGTAACTCAACTAACTGAACTCGAAACTACTCAAGTAAATGAAAAACATCACCTCTTCTTTTCATAACAACTAATATTGACTTGGACAGCTTCTTCAGTTGCAACTGCAAGTAAATCAACTGCAAGTAAGTCAACTGCAAGGAAGTTATTCATCGAGTAATCAGCCAAGTATCTTAATTCTCCTTAAAATGGAAGTAGAGATTACTTTTGTGAAAAGATAACTTGCTTGTTGTCCTGACCAAATAGAGTCAGCTGTGAACGTGAGACATTTCAAACCCTTGTCAATAGACTAATGTATTGGTGAAATTGTAACACAGTGGAAGTTATGCATGATGTGAAGAACATTTTGGAGGTGAGCCACCTTTATAAGATGTTCAAACAGCGTGTTGTAATGATGCCTTGCTAAGTGTTATTAAAACTTGCTATGTATTCCAGACCTATAGCTCTATAGAGTAATTGTGTGATCTTGCCATAACATTACAGCCGCAATGTAATCTATGGGGTAGAAATACTGTAAGAAAGACGTTTCTTTCTGCGCTAATGTAATAGACCTCGGAGGTACAATGTTATGACACCCACCCGGCAACACAATGGTTAATTAAAGGCAGCAGTTCTGATTCCCTTTGAACTGAAAGCGAGAATCGTTAGATTTGGTAGTTTGAAGAAAAACAGCGACTGGCTGGAGCTGGTACATCACAGCTGGCGATATGTAATTCCAAGATTAGAAGAGGTCACAAAAAATGTGCTTTTCTGCAACCACAGTGAACAAGAAAGATTATTTTTATTGAAGTTCTAAGATTAAGTGAACACGCTAAGATTTTTTTTATTGATATCCAAGTTTTCTGTTATCCTATGGGTGATTTTATGACTGTCTGCTGTTTGTTTACCAGCGAGGCATGTTTATAAAAATGATTTAGTGGCAAAAGGCAGCTAATGGCTCTGCTTCTTCCACCGACAAAAAAACGGGGACAAAAATTCAGCAAAGTTATATAATGAGATGAGTATCGCATAATTAGTCTGGCTGAATATTCTGTGAGATACCTAAAGAAATCCAAAGATTAGAGGGACTCTTAAAGGGACAATGACTCTTGATCGTTAGAAAGCCCTCTTGCAATGATGTTATAACATAAACGGCTACGTGACCCCAAAATTGCGACCGGTAGTGTTTATAGTCACATATATATATATATAGAGAGAGAGAGAGAGCAGAGCGATACTTCTTTTCAGAGTGGGGTGAGTGTTGGTTACTTAAAGGTCATATAACGTCTTATAGGTGCAGTCACATAATTTAATATATATCATATATTTAATATACGCTCCATTACTGCTCCTTGAACCCTGTCATTTGCAAAGGCAACGGCTGGGACAGCGAAGCAAATATACTTATAATTATCCTTCAAAGCTGAAATGCCATTGGAACACAGGAGTGATGGGAGTGATAAAGAGCCTCTTTATGCCTACGAAGATTAAAAAAAAACAGCCCTTTCCTGCTACAATAGTCACATACAACATTAACCCTGTCTGCGCTGGATTTATGATCCATTTCATGTTATTTTAATGGGCAAAATCTGCTTTTTCTTTCAAAAACGTGGACACTTTTAGGTGACCCCAAACTTTTGAATGGCTGCGTATATTACTGTGAAAGCTAACAGTAAAGATTTAATATTTCATACAGATATTTATAAGAAAATATTAAATATTAATAAAAAATGTATATTAAAGTGCTTTAAGTTAAATCAGTTAACCCTTTATCTCGAGTATGTAGCATATCCATGCATTATGTGCAAACTACTGATATTTAAAGTTGCAAGAATATTTTCTATAAACCCTCCTGTTATTTTGGACATTGGTGTGTAAGTTTACGGCCCAAATGTGAGGATTGGGATTCGCCCAAGAGAAAATTGAGTTTTTAGTTGAAGTTGATGTGTTTTATTGTGACATAAACTTTCAGGGCCTCAGATTTCTCTTTCCAACAAAAAAAAGACCTCTGAGGTCCAGAAAGCTGATCTAACTCTAATCTTTTTCTGTGTTGGCTTAAAAAAGGGTATCAAGTTGTACTAAAGACTCCATGTCAGGCAGGGTAACTAATACTGGGATTACTATTTATGAAACCTTGAAGAATCCTCTAGCATTTAGTGCAAAGAAGCTAAACACATATTTTTTTTTTATTTAATCAAAAAAAAAATTATAGGATCACCTAATACCGGTACTCAAAGAGTTAACGTTTTCTTTTTTAACAGTAATTTTGTGATTAAGCTAATTTTTTCATCAGTGCTTGGAAATAAATGGTCAAGTTGACAGCAAAAAAACCACACAAGAAAAAAAAAGTCCTTTAGTTAAATTATGTCATTAGCGCAATTTTATTTCAAGAACATGGATTTTATTCGCAAGACATCTAAGTAACAAGTACTTCAAAGATTTTTGGAAGATTGCAAAAAAAAAAAATACAATTGCATCTATCTTGTTTAAAAAATATATACCAGGTTTTACAAAATGTGTTCTTTATGAGAACATGGGTTTTTTTTTTCCAGGGCAGCTTGCAATTATGAACTTTTTTGATTTATGGTTTGATATTGTACAAAAATAAGTACCTTAGAGAGCTTGTACTGAGTGAAAATTGAGGTAGAAAAATCCTTATTTTTCTTTCCTATCTTGCCGTGTAATCATTCAAGAGCCATATTTCTGACTTTATAAAATGCGTTCTTTATTACGGCGACTTTGTTCAAAAGACAGCTTCTAGTGTGTGTCTGAACGCTATCCCAAAAATAGCGGATATTATTGAAAGGCATCATTAGCCGGGGCTGTAAAAATATATATTTTGCTTTGAGAATTGTAGAGAGACGGGGACTGTTATTGCTATATATGACAAAGCCTATGGGTGAAGATTACAGTGCCGTGAAAAAATCCCCCCCCCCCCATGATTTAGTTTTTTTTAGAATTTGTGCTTTTTTGTCACATTTAAATGTTTCAGATCATAATAACTGGGTTGTTCCACCCTTGGCCTGCAGTTCTTTATTGGTAGTCTGGGTTATTTTGTGATTTCCTGGATGAGTCCTCGATGAGCTCTTGGAGACATTTTGATAGGCCGGTCACTCCTAGAAAGCTTCATCGCTGTTCCAAGTTTTCTCCATTTGTTGGTAATGACAAGTCCTGTCTCATTTTTCACGGCTGTATTGCTTACAGAGGAGTCTGAATCAGTGGAACTGCATTTTAACCCAAAAAGAGACTCTCAAGCAATTTAAATCCTTCCCTGGACACCATCAATGAGGGACCTGAGTGACAGGAAGGGCTGCTTAACCCTAAAGTTGGGTCAAAACCTGCAAATAAGCACAAAAAATTTATACAAAATAGGGACAGTAATCATACCTGGAGTGTCAGTGCAATAGAGAATGGTTGATTTAGTAACTAACGGGACAATTACTTTTTTCCACACTAGAACAGAACTAGAACAGGGTATATAAACTAACTTTGGCAGAGGCAGGAGTCTGGTATTTACCAAAAGCCTTGGCCTAAAACAGCATCACAAGCCGGGCCCTGCCTTGTCTTCAGTCATGGTTGGGTTTGACGGCCACCTTTAGTATTATTTCTTCCTACATGGCTTCTTTTGAGAGGAGGTAACTCTGGGCATAGAGATTTGCCATAAGGATACCTTCCTGTGTTCACGTTTGCTGAAGGATTATCCTTTCAGTTTAAATAATTGAGAAAGGGAAATGTAGCACGAATGAGGAGGAGTATTGGTGTATTTGTGTGAAAGGAGGAAACACGAACAAGGTTTGACTTGGAGGACCTTGTTTGATGTATGTATGGGTGAACCCTTTGTCAGCTTTAAGCAGATGTGTCATCTTCTATTGTGTTATTTTGCGTAACAAGTTGCCTTCAGGGCCACAAACAGCAGAAATGTTTTTGATGACCTTTGTGATGAGAGTATTTGTCATTATGAACTCAACCTTGCAAAAACCTTACCAATGTCCTTCATGGCATAGAATCTAAACGGTGCAACATTAGCAAAAAAAACATGAAAAGGATATATATATATCTATATATATATAGATATGTATATCTATATATAGATATATATATCTATATAGAATATAATATATATATATAATATATATATATATATATAAATTAGTCGATTTTCTATAAACGTTATGTTGAATGGACTAGAAATAATTGGTATTTAGTAAAGAAAATTGGTCAAACACAAATGAATGTATCAATGTAGACATTAATGTATCATTCCTAGCCTAAATTTAAAGTGGAATAGCATATATTGTAGAATGTACTGTACATGCATCTCACACACATGCGTTTCCACTAACAATGATGCATTATTCCGCTTCTGCTGCTCATTCTCTTTTCTTGGGTAATTCCTATGGGTTCTTGCTTTTTTCTTAGCCTGTTGGATTAACAGTGGGCCTCGCCAGGCGTTTTACTTATTCTGGGACCGTACGGCCGCAGGGAATAAATTAGGATGTTGCGGCTGGCATAATATATTGTGGGGAAAACCAGAAGGAAAAATAAAAAAAAACTTCACCCAGGCATCTACTTATTATCCATTGGAGAATTCCGTCTGTGGTGAGGGAACGGCTCGTTAAGATACATTAATTTTGACAGACATAATAAACATATCTTGTTTGTTTGCAAAAAATCATTTATTTAAAACAGCTCATTAAGTAAAAGTTAGGAAAAGCTTTCCTTTCATATTTACTTTGACACCCCCACATGTTTTTAACATTAGCGAGGGTTATTGATTCATACTTTGGGTGAATTTCTGAATTACACGATGATGTCAGAAGTGGGAGCGATGTAATGCTTTAACCTTTAACATATATATATAAATATAAATACATATAAATATATAATATATATATATATAGGCATTTTTGTTATCTTGACCATCGGACCATCTATTCAGCCCATTTTTGCTCAGACCTTAATCACTCCTTGATCTTGTCTTAGATTCAGGAGCCATATGCTTTATCCCAGGCATGTTTGAGTTCCCTCGCTGTATTAACCTTCTGACGGGAGGCTGTGCCATTTATCTACTACCCTCTCAGTAAAGTAAATCTTCCTTACATTACATGGAATCATATGGTTACATATACTGTTTCCAGTATATTTGCATATTCTCTCCCATTCCCTTTGAAATGTAATTTTTTACAAACTAAAAAAAAATCTGATATTTGTTTCTATAAGTATATGGGCCTTTTTCATCCTTTTAAATGCAATTTAAATTAGTGTCACTTTTATCGCATTTTTTAATGAATTTTAAACTTTTTTCCCCATATACACTTTTACGCGTTGTGATTCCTATCCGGTGTATCCTATGATTCTATCTTGTTGTAAACATGATCAATGAGACAACGTCGCGACAATCACATGCGCATATAAATTGAATGTCAAGTCGACGCAGCGCCTTAAACGGTGGCAATGCACCGGCGGATTATGAGATATTGATTGGCCGCCCTTCGCTAAAAGAATAAGGGTCACCTGTTTAACCGCCATTACGATGTAAGGTCTTGGTTCTAATCCTGCGCGTCGATGTGCCGGCGTGAAGCCTGACTAACATTAAATGCTAAGACCGAGTTTTGCGTCGGGTTCGATGGCCGTACATCCTAGCTTCGCCCGTAAACGGCAAAAGATTTTGAGCAGAACCCAACAAGGCGCAGCCTTTCAATGAAGACATCTTTCCGTGATAGATTGCATCTCGTTGAACCGTTGTCAGATCTGGTGACAAAAGGCCCCGAATGTTAGGTTTTTTTTGTTTTTTTTTCCCTCATCCGCGTGTGACAGGCTCGGAAACTTGGCCTAGAAAGCGTGTATTAAGCCTGTCAAGTAGTAGCGACGGAGCTAATGTCTTTATGGTAATTGCATATCCTTAAAAATGCATTATCTTTCTGGATGTCGTATTGCTACGTGTGTGCATTATTGAAGAAAAGCAATGATTTGTAAACAACTCTTGGCATTGAGCACAGAACCTAATTTTGTTTAAATAAAGCCGAGCTACATTAGGATTCATGTGCCGTGTCAGGACTGGCAAGGAACAGGAGCTGTTTTGATATATGCACTGGAGCATTCATGATTGCTTAAATATTAACTGTTCTGAGAATTTACAAAGATGATCAGAGGGTAAAAGCGGACGATTAGAATGCTTTGTAGTGAGGATCATTTTCCTATTCGCTTAAGCTTCTAATTCTGGTTTGCCGTGCAGAACAAATGATAAAACGTTACAATTGAGGCAAAAAAAGGGGAAATGTGTTATTTTTGTAACAATCGAAAGAAGTCGTCTTTGAAGGACAGCGCACAAGCGGTTATCTGGTAGAAATAAACAAATGTTCATACTTTTCAACTCTTCGGGATTGGCCAGGAGGGGGCTGCTTATTAGGACTTTGATATTTGATTGGGTCTATGATGTTTGACTCCACCCACTCTCTAGACTGTTTGCTGTCTATTTTGGCGGCAAACGTTGTATGCTTGACTTGGCTTCACTCCATCCCAACTCCCACGAGGAGCAGTATCAGGAAAGCTCCGACGGGTGGCCGAGGCAGTCTCTGGTATGAAAAAAATTTTGTATTTTGGTTAACCAAGTAAAAGAAAACAGAAAAAAGCCCCCAAGAGAACATGCATGTTGGTCGCTTGTTGGTCTCTCTGTGTATTCCCTTAGGACGTATAATTAAAAGCATTGTTATTTCGGAAGGCGGAATCCAAGGATCCTTTTGGGCACGTAAGGCTTAAACACTTTTGGGGTTTATTAAATAAACCGCGACCTTTCATCCCGCATTGGAAACATCATTTGGTCAAAAGAAATGTTACCTCTCACCTCAGCTGCCTACATCTCACGGCTTAGTACATAAACCCTATTAATTCACAAGCCGTTGGCTTGGGTCCCTATGGGTGGCTAAGGTCCTGTCACCTGTCTTAAGGCCGTAACTTCCATAGGGCAAGATGGGCAGCTGCCCGGGATACTGCGAGGTGAAGGTGCCTAACTCAATGACCCTAATAAGCTGATGTGACATCATAGCTAACTACGCAATCTCATCATTATATGGATGTAGCACAAGATTGCCAAGCTACGCTTTGTTTCTTAAGTTCTTGAAACTAAAAAAAAAACTACCCGATTCTCTCTTCTCCCTCGCTTTCCTGCTAACTTCACGCAGAGGCTTTGTCGGCGGAAAGGGCCATGCTATTGTGTTCTGGTTTACAAAATCCAGCCTGAAGCAATCGCAGATTGTAATTAAAACATAGTTGCCACTGTTTGCTGCAGCAAGACGGCTGTATAAACGGCTACCAGGGATGAAAGGGAGCCGTACCATTCCAGAAAATGCCTTCACAGCGTCCGTCAACAGAGACACAGAGAACGTGGCGTCTAAAATCATTACAAAGTGTACAATGTATCTCAGCTGAATTACAATTACATTACTCTCTTCAAAGCCAGGCTTCGCTATTTTCTCCCCCCCATTACAAACCCGCTACACCTATGGAGTCCTTTATGAAGTTATGAAATGCAGTGAAAACAAAGAATTTGTCTGAGTAATAATCTTGAATGAACACTTATCAGGTATAAATTCATACAGTGAAAGCACCGACGTGCCAAAGCGCTTTGATAACTTGCAAGCTTCAACAAGTTATAACGGTCTTTCTGCTTACCTGAACCAGACAATGATGGTCTCCTTAAAGGGGAACACGCAACATTTTTTTTATTAGTAGCATCATATCAAAAAAATATGTTTTCAAAGATATTTTGCTAGTTTTTTTTTGCATAATATATGTTTTCAGGCAGCCGCATATAAGTCATTTGTATGTGGCCGATCCACAAGGCAAACACAATCACTTCTTATCATACTGTCCGTTGGTGAACAATAGAATGGCTCGGTCTTAATCACCCAGTATGACACCGGCTATGAAAGTCTATGGAGGAAGGGACTTCATTAGCATTGCCATAACGAATCAGCTCAGTGTGGCGTTTGAGCAGGGAGTCACCAAAATATCATGATTTTACACACCCCTGCACAAAATAAAATGCATTGTGCATGCGCAGCTATAACAAACCACTTTTAAAAGCACATATACCCTGATGTGAATTACATGGTAGCATCATTTTTCTTAATAGAACATAGAATATTTTTTTCTAAAGGGGCTTGAGCCATCAGAATCTGCAACATGGGAAGTGATATACATTATTTACTGGATGTCATTGTCATGTGAGTGTGAAGAATACGTATATATAGATACGGACAGGGATGTGGGATTGGAAGTGTAGGAGTTTTTATAACGGCACATCTGAATCATAATGCGGAATGTCAAACATACAGCATCGCAATCCCCAGACTGTGACACAGATCGCATTACCAAATACGAAACGAGGCATCAAAGCACAATATAGCCTTTGTTCTCTAAAAGAGGAAAACGTACTATCTAAATTTAAATGTTTAATTTATTGGCGATCTTTTCAAATTATTGTTCGGAAACCAAATGTTTTTTCGTTGCGGAATGTGGCGGCGCTTCAAATAACGGTGGATTTCAAAGGAACTTATGCAGAAAGATAAAAAGCTTGGGCTACATCTGCGTTGGAGTTGGGTGAATCGGCCTCTGTATGAATCAGCAATAGATCTGGTTCCAAGGCTTGTGGGTTTCCATTACATACTTTATCCTGCCAGCATCCAGGGCAGAAATAATGATGGCAGAAGATGGACCTTTACTCAAGGTGACCCTCCTGGGGCACGTGGCAGAAAACCCTTAAGGGATCGAGGTCACACCTGGGTATACTACCTGCCGGGGGTCTCAATGTGTATTGTTAATGTCCCTGCTTCTGTATATCTGATTTCAATATTCTACATCCTAGTGACCGGGTCATATACCAACAGTACGGATAATCCCATGTTTTTCATGAGACTCAATAGGCAGACGCTATCATTTTCTTAGGATCGCATCATATTTTCTATGCATTAAATATATGGAAATGTTGTATTATAAAAAGGTTTTACAAATTAAAATAAGATACTATGGGAGCGGCCGTCTTAATGTCCTGTTTCTATTAAATTATCTCTCAGCATTAAGTTGCTGATTGTGTTTGATTTGTTCAGAAAGCCTTTCTAGGGGACGGGTAAATGTAACAGAGAGGGCATCAGGATAGGAAATTGATAGCATAATGCCAGTTTTGCCCCCTTTTGCCACAAACCCGAACTTCATGTGAGTGACGCATGATAACAAATGATTCATAAATGAATCCAATACAAAGCCGTAAATGTAACAGTTCCCTGTTATAAAATGATGTCATCCACCGTCATACCCATCATATACCGTTTTAGAGGAAAACTGAAATAAATGAAGGTCTACTAGATATTCTTCTATTTTATTACCTAATCTAATTGATATTTTCTTATTGATGGGCTTTTGATGTTCATCAGTGGTAGTAGTTGCACGTAAAACGTGGTTTAGCTATTTTTTTTTCTCAAGGGGTTAATTGTCAGAGTTTTCAATGTTTCCCAAAGCATTTGTTCTATGCTAAAGCATTCAGTACCCGGCTGGGGAAGGTAATTTCTAAGCATACAAATTGTAGCTATTAAATCCGGTTTCCCAGTGTGTGAGCATGCCAAATATCATATAGCAGTAACTCGGCATTTTAATTCCACACATCCTCTGCTAAAATATCACCCTACCTGTAGTTTTAAATATATGTGTAGGAATAAATAACGCTAAAAGAATATAGGTGATTGTTCCTGAATAAACCCTGTGTTCTTATTACCATAATAATAGCTGTCCAAATGATGTTATAGCTGGAACAGCCAATTTTACAAGTTACCGGTTCTAATAGAAAAGGTGTCTGAACAGTGTTATGTCGGCATATTTAGGACCCTTTGCCACGATATTTGGTAAATGAAGAATGGTTTATATCTTCAATCTGGGCAATCATCTTCTAGCAGAATTGTGTTAGTGCTCTAGAATGGAAAGTAGATGGTTCTAGAATGGAAATTGGATGGCAGACAAGATAAATCTGCTTCAGACTTAAATCTTATTACTTTTCTATTACATTCACAATATCCTTAAACATATCCCAGGTATGCGTACATTCCTTCACTGCATTAACTTCTATGTATTCTACATATCCATAATACTTTTAACTTTAGTTGTAAGCAGTGGCATACTTATTGTGGGGTGGTTTACCCCGAGTGCCACTCAGCAGGGGAGTGCCACACTGGCTCACAGGGGAAGGGACAATATTATCCACAAAGGGCCTGTCGGACCTGGGCTGACCAAGATCAGACTAGCCCCTTGTGAAGTACTTTGGACCAGGAGGCAGGAATGTTTATGAGCATGAATGTGTATGTGTGTGAGAATGAATGTGTGTGTGAGAGCAGGGATGCGTATGTGTAACTATTTCTATTTCCCTGTTTCTTCTCCTTGAAATTGTTGGGATTGTGCACTGGGCAGTGATTGTGACTCCTTTCTCTGGGGTAGAACTATTCATACAGTGAAACTCTAGCTTCATGAGCATGTCTGGTTTTATACCTGAGGCTTAGAAAGAGACAGTAAAGAGAAAGAGACAGTAAATATTTTATTACTAAGCCACTTAAAATTGCTTCATATGTGAATAAAGCTTCTGTGTATAAAATTCTTGACATTTTAAAAAGGGAATTTTGGTTTAGAAAATAATGAGTAGTAATGGCGATAAAGTAGTGTAGATCTACAGTATCTATCTATCTATCTATCTATCTATCTATCTATCTATCTATCTATCTATCTATCTATCTATCTTTCTTTCTATCTATCTATCTATGTCTGAGATAAATGAGACACTGTAGCATATTATAAATGTATTTTGCTTTAAATAAATATCGTAAATACCATGTTCCTTATTTATCAGACTCAAGCTTTTTCCTGAAAAAAATGGAGCTTCAGTCCCATTTGACACCTTTGCTTCCACTAAAATTAATTTTATACTATACTGTGTACAGCTACTGCATAAATGCTTCGTTACGCTATACTTTTTCACGTATACCTTTTTTTATTTATTACTGAATATTAGTTTCCAGCTCTCCGCTCTGGCAGTATGGAGATTGTCCGTTTGTTTACCGTTGTGATGCTAGAAGAGTAACTTTGGAATTATTCCAGTGGGGGAAAAAACTGTTTTAATAAAATATCTTGCTTTGTAGTCACCGCATAAAACAAATTATTGGTTATCACCCAGTTTTTATACATAGAATTAAGAAAATGCTGTGCGATATAAAAGCATTTATTGAAAAATCGGTATAGCGCTATCAAGGTGTCAATTTTATTTTATCATACACAGGTGGCGTGCTGAATGTGATAAAATTATTTGCAATAGCCGCTGTATATCCAGCGCTGTAAAGCTTCACAAAAGAATGGCATTATGTTTGTGATTCATTAAGATAAGTGCTTGCCGGGGAGACATCGGTTATGGTGGGACCTCTGATGTTACACTATGCTCTTGATGTCCCCAAATATTAAAGTAAACATTACAAGCTAGTTAATAAAAGGAGTATTCTTCCCCTTGCTTCTGTCCGATCTTTCTTTATTTTGCTTTCTTTTTTTATATTTCTCATTTTATTTGTATTTCTTTCTATGGCTCTCTTTTTTTCTTCTATTTCTTTCTTCTTTTCTCTTGTTTTTCTTCTTTTTCCTTCTATTGCTTTTATTTTTCTCTTTTTTAATTTTCTTCTACTTTCTTCCTTCCTTCCTTACTTCCTTTCCTTCTTTCTTTATTTTTCTTTCTATTGCTTGCTTTTGTTTTTTCTTGGCATGTTTATACTGTAGGATATCTAGCAATGTATGTTAAGAAGATTTTTGTTACTTGATACATAAAGTTTTGCATCGATCATCCTTAGCTTTCCCAGCGTTCCCTACAGTAGAGCGTCACCTTTCCTAGCCCAACTTCGGACACTAAAGCGTGACCATAGCTTCTGTCAGAAGCGTGTACAAAGACAGATGCATCTTGCTATTTTTGCAACAATTACGTGATAAAGTTACTATTTATGAGACTTTTTGCAACAAATGTTATGTATATATATATATATTCCTTACAACAACAGCAATAGCTATAGCGTTCCCATTTAATGTGACAAGTGATAAGTTTGAGGATAAAGTGGACATTCAGACAACTTTATTATTAGGTAGATTAAATTCTCGGTAAACAAGAGAGGGGTTTTGTGCATTTAAATATCCTTAATTGCCCATTGTAATTCCAGGAAAGCAATTCTAAAAGGTGATCACAGACATTAAATGTCACATAGTCATTGTGCTTGCAGGGGATTTTCATTTCCATTTTAAATGACTTCACCTTTGACAAGTCAAACGTCCATATAGTGAAAAAACAAAAGTTTGATCGACAGCCGTGGGTACGAAATTCTCCGTCTGCTCTCGCTGTCTGTGAGTATAACCCACTCTCCAGAAGGCTGACCCAGTCGCTGGAGCATATGGAGGACCCTGAGCAGGATTATACCCTGCCAAATGTATTTTTATTAAAAAGTAACATGTTTGCTAAGTTCCCAGAATGGTATTATTGTTATGATTTCAATTTTCCGACAATATTCATTTTAGTCAGCAAGACTTGGCGACATTTTTCATGTAAAAACAAGATTATTCCTGCAAAATATTGTTGTATATATAATATTTAACATAATTTAATATAGTAATATAAATATAATGGATATCTTCTAAAAATATATATATATCTAAAATGTTCTTGTATATCTCCTTGACAGATCCGAGATACAAAATCGTCAGATCAGAAAACGACATTGCTCCATTTCCTGGCTGAAATCTGCGAAGAACGCTTTCCAGAAATATTGAAATTTCCTGAAGAGCTAGAGCATGTTGAGAGCGCCAGCAAAGGTAAGACCCAACTCACAGATACTAAATGTATTCAACAAACTCAACCCATCACTCATTCCTGCTGCTGCTGCTGCTGCTTTTGAAAGAGAAAAAGAAAAAAAAAATCACTGAAAAATAATTTGGTGCCAAAAATGGCAAAACATATCATTCTTGAATGCAAAACGGCAAGCGTACTTCTTCTCAAATCAACCACTTTCATCCTTTAATGAAAAAAAAAGCCCTTTCCTACAAAATGACTATTGTATTTGATAGCACCAGGCTGACCTTCGGCACACGGGGCTCCGGCTCACCTCCATCGACTCAGGCGACCAATCAGGGGCTGACCTTTAAATGCCAGGGCTGGTTTTCCAGTGCCGGTTCTGTTCTGGATAGCACCACCTTTGTGGGTAATCAAATCCTTAGCTTAACGGTTCCTTTTGTTCTGTAGATACACTTACAGCATCTTGAAAGATCTTTAGTTACTTTTTATCTATCAGATCCACCATCTCATGTCTCTTTTCTGGCGCAAACAAACCCAGCCTCTCTGACCTGCCATTATAACCTCGTTCTTCTATACCTATTATTAATTTTGGTGCTGATCTCTGGACTTTTTGTAGCCTCACAAATGGCACGATTGCATTTCACATTGAGGCAAGCGTGCAGAGCCATTGGCACTTGGCAGGGTTGGTCTCCACGTCTTATGGAACTGGATGGACTATTTAAGTCATAGGAGTTCATACGATTCATATATATGTCCAGTCGGAGCCGTCGGATTTATGTATCTCACATTTCTATTATTTCCCCCAAAAAACATTTAGTGTTTGCCAACTTCACAAGCAACGCTGGCATATGAAAATCCCTAGTCCTGTGGTTGGCACAATCTAATTAAACACACAATTATTCAATAGCAAACTTTCTGAAACTTGGTCAGTAACTTGTCCACCGACCCGCATGCTACCTACACATTAAGGTGGAATTATCGTGAATACAATTGGAGAGTCATTTGTAACGTTAACGGCGTTGCCGAAATAAGGCACAGAGACACGGTCCATTCATTATCTCTATAAGGTTTTGCGTTGTGATAACAAATGAACGAGGTCTCTCCCAGCAATTAGAGTAACTTTATTCAGCGGGAAGATTATTGATTGTTCCTTTTACCAATTTTCTCCCTGCATATATTTAGGGAAAATAGTGTAGCTAATGTGTCTGACTGTCATTTGGCTCCATGTCTATGGATTTTTAATTAAGGTTTCCATACTTTCCATTTAAAAGCTGACAGTTGGAGAAATGACAGCGCTATGTTTGT
This sequence comes from Spea multiplicata, assembly GCA_009364415.1. Classification (NCBI taxonomy): domain Eukaryota; kingdom Metazoa; phylum Chordata; class Amphibia; order Anura; family Pelobatidae; genus Spea; species Spea multiplicata. The sequence continues at coordinate 214,855 of VKOC01000674.1, forward strand.
TCCATAATTATCCCGTATTATGGGTATTTCTTGAAATTGGGGGAATAATAATACTTTTTTGCCTTTTGTTGAAAAAGTATTCTTCACGGTGGTTTTTTTAAGTTAAAACAAAACTTCTGTATCTTGATGATTAGAAATGGAGTAGTTTATTCCTAGGACTGCTATAAATCGCCTTATGTGTTGGCAACTGCTAGAATTCTGACATACTGAATTGAAAACAACCCATCATAAAGATTCTATGTAGTTACTTGTACATTTACTTTGTAAATCAGCGTAAACTTAGTTTAAAAATCCATCTCTCGGAAGTTGAGAGCTCTTTACAGATATGGCAGAACCAGAACCATACTTTTTCGCTCCCTTTTTCCTCGTTCTTCTCTTTACAAAGGCTGCCTAAGCCTATCAACAACCAAATGAAAGCACAAGTACCGGTATAACCTAATGAAGAGAAACAGCCATGCAGATCCTGAGAAGCGCTGTGTTTTTCCATGAATACCGCTGCTTCTTATATATGATTTGTATGTTCTGCCTTGGAATAAAGTCAAAGGAAGTTAAGATGGAGACTCTCATGGTGTGCAACGTGAGTTTTTAACGCATGTATAGTTTATTTCGATCTATTAACACAGTTTCGTGGATTTATTAAGAGCGTACTGATCTGTGGAAGAAAATGACCCTAAATAAATCAATAATAATAATAGAATTATAAGGATTGTAAAAAGTAACAGATCCCCTTTAAAAAATATATAAAGTTACATTTTCATGACTTTTCCGGTATAATACATCACATTTTTAAGACTTAGAGACACCTTATCCTTAATCTTTGCTAGAGCTTTGGGAAAATAGCCTACCCTTTTCACCTTGCAGGCTATTTCTGTCTATAATTGACTTTCAGATGATCAGCAGAGATGATCACTGACAACATATTTTTGTACCTCCTACTGGATCAGATGAGTTTTCTCTGTGATCTATAGCTACGGTGCCTTAAGTAAGGGAATCTCTGTTTGGCTGAAACCCCAAGAGATCTAATTATGATCGGCTAGAAATCAAGTCTGAATATAAGTGTGCTCCTCATGGAGTGCAGTCAAGGTCAGTGCGGGAAACTACTGACAATCAGATCAACAACTGGAAGCCATCATTTTTATCTAACAGGGATGGATAGCAGTGAAAGATCCTACAGCTTGGGAAATACAATTGTGGCTCAATTAACTTCAATTTAGGTCCACCTTAAAATAGGAAAATTTACAAGATTATAGCCTAAATCCAGGAGTTCGATCATCAAGCACCTGTATACTAAAATGATGATTATTCCCTGAGATTCTCAGAGGACACAAATTAACAAAAACAATAATATTGAAAATATTTATTATAGATTTCTAGAAATCAGCCTGAATCAAATTAAACGTGAAGCAAATTCAATGTTTCTAAAGAGCCCAAGAGTTGTGTGTTGAGTAACAAGGAGTTATCTGTGGGCTTCAGAGAACCTTGGGGGCAGAAGGGGTTAAAACACGATGGCTGGAGTAATGCAGAATTTAAGGATTTCAGACTGTTCCCTCCCGAAGGCTATTCCTAGAATGTGCTTATCCATCAGACAGCATAATCACTGGGCATTTGTCATTAAGGAGACTACCAGGCCAGTTCCTCCGCAAATCAATAGTACCCTGTGAATCTCTGCTTCTACATTTTTACTAAATGTCAGATACAGAGCGGCTCCAGTAATAAATATTCATTACTTTCTGAAATATGCTTTGGAAAAAATCAAGATGCTATTTCTGCAGAAATAGATTAAAACATTATGTGCCTTTGCTTATCATGTGCAAAAATAATGAATTTCAATATTAACCCCTTAATGACAAAGTCCGTACATGTACGGGCTCAAAATGCATGGTTTTCCACGGTTTAGAGACCACCCATTGTCCTTAAGGGGTTAAGACAGTGTGCAGAAATCCAAGGTCTTTAAACTCCCCAGGATAGGTAAAATTCACAAATGACGTGTTTTAGATTAAGGATGGGCCGCGAGCGCTGTTTCGGGTTTATAGACCTATATGGCTATTAGCCCCAGTGTTTGATCAAAGATAACAGGAGTTATGTTCTGAACGCACTACGCAATGGGCGTAAAGAACCGAAAACCTCAGAGGTCTCCTCTACAAAGCTGGACAGTCTCTTTATGGCTCCACAACGAGCAACAAGAAACTACAACTCCCATGATCCTCTCCCACCTACATTCACACTTATGTTCCTATCGATCATTATAGTGGGAGCTAGTTCTGACGCTGGAGGGAATTTTAAATGTAATTGCTAAAGACTGAGTAAATGAAATTTGTGTTTCAGACTGTAATTTTCAATGGCTTTTAACTCAAAAAGCCATTGTATTTTATTTTTTGACAATGCGCCATAATTTGTTTTGTAGAAATGTGGTTTTTTTAAATATAATTTTAATCATCTTTACAAAGGCTTATTGGCGCAGCAGGCGTGTTTGATAAATCCTTTATTGGTTTTCTCCTGTGGATAACTCTTTAAGTTACAACTTTGAGGATTTTTACAATTTGATTTTGGAAAAAAAAAACATAAAAACCTCTGGTGTTTTACAGGTTGTCTCCAGGGATTAAACCATTTGTGCAAGTAAAGTTTAATTAAAAACCTTGGATGCTGATCGAAAGAAAGCTTTTTTAATGATATAAGTGTAACTTAAATCCAGTTTTTGCATATATATATACCTAAATTCTGTTCCACGTCTGTTTTGCAAGATAAAAGTTGGGTTTCTTTATGCTTCTTTCATTAAGAGGTCTACGGTCTTTCATTAAGAGGTCTACGGTGACACCGAGCCCTCTTCACCTGCTCCTTACTATTCCACGTGCAGAGATGATATGACTATGACATCATAGCCCCATTAGTGTCTACTATCCTTCGGAGCGACGAAAGACAATGTAGATATAGGTTTGTACCCCTTTCCATGCACACCAGGTGTTGATGTCCCCAGATGTTATGTGAGCAGTGCAGTGGTGGCAGAAGACTTTGACCAAAACACATACTGTAGTCTTACACCAGGCTGACTCTTCAACAAGGCCTTTAATGCAGTTCTTAGCTGAATTCCCAGTAATTTTACAGGTTACTTGGCTCTTGTGCCAGTGAGATCTTCAGATGTTTGTGTCATTAGGCTTGTGGCACCTTGTCGTCAGGATACTGCAAAGTCCAGGTGATTTGGGTCTCGGATAATTTTATCTACTTTTCATTGAGATATTTCACGAGAAATATAACATCTGCCGGCAGGCTACATGGGCCAAATAGTTCTTAGATTTCGTCAAAAACAAAGGAGTTGCTTTTAGTATACTTGGCATCTTCCCAGAGTAGGCTGCCTGGAACTACCCCTCTTCTAGAGGGTGGATTCCGTCAAGAAAAAGGGCTAAGCACACATGGGGAAGCGGCCATTGTGGGGCAATGTAGTTGGCTGCGGCAGATCTGAGACACAGCATGTACAAAGCATTGCTTCTAGTTATCCTCTCCCTCTTTATAAATGGCAAGTGACACCATTATTAAAGAATACATAGTCTGGAAAATGTATAAAGGCGTCAAAAAAGTTTATACCCATCAAACAATACCCCCCAGACAACACAAATGGGTATACAATGGAGCCTCCAACATCTAATGACATCTAGTGCCAACGATTCACAAAGCAGGGTCCTAGAAATGCATCCTGCCCCAGCGTTTCAGTGTATAATGGATATCGTGAACATAGAACATTTGCCCTGGCAGACACTAGGAAAATATGTAAAATTATTCCTTCGGTTTGTAAACTTGCGGTCAGAGCCCTCATTACTCTGTGTATCCACTTCAAAAGTATAAAAGGTGAAATGCTAAGCGTATTGTTTACCAACGCAATGGTCAACGCCACGATACATAAAGAATTGTGCCGGAAGGGCCCATATGACTCACTACAGCTTATTCTTTATTTCTCCATCATATTCCACAGTGCTGTCCAATAGGTAAATAACAAGTAGCGCATCACATAACAAGGTGGACACACAGAAAAAAGTGAGACGGGCCCTGCTCCTATGAGCTTACAATCTCACAGCTGTCGCTTTGCTATGTTTAGGCTGTTTTTATACTTCAGGGTGATCTCAGGTCCTGGAAACTGAATTAATGTGTAGAAAGTAAAATTCTAAGACTATTCCCATATTCCGCTCTTTAAAGCCTTCATCTGGTCGGTGTTGTCTGTGCTCCGAGGTTGGATATGTCAGCGTGTCAAAAGTGGCTGTTGGCAAAGAAAGGTCTTCACACGGCTATGGTAAAGATCATGATTGTAATGTAAAGAATGACATTTGATTAAAGATGTCCCCCACAGCCAGGTGCGTTGAGAAGTCAGATGCTATGCAGGCTATTCTATCAGAAAATGATGCACAGTTTTTCACCTGGGGACTTCCGAATCTCATCTTTTCATCCCGACACTGTCCATTGGGACCAGTATTTTTTTTCCATTTAGATGTCAAAAACTTTAAGCTATGTTTTTTCCATCACCTTTTCTATAAAATAATGTATTTGCCAAATAAAACTCCTTGTATTAATGTTCATTAAATAGAACTTTTTTTTAAAAAAAAGGTTTCTTTCTATATAGACGTTTTGATCCAATAAATACGGTATTAAGTTATCTTGTTGTGTATATCAGAGTACACACGTGCGCATTACATTTTGAGGGGCGCATTTATGGAGTATAGGCGGATCCACAATTTACAGGGGTTAGTAAGTGTTTAGGGGCTACGCAAGAGCGTAGCTGAAGAACGATGGGATAGGGCTGCGAATAGACAGATATATTCCAAGGGTGTCACAGTTTCAACTGAAATGCTTGACTAAGAATTATGAAGGGCCAATGCCACCGAGCTTGTCGTAAGAGCTTATTGGCCTAGTATATATATCATAGGTACTTGACTCCCAAAGTCCTCAGAACAGTGTTGGTTCTTGGGTAATGTCCTGCTGCCCAGGTAGATACCCCACTGTCTCAGTTTTGTGGGCATTGGGGAACATGGGCTGATTGTTAATCATGCACTGGCCCATGGAGTTGTAAAATAAATGGCGGCTCCTACTCGGCCACCTCGCGACACTCCAAAGCTGAGCCCCAACAATGTTTGGGTAACGTGTGCAGGTGGCCACCTCTCTAGGCCTGTCCACTTCTAATCCTGGTACCACCCGTCCTGGTCTCCTGCACATACCCCAACAGGGATGGGGTATCTGAAATGTGAGGAGCATGTAGTGAAATCATTGAGATTTCCCAACATCACCTCAGCTATTGAATTGTGCTCAATCCAGGGCCATCCCAGGCCTTCTTGCAGGAGGATAGCTTCATAATGCATAATAAAGAAGAAGCAGACAATTCCTTTGGCGTTTGGGGCAAAATCTGAATAATATATATATACCTACCTTTGTATTACTTTATACCAGCTCTAATGCAACCCTGAAAAACCCCTATGAAATTTAAATCCTTTTACCAAAAAAATCAATTTTTTCTTCCCATTGTTACTCTGGATGAAAAATTTAAAAACAACATTTTTTTTTTCCCTTTCTGTGTACTTTTCAAGGACAAAATTTACGAACATGCCCACAGTAGTTGTAAAACCCCAAATTAACACTTCACCTCAGCCATAAAAAAAAACAAACCCTTACTCCTGATGCTCATCGCCGTAGAGACGCGAGGTCAAATGTATTAATAACTCCAAAAATAAACCTTTTTTCGAATCCGTCGACTTTGTTCCATCTAGAATTCATTACCTTAAGTAATATGGAAGGACAATCTCTTAGCGGTGGGATTTGATTTTCTGCTAATGCCTTTACTGTAAGAGCTTTGATCTCCTGCTCTTTTTGAAACATGTAAATTAATTATTCTTTACTCATTTTGATACACAGGTGCTTTGAAAAAAATGTGTTTTTTCCCCCCAAAAGTCCTTAGTTTTACGACGGCTCAAATTGTTTAACCCCTTAATGACAAGGCCTGTACATGTACGGGCTCAAAATGCATTATTTTCAATGGGTTTAGGGACTGCCCATTGTCCTTAAGGGGTTAAGCATTAGGCCATGTGTCGGTATATAATACCGAGACACTGTAAATAATTACATAGAGAGAGACAATGAAGAAGAAATGTCTTTGACAGTAACAACAATACTCGAGCTAGAAAACTTTGCATATATATGTTTTTTTTTACTGTATTTATATCTATTTACGTTGAAAACTCTTTTGCATTTTAATACAGTAATTACCGTTACCTGAAAGAAGCTGTCATCACAAATAAACGTCTCACGTATGTTTCATGTACAGCCGCATAAATTAAAACACCTACCCGGTTTCTATCCGAGCAGCCAAGAATAATAATCATAAAAATACTCGCAATATTATTTTTCATGGCAATTGAAAGGAAAAACTTGACTTTTGTTTCTGGAGATTCGCCCCACGGGACTTAAACAATGATGGAATCCTTCAAAAGAGGAGAGATGTTAGAATGAGAGGTTATAATCTAAAACCAGAGGGTCGGGGGTTTAGATGTAGTGTAAGGAAGTCTAATTTACTGAGAGGGTGGTAGATAAGTGGAACAGCCTGCCAGTGGAAATGGCAGAGGTTAATACAGTGAGGGAATGTGTGGCTGTCTGGAATCTAAGACAAAGACCAAGGAACGAATAAGAAAAAAGACGGGCCGAATGGTTCTTATCTGCTTGACAAAATTTTTATTATAACTTATATATATTTATAATAAATATAAATCCCTTTAACGCCAGCAGGAAGGAGTGATATTCAAAGTCTTTCTCCGAGCGGAACATTATGTGCAGATGAATGCGGGGTTCCATTGTAAACGCACCGGTGTTTAATTGGTTTCGGCCGGGTTCCCTTCGGGTACTGATATTACCGCACACGGGCAGGAGGAACATCGAGGGAACGGAACAAGCACTTATCTCCTCCTTTGGTGGCTGTGTTGGTAGACGGCGTGAACCGTTAAGCGTTATACCATAGGCTCAGCTCTTTTGCTTTCCCCATGTATGGAATCTCTACGATAGCTGCCAACATTGTGGGTTTTATTAACCCTTAAAATACCAAGATTGCATAAAGCTCTTAAAAGTAGAAATTATGGTTAAACTACTGTGGAAGATCAAGTTTACCCCGTTATAGGGTTAAGCTGAAAATGCTCAATGCAGATTCACAGGCTCTCTAATCAAAATTCACCAAGTTCCTCATTATTCCTCGTTATTCACTGAACGAGTCCATCGCGAGAAATGTTGAAAATGCAAAACAGTGCCCTACAAAAATAACATTCATTTCATGAAAGTTTCATTAGATCTTCCGTACACAAAGGCGAGAAATTGCGATTTATGCAAAGCATTTTTGTTGTTGTTGTTGTTGTTTCGTTTCTACGTAAAAAATATAGACATTTTTTATTTAACCTCTTTTCCCCAGTGCTAGTGGGCAGTTGACAGTTCATCTGCCTGGCACTGAAAAGGTTAATGTCCTCCAAAACCTGGGAATGAATTAAGGAGCATTGCACTCTTCCAAGCTTCTCCCTTTCCCCCGTGTGGAGGTTTCTGGATGTCTTCCGGCAGGTTGTCGGGGTGGAAGTGGCTGTCTGATGGTTTCCATCACGTCGTCGAAGATCTTTCCGCATTATAGATCGCAAAGCCGGCTTCCTGTGAGATAGTCCTGTTAATGCTATGGCTGTATTGACCGATGCTAATTAATTCACTGTCGTACATATCAGAGCAGGAGCGCTCTGATGACCTTAACTGATGGATTGCAGCAAATCTGGTTCCCCTTCTCACAGGCCTCCCCCCCCCCCGAAACATAGAACCTGACGGCAGATAAGAACCATTTGGCCCATCTAGTCTGTCCGTTATTCCTGATTTAAGGACGTAGACCTTAATCAGTATAAGATAGCTTTATCTCTGTCCCATGTTTATATTCTCTTTCTGTATTAGCCTCCACCACATCTGCTGGGAGGCTGTCCCACATATCTACCACCCGTTCAGTAAAAATGAATATTAAGTTACATTACATCTAAGCCTCTGACCCTCTAGTTTTAGATTATGAAATATTTTCTTATATGTACTTACCTGAGCAGTGTAGGAGATTCCTAGGATCTGATTAGATATGTGTGTATATATACATATATAATTTAATAATTTACCCCAAAAGTATGGTGCTGGGTGTCATGGATTCCCAGTATTACTGTTTATCTCACACAGGTAATAATGCCAGGGTTAATGAAGTCAATCTTGCCTCACAGGCCTCTTGGAGAGGCAGAGGGCTCTGTAAATCCATAACCCAGGCAGGAAAAGCATGCTTACATATTTCCCAACAGTCCTGTTTTTACTGAACAGTCCTGGCTTTTAGGTATTGACCTGCATGGCTGCCCCCGCTGTCTTGCTTCTGTGGCCATTGTGGATCCTGGGTCAGTTGGGGAGATTTTCTGATCCAGAGAAGTGAAACATCAACGGAGTTCTGTGATACTGCCGTCAATGTCGCAAAATGCCCTACCCCACTCCCTTTCCACCTCATTGCTAAACTGAACATTTGCCAGAAGACCACATTTGCCTGGATGCTGTGACTTTCCTAGCAAATCCGGGAGAGTTGGCAATGCTGATTGAGCCTCATGTTATAATTATGCTAGAAAAGGTATCTAAGTGGATGATGTCCAATAAAACTGGAATAATACATCTCTTCAATTATTATTATTAGTAGCATTAGTATTATTACTATTTTACTATTATTATTATTAGTGTTGCTATTATTATAGCTATAATTATTATTAGTGTTACTATTTATTATTAATATTAGTGTTAGCATTATTATTAGCAATACCATTATTATTATTATTAGTGTAGCTATAATTATTATTTTTAGTGTTACTATTTATTAGTAATATTATTAGTGTTAGCATTATTATTAGCATTGGTATTATTATTTTATTAGTGTTGCTATAATTATTATTTTTTGTGTTAACTATTTATTATAAATATTATTAGTGTTCGCATTATTATTAGCATTATTATTATTAGCATTATTGTTGTTAATATTTTATTATTATATTTAATATTATTATTATGCATTGTCCTATATAGCAGGGCTTTATAAATAGACTTGTATTCTCATTTGCAGCGCACTAGCTGGACTCCCATAGCACAGGGATGCATCTTTTTATACATACAATACCCCTGGGAACTGTGTAATCAAACAGATATTGCCATGTTATTTGAGAAGTAATAAATGTTGCTTTCTGCTTCCCGCTGCACTACAACGAAGTTAAATATACAGGGAATCGAGTACACAAAATACTTGGCTACTGACAATATGACTGATGTCTTCTAATACATTTCTTGCTCAGTGTGATTCCCCGTCTTGCCAACAGATAACTCTGATATTCCGCTATATAAATGAAGAGCTTTTTAATGCAGGTACAAAATATTTATTTGACTGGCATAACTTTCCTGTTTTGAATTCCGTATCGACCGTGTAGCTTGTCTCTGGTGATGAGAATGATTCAGGAGACCTGGAGGAGGAGGAGAGCTAGATAGATGAAGTGTCACCTGCCAAGATGCAGCAGGGAGAGCTGCTTCTGAGACGGAGCGGGATCTCTAAGGGTGCTGTTCCACTTATAAAACACTAATTGCTTTTTTTTCAAGCAAATACCTTAGTAGATCAGCACTTTTATTCTTCACACTGAACAACCGGCAGAAACTTTTAAGAGGCTCTTTCAGTTCCTGTAGGAAAAACATGTTTATGATGGTGTGTCACATGACATTTTGGCATTCCCAGCAAAAACATGATGGATTGAAGAATTATTTCTGGGAAGGGACATCCAACAGTACTAGGAATGATGCTTCTGAAAGCTACATTGAGTTACAAGATTCTTCTTGACATTTTTACTCTCTAGCTGACTACATTATGCAATTACATTGAAGACATTGACTTGGGGGTTTATTTATGAACATGGGTTTTTAGGTGAGGGGTCTGCATATTGCATTCCTATGACATTTCTATGAATAGCATCTCACTGATGTAATTATTCATCAACATCCAACTTCACAACTTGATGCTTCTTGTGAAGGAAACTTTCTGATGTCCACCATTCATGATGCATAGAGAAGTCGGCCTCTGGGGATGCTCACCGATGGTCAGATTGTCTCGAGTACACGTTATCCCTTAGAGCCCGGAGAGTCCAAAATAAAGTACATTAACTTGGATTCTGAAGAAACTTGGATGAGTCGCCCCTTAGCGGCTATTAGGGTCAACACTATTAGATAGCAAGGCGGTAACCCCCAAGTGCTGAGAAGAAGTGGCAGAACTAGTCAGGGAGTGGGCAATATTAGACACAACGCCTCCATCTGAGGTTAAAGACTTGAATTAGAAGCAGTGATCTGGAGAGTTCCCTGCTTAAATAAAGCATTGTATCGAAAATAATATACTAATTTAAAAGAATATGCACCCCGTGTTTCGAGCACTGGAGGGATTACTGCAAAGGTACATGCATGCCACTTACCTTGGTCACCCAGTGGGTTAAACCTCTGGTATTATTTTCTGCTCATAGGTTTCATAATAATTGTTGTTTTTAATCCACCCACATGCTACCCTTTCAATTTGAATTAGCTTAATCCTTCTTGGATCTGGATAGAATTGATAACAGCTTTATAAGGCTTGAGGTTAAAGCAGCGCTTCAATATTATATTTTCTCGCAGGGTTTACAGAGCTCTTTGTTTGCTACTTTCTGTTATATTTGAGCTGAATGGACTCCGAAAAACCATCATTGCCCTCTGTTAATTTGTAAATAAATCTTACTGCCCTAAGCCAACGTAACGATGGGACTTTCATAACCCCTATGCACCATAATATTATTACTAAAAAAATATAAAAGATTGGAATTCGTAAGTATACTGGCAGGGAGGTCTCTCCTTCTTCGTATGGAAACTGGAAAAGGGTGGAGTAAGACCGCACATATCCAGCCACCGGCCACACTTACGTCACCAGGTGGCTGCTGGCCTTAAAGTGGCAGGGCTAACTCATCATTACTAGTCCGGCCCTGGGGAGATGCGACAGTAATGTTGTGAAGAGACATATGGGACCTGTTTAAGAGGTTGGGCAGAATTGGGAGGATGGAGAAGAGGAAGAGAGCCCCCATCAAAGGATGGCTTAACGATATAAGATGTTGGTCCAGACCCCCCAGGCTTGGAGACCCTCTATTGTCGTTCAGCAAAGAGAACTGAAAGCAGATGGTCTCCAACAGACTGCTGCACATATCATTTGCCATTGATTTACGTGTAATGTCTTATTTTAGTGTGTGACTATATATATATATATATATATATATATAAAACACTGTAATTGAGCTTCACCCTCCACGTGTGCCCTCGTCCTTTTAAAGTGAGATTTCAAGACTGATGTCAGCTTCGCAAATATGGCATGATTGTCATGGACAAAAGAGAGAGTAGATGGCTTCCAGTGGTTTTATTGTACAATCACTTTTGACTTCTTTGAAATTACTCCCGGGGTAACAATTATCCTTAAAGTTTCCGGCTTTGCTTTTACAAGTCTTGTTTTGGCTATCGACCGCTGAATCGAGATCTTTATTTGTTGCTCAGTATCAAAAGAACTCTGGAAAGCAGAATGGAAAAAAAAATATTCCTTGTTTTCAGTTGCATGGATGCTGAGGATCTAGAACAGGATTTAAAATACTGTGTACAGTCAAGCAGAAGATAAATGAAGTCACCAAGGGAATTTAACAAAGCTTTTAACACTTCTAAAGAGTCAAAACAGACAGCAAAGGCAATCAGTATAAAAAGTGTGCAATACAGAGGTTTAAGGTTAAAGAGGATGGGCGAACATGTAAAACATCAGTATATGTCCTCCTGTGTTGACATGGTAACCTAAAGATATTGCTACAAACCATTTTGACCTCAAATTATACAGAATCGGGGCATCCCTCCAAGTATGTTTGCTTGCGAGACCACACAGTGCTGTATATCATTAGACCGCATCATCTGGTTCAAGGATTTCTTTCTGGCTTTCTATTTCTTATTGTTGAATCATCCAAATATACTTTCCGGCCTGATGTTAGCACATTATATGAGGTCATAGTTAACTACACATAAAGAACTTAGGCTAATATGCACAGGGTTTGTAATATGGTCTAATCAGGCATGCGCTGCCTTAGGACTACCTCAGGGCAGCACTGCCTGCTGCCCCTCTCTGCGCCATTGTCCTAACTTCTGGCTGTTAGGAAATGACATCATATCCCGTGACACACTTTTAAAGGCAGTGCGACGACATAGTGTTAATGAGCCGGTTGGGGAAATCAGTCATCTCTCTTTTCACTGGCCTATTGAGTAGTGATGCTACTGGGAGCATGTTGCCCCCTGGACCTGCTGCCTCAGGCTTAAGCCTAGTTGGGCTAGGCCAGAATACGTCACTGGGACTAATGTTGGTATCTGTATTCTATGATTTGTAATTTAGCTTAAGACAACCAATTGACAATAAAAGAATATCTGTGAAAAACACACTTCTAGATACATGGATAACATCTTCCTGTCTCCCCTACTCCTCTCTCTTTCTCTTTCTCTCTCGTCTTTCTCTTTGTTTCTCTGTCTCCCCTGCTCCTTGCTCTCTCTCTCTCTGTCTCGATCTCCTCCTCTCTCGTCTTTCTTTTTGTTTCCCTGTCTCCCTTCTCCTCTCTCTTATAATCACATTTACATAGGTAGAAGTTATTTGTTTTTGTAATATCATCATATCCTCATTTGTTTTCTGTGTACTCCCAGGAACTTTAACGCTTGACTTCCAAACGATCGAGGCAGAACAAGTCATAAAGCATCTCCTGTTTCTGCAGAATCCCAGTTGTGAACAGTCCAATTTGGTTTGAAAGAATAACAATTAGATGGGGCAATAAAGCCACTCTCTAGCTCAGTGAACTTCCACGGAGCATGAATTCCTTTGGAGTGTACGTTTCAAGTAGCATTCCCAGGGCGCCAGGCTCCATCAACAAATTTCCACACCTGCCTTCAGCGATATCCTGCAGACGGTTCCAGAACACAACTCCAAATTCATTGAGACGGACCTCATGACTCTCACAGTAACCCTTCCTCGTCCTTAATCAGAATACCTTTCCTTAGCTCCCTGGTCAGAATTCCAGCCCACTCCATTTTTAATTCTTCTTAAATAAACTAGTTTTGACAAAGACATGTCCCCTGCCCCATTACGTTATCGCCAGCGTTGGGTTGAGATCTTGATGGTGCAACTCCTTTTCTTAAAATATTTATTACCCTATTGTATGTGATATAGGGCAACAAATACTGCATCAAATCTATACTCAAGGGTTAAAAAATATTGGGACAAATTATTTAAAAAATAACAATCTCGTCATCAGCTAAAAACCTTTACCTAGGATGGCTTGCTATATCCTATTTTAACTTAAAGGTAATGCAGCAAAAATGCGGACCCCTATAAATTATTCATCCTTGTCACATCGCAGCTGAGATATTCCCATCTTTGAGGTTTTAGTAGCTGGAGTCAAAAGGCTTTTTATGGTTAGTAGTTCACAGACCTACTACTGTTACTTTCTGCGTTCAAATTGAGTCTTCTTTCAGTATCTCAGGTGAATTAAGGTTGTCCTATTCTTGCCCTTACGTCGTCTTGATCTTTTTAGCTGCTGTTCCTGTTTTATCTTGCTTTCTTGGGGAGTCCTGAATTTTATTATTTTCTAAGATTGAGAGGTTTGTTAAAATGTTCAGACTCCATTAAAATGTACTTCCCCGAGAAGTCTTCCTGCGCTTTGATGCTTTGTTTGGTATACGTCATGTGACAACGATCTCCCGTAGCCCTTTTTTTTTTAATGTGTAATATGATGTGAATTTATTAGTCAAATTTTACATTTTCTTATGTGTCAAAGTAGCAAGTTAAAGTTAGTAATCCTGCTCGGGAAAAGAAGATGAAAAAGTCCATTGTCCGGAAACACAGCGGTGTCGGATCAGAAACATTTAGATGAATGAAACAAGTTCCTATATTTTATTCCAGCATCTGCAGACCACGGTGGAATATAGTTTATAGTGTTGGCTTTCAAAATGAATGCAGTGTAGACAGTTTCTGGAAACGTTGTGTGTGACGTGACATCAGCAGGTGGAAACTGATGTCCGTACCTAGGAAAGTCATGATTTTTGGGCGCTGTCCCATTGACAATCTAGGGATTATAGGCTGGTTGCAGGGACCATAGAATTTCCCCTGGTCTACCCATTGGTCTTAAGAAACAACTCAGTTCTATATTTTTGGAGGAAAGACCTCAATGACAGCTTCCACATGGCCACCTCTTGACCTGTTGATGTAAGTGATCAGCATATGACGTCCTTACCTGGGGACTCTCCGGGTGAAGCGATGCTTCTCCAGGTCGCAGCAGGGAAATACCGTGTTATGGGAGCGAAATTGCGGCACGCTTTACTCCTCACTAATTTCCTCTCCAAAAACCACCCGCTCACATCGGCGGGACCTCCTACCCGCATCTCTTATGATGCTATGACTAGTAAATATTGCACAGAAAAGGGTACTCACGCCGCATTTCTTTCTGGTTCGTTGCTACGTAAGTATTCCTGTCCTTAATTTTAATCTTTACGTTCCTAAATTGCAAACGCCGTAAGAGCGAGGTGTATAAGCATTGTCTGGGGGTAATCATTTTCCTCCTGGCAGAAACAAATGTTGATGCTTTGCTGTCAGAGGCCTCCGGCACATCCTACAGCAACCTTATTGATTTACCTATAAAGTATGTTTTATAGTTCAATAAAGGTTGGTGCGCTGCTGGAAGCTTCTTCTGGATAAAATATATTTGATTACAGAGAACTAGAGAAACGCTCGCCGGATAGGAAGCCCTTTGCTTAAGATCTTCTTCTGAACTTTTAACCTCGTTGATGCGTCACTTAGCCTTCCAGCGTTTAAAGCGTTAATGGCTGATCAATGCTGATCATTTTTGTAGTTCCCATAAACAATTATTAACTATTTTTAGTGGGTTTTTTTAAAGAATTTTAAATTAAATACCCCCAAACTTTAGGATCTGTTTAAAAAATAAAAGAAGGTAGAGCGAAATATGATTTTCCATCTGGACTGTTATTGATTAAAAATGTACAAGGTCAACGACAAGAAATAACATAATATAATTTCTCTTTAATTAGTTGGACATTAATTCCACTCTCTAGTATTCTAAGCAAACAAAACTAGAACAGACCTGTCATTGGATTCTTTCCTCTGGGGGTTTAAAACAGCGCAGAGACTTCTAAGAAGCTTTTTTTTTAATAATCTTTATTTTCTTATGTAAAATTTTTTAAGAAGACAAGAATAACAAAATACATAAATACATAGATACAATGAATACAATAAGACAATTTGTCTTTAAATTTATCAATTGAATCATAGACATAGACATATATTAATACTTAACGACATAAAACAAAATAAAAAAAGTAAATATGTAAATAAAACAAGACATCGTATAAACATACGAAGCTTTTTTTTAAGGTTCTATGTCACGTGACAATTAAGCATCCCTGCAAGAATTACACAAAAAGTAAGAATTTTTGTTAGGATTGTTTCGGAAAAAAAAAGTTTTAGCATGTGACAATGCTTGGAGTTAAAGTTTCTGATGTTATATTTACTTAAGAAAGTGTTACATTTTTCAGGGTAGCTGGAATGGCGCATGTAAAACGAAATAGTATGATTGCTAGCCACACGTATTATGGTGAAGAGCGAGCTATAGATCATGGAGGATACACGCTGTCAGTGCATCTGTGCTGCAAGACAAAGATGTGAAAAAGTCATTCTAAATTTAAGTGCAGAATTACACCTTGCTTATCCATCTGGCTGGCGCGATGCATAGGTCCTTCCTCAGAGGGCAATCTGTACCCACAAAAGAACCGGTTCTAGTTTCCCACTCTATATATCAAAGCCAGTCTGGGGGCGACTAAGCCTCTCTGTTACTTTAAGGCCTGCGGCCGCCAATGGTCTGCATGTGACCAGCAGCTGGATACGCACTTTATGTTATGTTTACCAATCAGTAGGTATTTGATCCTATTGGCCTTGCCCGGTGCGCCAGATGGCCAATCCGAGCCTACAGGAGATCATGAATTAGGTGTTCGTTCTCAGTACTAGTTAATAATACCCTCGAAGGCAAGGCTTTGGACTCAAACCAATCTATCTGACAAATATACCTTCACACTTCCCAGGCTAGACTACCCGCTTCGGCATATGGCTCCTATGATGAGACTTTTCAAATACTAAAAGCAAAACTTTTATCACTTAGCGTCGATCAACGTGCGATTGCAACTGTTCTCGACTTGTAACACTTTATTTTGTTATTCACGTTGAAATAAGGAAGGTGTTTTTTTTTTGTTTTTTTTTTGTGGCGTAGCGTCGGAAGCCTTTTCCTGTGAGTTTACACGCCATGCACAGCAGGTCATTAGACAGGCTATCTATTTTCTATGCACTTCCTAATGAATATGTGGAACTCTATTTTCAGGTAAAAGTTTTGAAAAGTCTTTAATTATCACAGTAAGTGAAACTTTAATACACTATACTCTATATATTGCAACCAAATGTCAACCGAGAGGATTAAATAAATCCTCATCAAATACTATACAATTGGATATACAATTAATAGTGTGAGTGTATATATATATATATATATATATATATATACTGTGCAAATGTTGTAGGCAGGTGTGAATGCTTTCAAATGCTATGAAGCAATAATGCTTTCAAAAATAGACATTTTATTTTTATCATTTGACAAAATGCAGAGAAAAATGTAAATCAATTTAGGTAGATTGTTCCAAACATCTTGGAGAACTAAACACAGTTTGGATTTGTGTAATCCCAGACAGACTGGATGATGATGTTGAGATGAGGGCTCTGTGAGGGCCATACCATCACTTTCAGGACACCTTGTTCTTCTTTACCCTGTAGATAGTTCGTAATAGACTAGTGCATTTGGATTTGTAAATTTTGGTAAATTTGGCGATTCGACCCAAAAAAATTCACTCACATTCTCACTCACACTCATACTCACTAACTCTCTCACACTTGCATTCTCCCTCTCTCTCTCATGCTTTTTAAATGTTTCCCTACCTTCTCTACCGACCACATCTTCTTCTTCTGCATCTTCTATCTTCTCCATATTCTATCTTCTCCCTTCCCTTTTCTTCTCTCAATCTGTTATCTTCTTTCTTCGTCAGCCAAAATGGCAGCACTTGTGGTGACGTCATCCCCCAATCCGAGTTAAAACCAGGCTATTACTTACTTCCAGATACCCCCCATCTACGTTTTTCCTTCTCTTACAAAGCTTGCCTGGTAGATCACATTACTCTGAAACAGACTATAAAACAGGATTCTCATGTAAAAGCCACGTATATTAGAAAAGGTTAGCTCACAACGCAGTGTACAACATGCTTGACTGATGCTTTGAAATCACATTATTTTTAGTATTTCTGTTGTCGTTCTGTATTCTCTTTCATGGAAGAAAAAAAGAACTTTTGACATTGTTGTCTCCCTGCTGAACTTCACTCACTGCCCGCACCTTTCACAGCGCGTGGACATCTTGTAATGCGGTCTGAGCACAGCTGTCACGGGGGCTCCTTGCTGTAGGAAAGCTCTTGGCTTCTCGTGAGCTTCGTGTGTGTTTTTTTCCTAAATAACATCAGCTGCTGGAGCGATCTTAGCAAATTATGTCTGAACAAATGCTCAGATATCAACCCAAAGGCACTTGAGCGGTTTTGAATAAGAACAGTGACAAGGCATAAGGAAAACTTTTATCATAAATATACAGATGCTGCACGGTATATTTATGTTAATACTGGTGTTACTTTGATGCCGACTAATAAGCGTCTTTGATTAACTGAAAGAAGACTTTGGAGAGACTTTGGCTATAAAATGTTTCACCTGTAGAAGAGAGACCTAGGGTCGGGTTAGTGGCACCTTGTGCAATAAGGGGTCTTATTTCACCACAACCTTATATCCTCTTTAAAACGTGTGGTTTTACACCTTGTCCACACTCAGGGTCAGGTGGGGGAGAGCTGAGGGAGAGTAGCGACACAAGGTATCTTTCTATGTTATGAGACATCTTCAGTAAATGACCCCACATGAACAGCTTCTTTAATATACTAGACATAGACTTTCGCCTGAGGCAGGCGCTTCAGTCCAGGTTAGAGACAAAGCAAGGTCAAAGACTGCCTGTGCAGGTGTTACAGTTACTCTCCAGCACCCGTCTATATGTTCTCATCACCAGTTTGCTCTAGGCATACCCCATATCATTTTAGGTATTCAGTTGTGAAGAAGCAGATTGGCCCATAAGCGGGTTAGTGGGAGTCATAGCCACCCGCCTTTTCCGTATAGCCCCTTCATTACACTTGCATCGCGAGGAGGTTTCATGAAAGCTGCAGTGTTGGTTTGGGCAGCAGCTGCAGCAGCACAGATCCCCATTGCTTTTTGACCCGATCCCAGGTCATGTTCTCCACTCCCAGGTCATGTTCTCCAGTGGGGCAGCTACCCCAGACAGTTTCGGAAAAATTCCATCTTCATATTAAGTGTGCTCCATCACCCAACCCGCTAGAGCTTAACGGTGCTAGTGTCTCTCTGCAAGGAAACATTAACTCTGCTTTCTTCATTTGGCTCCTTACAATGCCTTAACCAGTAATGAAATCCCATTAGTTTGAAGAATGTGAGTGCGCTCCATGGCAAGACTAAACTTCAAGGGTTTAAGTTACAGAACCATAACTAGTCCAATTTTCCCAATTATCTGTGTGTCAATGAGACGTATGGCAGTCTTCCTTTAACATACTGTAGTTACTTTCTACGAGTAAATATAATCAGTATCTTATGATCTGCAGAATGAGAGAAATGGATGAATGATCACAGCTCCTTCACATAATATTCGATCATTACAGCCATCATTTCCAATAGACACAGCATAATGGGTCATAATTATTCCATATACTCTCTTTAAATATGACTCCACATTGCTATGCATTTAACATATAATAAAATGCTACATTTCAGTGCTTTGAAAAATGAAAATGGATTTATTGATTAAAAGTTAACACGAAATTTACAGCATTCAAGGGCAAGCAGAAAGTAAAAAACAAAAAGCAAACAAGGCAATAGAAAATGGAAGAAGTGCTGATATATTTAGCCATGTGTCTCTAACAGAGCAAGCAGGGGGGCAACACACTCACTCGCCAATAAAATAGAAACTTTCTCAGATCCTGAAACTCGGGTAAGTGCATTTCCCATGCTGCCCCGTTCTAACTCCACCGCATAATGGTCATGGCATGGACTTCTGTGTTAGTTGCCACCAGCATGTGTTACAGCCCAGTTGCTCTGCCCTCCTGGTGGTGAGCCCCTTGGTAGACCTCTGTATCTGCTCCTCTACTTGTTCCTCAGATCCCCAGCCACATTATTGAAAGGGATCATATTCTTGGGCCAGTTTTGAGGAAAGATTTGTGTCTTCTGGTGACCACCAGAACACATGGCCATGTGATTAGTATTTTTGGTTTGTGTCCTTTTTGATCACTTGGGGCAAAAATTTTGCCTTAAAACATGCCGGAGAAAATGGTGTCTATTCCGTAGCTTCCTCAAAACCAAAAGAGTAATTAAGTCAAAAGACCAGGCTGGCAATATCTCTCCAGAATGTATGACCCCTTAGCTGCTTCAGATGTATACGCGTGAGCCATTAATATGTATATTGTATAGATTTTGTTATACACCAATACAGGCAGTACAGAAAACCAATATCATTTTGACATGTTGCGCAAATAGTACATATGTTATGTGCATATTTATCTAGCTGAGAATATTAAAACTCATTGAGCACCTTCCTTCTGTTCCCTGGGGTACGTTGTCATTTTTTTTTTCTATAATACACTACTTAATACTGAAACCAGCTGTGCTTTGTACCATTTTATCTTTGAGTGTTACATAAAGTACTTACATAGATAAGAGTTGAGCTATTAATTCAATCTATTACTCATTAACATGTTAACACTGTCAACAACTCTTTTCCCTGAAGACTCATTGTGTAATTTAAAACAAAGTTAAGGATGCACCAACAGCAGATTTATTCATATATACCGAAACAGCGTAGGATTAAAAACTGGTAGTACTAAAGAAAGTAGGAAGTAGATATTGTCTTATACTGGTTCCAGGGAAAATGTTTCCTTATTGATTAATTATACCTCTAAAGAGAGAGCCAACTGCCCCAAACAGACTCACCAACCATGAATGCATATTAAATTAGTTAGTAAGTAAGTTAGTATGCATTTTCTACGTTGTTCAAAGATCCAGCTGGAGATGAGTAGCTTGCAAATGCGCAATCCCTCGCAAAAAGAGGGCTTCTGCTAGATGCATCTCCTACAACGAAATGAAGCTCAAAAGAAGAAAGATCGAAAGAAGAAAGAAAGAAGAAAACATCAAAGAAAGAAGAAACACAATTGTCTAAATTGGCCCATTTGAGAAAAATCTAGAATTTAATTCAACACTGAAAGAAGATATTTTAAGATATTTTAAGATATTTCAATTTTCAGTTCTGACATCTAGCAAAGGCACAGCCAGGACATGTAATGCAAACTTCCTTCTATCTTCTATGGTCCATCAGTAAAGATTGCTTTGGAATCCTGCTGACAGCCCAGACAGGAGATATCTACGACCATTTAGTGCTGGAGATAAATGAAACATGATTAATATTTCATATCAAGAGTTAAGAATAATAAACAGGGATCATTTGGAATGTGGCAGATCGGCGATAATCTGGATTGTGGCAGGTGAGGGGTAATCTGGAATGTGTCAGATCAGGAATAGTATGGGATGTGGCAGGTCAAATGGAATCTGGAATGTGACAGATCAATGGTAATCGGTAACGTGGCAAATCAGGTATAATAAGGGATGTGACAGGTCATGGTAATCTGGAATGGGGCAGTTTCCCTTTAAATTATCATTGGGAACTGTTTGTATGAAGTGATTCTTTTTTTTCTAGATATACTCAGTTTTTCTTAGTTTATCTTCTTGCTTTTTAATGGTTGGCGTGTTATAATTATTATTCCATGGCTGCCTGGATGGAATACCCGAGGAGGAACACCAAAGAATATCCATGGTTTGGTTCTGTTCATTTAGTGTGTTATAATGGATTAGACTTTCAACATAACACTGATCGAGTATCTCGTTATTTATAACTTTAATAAACTCTTCATTATAGGCAGATATAGAACTGTGATGGTTTTTTTTATCATCTATTAACCTGCATTGTACCAGGCAAGATGTAAATCATATAATGCTTTTATTTATGGGACTACACTACTTATAGGATACTTGTTATGTATTCTGAGCTAGGCATGGGGTGAGCCGTATGGGAATAAAGATTCCGGGTCAGTCCTGAAGCGTTTTGGTATGATTTACTTGTAATGCCATTTATAGCCACAAGGTCACCTAGACTAGCAAGAACATCATGCATTTACATCCAGACTGGATCCTGTGCATGCTTCTTTTATGGGTTTCGCGTGTATTCTGTAAATGCGTTTCTTACAGGACCGGGCTCTGCTCAGTGGGGTCTATTCACTTACGAGACAGTTGACTTGCGGTTTTGCAGGAGAGTTGTGGCGTTAACAGCAATTATCCATTCCTAGTGAGTGTCTGCTCCAGGAAGAACGTAGCTGGACCAGTATAACGTAGAGTTAATTCCAGGAGATTTAGTCTGAATCTTCTTCACCATTGAATTAAACATTATACCTGGCATCATAAATGGATTCAAAATAATATATAGTGATGTGTAGTATCTCTCCATTACCTTAGTATACAGTTTACCTGCAAGTCTAGGAAGCGGAGATGTGGCTTTTTAATGTTTCTTTGAAGGAATACTAAACATGTGAAGATATAGTGCGCACACAGCGCTCCCCTGAATGCCATTAACTTGTCTAAGCGCTCACATCCGAGCAGGGAAAGAGGGAGAGTGAAGAGCTCAGCCTGACGGGTGACAAGCACTTACATGAATCAGAATGGCTTAGCCAGCTGACTGAGAACGGAGGAAGGGGGGAAATGTCTAAAGTTACAAGAAAGTGAAAAGTGCCATAGAACATAACATAGCTCTCTAACTGAGAAAGGGAGAAGCCTGCTGCATCCACTATGACATATATATGTATGGACTGTATGGACTGTAATATATATATATATATATATATTAAACGTGCAGAATCTATATGTCGAAAACAGGTCGTAAAATAATCCCAACTGAAAATGATGCGTGTTTGACTCCATTTGTAATTACATTTAATGCAGATAAGACTTTTTTGGCCAATATAGACTCCCTACGACCAGGAATTAGACTTGTGCATTCAGATTCGTACAGATTTAAATTATAACTAAATTTGACAATTTTGTCAATTCGTATTTATTCTCCGAAACAAACAAAAGAGAAGCAAAGAGCTTTTTTCACATTTGTTGGTTTTTTTCGCCTCTCTTTTTCTGTGAATCTATCTGTATTATTCTGGCCTCTCTGTGGACTTCCGGAAAAGGGGTGGAGCCACAGAGACAGCCTCTCCTCTCCTCTGCCAATCATGCCTGGAAGCCCTGCCCCCTTTTGCGGAAGTTCACGGGGAGGCCATGTCCAGTTGTCCACGAAAAAAGTGGATGAAGAAAAAAAAGATAGAACAACGAGAGCTACATGGCAAGGAGACAGGGAAGCAGAGAAGGTAGGGAGAGAGAGCGAATGAGAGTGTGAGAGAACATGAATGAGAGCGTGAAAGAGTATGAAAGAGCATGAGAGAGTGAATGGAGGTGAGTGACAACAAATTTTGTTTCCAAAATCAATTTTCATCCGAACCAGAAGGGCAGGGAGCTAAATTTGCTGTCCAAAAGCGAATGGACCAAAAATAAAATGAATGATTTTTCTGGATCATTTTTGGTCCATTTCCACAAGTCTACCAAGTTTGTTTCAATTTCCTCCGCATAGCTTTATACCCATCCTATGCATGTTTATATTCCCTTTCTGTATTAGGCTCTACCACGTCTGCTGGGAGGCTGTTCCACATTCTACCACTCTATTGGTAAAAAACAAAATGTCCTTACATTACATGGAAGCCTTTAGTTTTAAGTTATGAAACATTTCTCCTCCTTTGAAATAAACGTCTCTCCTGTATTTTATTAATTCCCTTTAAGAATGTAAACGTTTCTATCACATCCCATCTCTCTCCTCCAATCTATAGACCGAGTGTTGGAGTCGTCATTTGCACTTTGCTCAAATAAAGTGCCGTCATACATATACAAACGGGATGCCTGGACAGCTCCTGTATAACTGAATGACAGGGAGCACATTGTAAGAATCTACGCTGACAGTAAGTCATTCTTCAGCATCCTGTTAGGAAAAGTGTGCAGAAGGGCTTCCCATTTTCAGAATGAATGCTGAAGCTATGGAGACCTGTGTCTGATACATTGCCCCCTTTCCTTCTCAGAGGGTTTATCTTGCCGTTGAGCGGCGTGTATTTTTATCTCCTTCTCCCTTCCTAAATGGCCACTTATGAGCGGATCTGCTGCACTGTCACCAATAATGATCATAAGTGGTTGGATTTTACAAGCAAAGTGTACACCGGGGTCCTCCCGTACAGCAACCTGCCACAAATGAGATTTCAAGAGAAGACAGATTGAAGCATTTCATTGGCTCTTTAATACTGGCCCGTAAAGTAGTAATTTTAGCCAGGGTCATTTTGAGTAGCAGTCACTGTTTTTTTAACCATTTGTGTTCTAGGTCTACATAACCTCCAATTCATGGACACATTGTTAAATTTGCAGTAAAATAATTTCTAAATATGGTAACGGATTTGGAATAAGTCGCCTATGGAGATCTGTTCTACCGAATTAAAATACTCTAAAGATAGGATTTTGGGGGGAATTCCCCTTGTTTTAATCACAATTTGGGAATCACTTCAAGGTTGGGGGATTGTCTTCTTCTGGATTGAACTTAATGGTCTTGTGTATTTTTACAGCCTAAATTACGATGTTTTTTTTTTATGGGAAAAAGCTTCTGAATTTGAAAATTAAAAATAATTGCTTAAGAAGTTACTTAATTACATAATTACAGAGGGGTTAATTCACTGGCCTCTAAGACTACTTCTTCCAGTGGTACAGCGCTATGGAATAGGATGGGGCTACATAAATAAATAATAATAACACTGAACAGACTGGCTTTAAATATTAACACATAAGTGTAGCCTTCATATGAAACCATTTCTGATCAATATAGTAAGACCTTTGCTAGTTCTTAGTGTTTGCATTTTTAGAGATTGCTAAATAAGTGCATTAACCCATTGCGCAACTCCGAAAATCCCTCTCGGAGAGTATTTGTGTTGAGTGAAATGTGGTCAGAGATCACATTATCCTCTTCGCTCCTTGTATTTATTGAACATTTGTCAAGTCTCTATAATGTAATTTTACAGAGAAACTCCCAGTTATATTGACTTTCTTATTAAATGGAGCAGTCACGATGAAGAACAGATTGTTTTAACACGATCAGCACTTCCACCCGCCTTAGTTTTTCCCCAGAGAGTTATACAGTACATTACAAGACTTCTGCATCTTGCAGAATCAGAACTGAATTCCATGTAAATGACTATTTTTTTTTTAAATAAAAAACATTATAAAAACTGC
This sequence comes from Spea multiplicata, assembly GCA_009364415.1. Taxonomy (NCBI): domain Eukaryota; kingdom Metazoa; phylum Chordata; class Amphibia; order Anura; family Pelobatidae; genus Spea; species Spea multiplicata. Next base: position 239,525 of record VKOC01000674.1, read on the forward strand.
ACAAGCATCAAATTAAGGTGATCTCGGAGATACTGAGTACTGCAGAGAGATAGATATCTTTCACAATATGGAATGTGGACAGTTGCTTGGAATGTCATCAATGGCTTGAGATGGACCTGAGATGGACTCCTCCATGAGTGGAGGAGTGAGAGCCAAAGTCCGGTAAAACCACACCTCCGATTTTTAATGTTTCCTATGTTGTGGGTGTATACAGCTCGGCGCATGTATAGCGCAACTGGTCTCATAAACCCAGTTTAGCTTTTACCATGGCACTGCCCAGACCACCGAGATGAGGTTGCATATGCACCTTCTAGGCAAGCAACCGGTACAATCTAATGAAGAACAAATTGGCTAAATCCAGAAGGTGCTGACCTTCCAAAGCCCTTGAAGGATCATAGGAATGATGCTGGATGTGTCACTGTTTTGATTCCTTGCCTATGGCTTGGCTATAGCCTAAAATATTTGAGATGTAAGTGTACTATTGATGTGACATCAATGGACATATCCTTTAATGTCACTTGGCTGAACCCATGGCAGGACTACTAGAGGATTAGTTACATCCTTAGAAAATCTGACCATTTCTGATACTTTCCAGCATAAAAAGTCTCTGTCCAGCCTGCAGAAACATTATTTATCAATGGAATCAGAATAATCCAACCCATCATGTAATTGTTTCCTTCCTTCATTGCTTCAATATGATGATTCATATAATATTATAGCACTTGTTTATAAAGATCAGTCCTTTTGGGACAAATTGCTAAATATGAAGCAAACCACCGATGGAATATTCCTAACAATTGCCCGATATGTCTCAATTTGCACCAGAAATATTTATTATTGTTTTTATCAATATATATATATTACAATTTGATCTTTTTGGGACATAAAAATAATGTTTATTTGTCGGACTGTATCGATCTCAAGTGCAGTTAACACACAGATTGTGATTTTTGTGCCCTCTTTAGAAGGTGGGCGCTGTGTACGCTGTACGGTAACTTATTTTCTTCTATCACAAAAGGACGCTTAACTTACATTTTTTTCAAATTGTGGTCTTTGGAGAATATTTCTTCAGGTTTCTGGTGTTGAAACATAATTAGCATTTCACACATGCAGATGATGCTATAGATTGAGAATGCATTATCACATTTTGAGAGTGTAAATAACATTTCAGAAAATAGTTACCATTTTGCATCCCAAAGGGCTTTTTTTTTAACGAATCGGATATTCTCTAAAAAATAATATAACAATAATATAGTCTTTTGATTGGCAATAAAGAATTTTCCACTATAGCCTTAATGTGCTTGCCTGAGGCAGAGGATTATAATGAACAAACTCTTAATCCGCTAAAAGCCTTACGTCTATCATATAGTTTCTTTTTAACATTAACTCATTCATGACTGTGAATAGAGTAAAGCAGACTAATACTTACGACACCAATCCTAATTCTTACACTTACGCAATGTAAATGAACCATGTGCTCTGTGTGGAATTTTTTTATGTTGCTACTGTATCCCAAGTTTTAATCTTGGGCTTGACTGTAGGATTTCAGTATGATCTTCACTGTAGACTATAGGAAATTCAGAATCCTTTGCAAGATCTATCCTTACTATGGTGCCCGGTGGGCCATGACTTACCTTTGCGTGGCAGATCCTTTAATGTGTGTCTGATGGTTGGATACACATGGCTGTACACTGTGATAGCTGTCATAAAATTGGTCTATTATTTGTGTTATTTAGATTTACCAAATCTTACATCCAGCAAAGACATAGCAAGCAGGGCCAGAGTGGGGATTACTATAAGCTCTGGCACTTTAAGGCTGAGTCCCCCTGCGTGTAGCCGATGGCCGCACACTGAAAGCCAGGGCTTATTTTAGTCCCCAGTCCAGCCCGGGTTGCACTTTGCTGTAAGAGTTGGAAAATCTAAACTGATCTCTAGAACCAAATACCTGTAAAAATATAGGGTTTACCAATATATATACATTCTAAAAATCAGCCTGCTTAAAATACCTTTGGTGGACGGTAATCAGTCAGGGTAACCTGATCCTTATTTGTATTTCATTCCTCAGAAGTTCTTTGTAACAGGCATTAAAGAGTTAATTGCCATTGTACAGTGATTTTACAGGGAAGGCAGAGTAGGAGTGATGGTGAACCCCAGTGATGGGCATCTCTTGATCCATTATTGTTCCCTGATCACAAGTATGGGCTACTTTTGGGGTACGTTTGTTTTATGGGGTAAGGCTCGGGCATAGGGTGTAACTATGAGCATAAAGTCCATAAAACAAACAAACAAAAAAAAATATATATATATATATGTTTATATATATATATATATACAGTAAATATATAAATGCATATGTGATATTTCAGTTCAATTTATAGAAAACCGTATAAATGCACGTCTTGCAAATCCATTTTTTTTTATCAGAAAAACGCCTGTTATCAGCGGTGCTGACATTACCTTCTCTGTAAATCCCGTCCTATTCATTCGTCTTCGCAAGTAACTACTTAAATGGTAACTAATTGGCAGAAAGGGGAAATTGTCTGCCCCGTCCTACACTAAATGAAACAAATTTGGCTGCTGTGATCTATTATGGAAGACAGCATTCTCTCCTGTGATAAGTAATTCTCCTTTTATCTTTCAGCCCCCCGCAGCTTCGGTCTTGGGATGAGGTCTCTGGAAAGGAGCTGTCTCTTTTGTGTTCTAGGGCTGACATTCTAAGCATAGCGAGGAAAACAAATGTGTATCCTACACGATTACTTACTTTAGCCAATTTACTAAGTGCTCCGTCTAAGTGTCTGTTGTGCTATTTTATGAGAATGAGTTAGTAGCCGGGGCAACTGGCAATTTTCTTTAATTACATTTTTTTACTTATTTTTACTTGTAATTCTATTTACAGCCACAGGGAGAGCCTATTTATTAACAGATTTTTTTCCTGCTGTAGAGACTCAGTCTCAGACCTTAACTAGTCCTTGGTCTTGTCTAAGATTCAGGCTCACGCCTATCCAATGCATATCACGGGATCATGAGCCAGAAGCCTTGCCCCTGGGAGCTGAGAAGTCAATGGAGCTCTGTCACAGCGCAGACCTCAATTCCAGCTCCCACCAGGCCTCCTCGCGACGCTCATGGACCAGCTCTGCCTCTTCTCACCCCTCGTTCGGACACCTGAAATGTTGGGCATTATGCTGCTACTTATGTTGAACCCAACGATGGTGGAAAAACCTCAAGCTTTATGGTTTAGAAGACTTATTTACCCCCCATAGTGCAGGTTTGCCTGAATGTATGTCGTGAAAATACTTGATAAGAGAGGGTTGGACAATTCTAGGATTCACAAGATTTTTTTTGTAGGTGGCAAGAGCACAAATATCCATAGCGGTCAATAAATGTTCGTTTTATACAATGTGGAAGGCACGAGCAGTAAGATTTCAGGGGCCATGACTTGATGGAATTTGACCAGCCCCGACTATGTGTACGCGGAATGCACTTCCATTTCATTTTACTTAGTATCTATTTTTTTCTCTCCAAAACAGCAATTAAAATGCAATGCCAGGATCCAATAAGCTATTCGCTCTCTGTTGCTGGTCTCCTGGTGAACGGGCTCAATAAGTCGATACATAAATAGTTTTAATTGTGCTGGTGTGTGTTCTTACAGCTTGTTCACTTACAATAATGACGCATCCTACAAATTACCCAATGCTTGCAACGAGCAGCTATTCTAACAAGTTATCAGCATGCGGCCCTGCAATCAATACCATTTTTGCAAGTTTTTTTCTTTTCTTTTTCCCTGCGGGGATAACGATGTTCCTTTGTGGGTTTCTTTTTTTATGTTAGACTGTCAGCTTTGCAGCACAAGGGATGGCTCACTTCCCTGTCTTATACGGAACTTCCTCGAACTCCGATCATCAAACACTTCTCTGGGCCATAGTGTGAACCTGTTAAAAGGGACGTCTGTAGCTGATCTTTTAAACAAGTGGCATTTTACCCCAAAAACACAGCGTGTTCCATTTCCCCATATCTGCTGCACATCTGCTAACAGCTATCGCTGCAGCATGTACTGCGCATGTGCAAGTGATCCTCATCAGGGACACTGCAGGCATTTGTTGAGGGGGCTCTGAATGCATTGGGCTTAGTATCTGGCATCAGCCAAGAACAACGGACTGCTAAACAGGTTAATGTGTCTTCAAACCATAGATGGTGGGACCAAGCAGCTGAGCGCAGAGACATGCTGTAGAGCAACGGCAATGATGACAGATAAGAATTATCTAGTCTGATTCCTGATGAAAAGACTCAGACCTTAATCAGTCCTTGATCTTGTCTTAACTTCAAGATTGCTTTAGGCCTATCCCGTGCATACTTAAGTACACTCACTGTAATAGCCTCTACCATATCAGCTGAGAAGCTTTTCCATTTATCTACCACCCTCTCAGTAAGGTAAACCCTATATTTTATTCCAGTTAATAGAACACCAGCAGATTTTGCAGAACTACTACAATAGAGAAGAACACAAAATTAACAACATTATAAAAGTCAACGTTGTCCTGTTTTTGATCAGATTGAACGGCCGTTGATTTGATTTTTTGTGATTTGATCAGCAAAGACAGTTTCTTTTAACCCGGCAAACCAAGTTTATGCTCAACGGCGACATGGGGCAAATTGAGTTATTTCACCCGCGCGGCTTGATATTATGTTTCGGGTCAGTAATAATAATTATGTGTTGCCCGAACCATATATTCCGGAAAGCGCTTTAAACAATTTTAAAGGAGAAATCTCAAGTACGGTGTCTCGACTCACAGATTTATCACAAGCACAATATCCCGGCTCATAGATCAGGAGGAGGGAAATTCCTCTGGATTACAATTGTCAGATGGTGTAGCCAGACCGACAATTTATATTCTGCGGCATATCTAGCTATGCGGCCAGTCCTTCGATGTGTTCCTGCCGGTGTCTTTCTATATCGAGGTATTTTGCTGCATTTCTTCTGTCCACAATACCAGCCATAAATAAATAAATGAAAATATATCAGGGATGGCTTAAATTTGGAACTATTACTACTCATTCAGATGTCCGGAGGATACGAGGAAGACATTTCATGAATGTGAACCTTGACGTTAGTTTTTAGGAAACTGTTTATTAATGATTTCATGTCAAGGGATGGTGTTTCTAGGATATAGCAGATGTCACTGAAAGCTTTGCCAAGTTGCCTGACTTGGTCCGTTGGGTGTTCATGAGTTGAGCTTCTGAGCTGAGTCTCCGTTGAGTTTGTCTCACGTTTGACTGTGTTGGCATATAGCTTAAACCTCTGAGCATTATCATCTTCTCTCTAATTGTGAGGCAGCCATACCGTTTGCAAATAAAGCCCCTAATTAGTCTTAATAACGAGGGCAAGATGGCCAGATAGAACGCCTGATGCCCAATTAATACCAATGCAGCATCCCAACCAGAAGAGAGATGAGTGCACATGTTCCATTACACAAGTTTCTTGGGTTTTCCTCCCAGTTTTGTTTCACGAGAAAGGAAAATAACACAGATTGTGTATTAATAATACATCCAAAGGCTTCAGGAACGGGGAGAAAATTAAATATGAAAGTCCAGAGTTCGGAAGTATATGTTCTGCCTTTGATACATTTTTACAAATCTGTTTTTTTTTGCCCACTACAAGATCTTAACTTCATTCTGGTTTTGGGCATATTGCTTTCATCGCCATTGACAGATACTGCCTGAATTTCTTCAGTATGAATTGGACTGATAGGCTGAATTGTTTTATTAATGACACCTCCGATGCAGGATTGAAACATTGATTTATAGTACCAGTCAATTAACATTAAATAAATACATTGTTTTGGGGCCCAGGGCCAGAAGCAAGGACTATTAATATGAATAATTCTTCTCTGTGCACAAAAAGCATTCATTCTTAATGAGAGTGTATCATGTTTTAATGATGTTAACTAGTTTTAGATAAAAAGACCATAGATCGGTTGATTTATTAAATATATTCAATTTCACCTCCAAACCAAAGCAGTAGCAAGTAATAACACATTTTGTGGAAGACCTGTAAACCAGGTGAGTATGGGGCACTGGGGAAAGGTGAGGCAGGGGTAGATAAGACAAAGGCAGTTAACCTGTCTCATGATAGACTACTTTGAAGAAATGCATCTTAAAGGGTTTTTCAAAGGACTGGAGAGTAGAGAGTTGGATTATCTGGGGCAGGATATTCCAAAGGATGGTGGCAGTCCTTGAGAAGTCTTGTGGTGTAAATCAAAGCAGAGGGCAGGTGATAGTCTTTGAACAGAGCTCGGGACAGCGGTGCAGAACCCAGATCACCATTCATGGACAGCTGTTTCATCCTTAATGGGACTCGTCAGCATGAAGTTGGACACTGGCTTACTGCTTGAGGCTTGGAGCAATACGTGAGGATGTGGGTTAGCGCTCAAAATGCCTCTGCTACCCCCTTAATTTTAAGTGGAGTGGTTTTCCATCACATTTATCCCACCATAACTTATGTTGTGTGCTTCACATCATGTGTGTAAAAATTATGTCTAAAAAGAACCACTCACTCACATTTACGTGCCCCGGCTCCAGCATGTACTGTAAAAAAAATACTGATACTTTAATTGTTTAGAGGTGTGGGACATTTTTCATTAATGCGAGTTGGTTTAATTCTATAGGTCACAGATTAGTAAAATTAACATGTCCTGTTAAATAGCCTTTGTGAAATAAATCTTGCTCACGATAAATGCTAACACAATTAACACATATTATCCCCCCTTAACTGACAGAGATAATTAGTATTACAAATTAAAGCTCTTTATTTTACAACCACGGCGGAGGCTGATTTTAGGAAGGGATTTTCATTTAGAATTCTTGGACCATCTCGAGATACATGCTCTGAGTAACAATGCGAGACATCCCGATATTTTAGAAATCAAGGAGAGATTTCTCTCCCAGCCTAACAACACTAATCTTTCCCCCCGACTATATCTAGCGACTGACACGGCCATTAAATTACCCGTATCACAAGTTCCCTGGGATGGAAATGGCCTGCTAAGTGTTATTGGCCCATTCTTCAAATGTACTGTATCACGAGTCTTGAAGATAAATAATTGGATAGGAGAAATAATAATAATAATAAAAAATACGGGTTAGGTAGGGCAAAAAAAAAAAGTAATTTACTTACCTTGTAACAGTGACACAGTGGTTAACCTAAATGGTTAGACTGTGTCACTTGTCAAGATTAATAACCTAAAAAATCATCATTCTGCTAAGCGCTAATTGGATCTTGTGTAATTATTAGAACTTTGACACCTAAAATGTTAGTGCACAGAGAATGCTAATCAAAGTAGTTTATATTTCATGAACTTCTGAAATGAGAGCAAACAGATACATACGTGGCTTTTTTGGGGGGGTGAATGAGGAGAATTAACGTGAGCATAAAAGAGAAGTGGCTACTTGGAGCTCTCCCTCTTCTGGGTGAGAGGCTTAGCGAGGAAGGGGGGCTAGTACATGGTTACCTGTTGGGAGGGTCTGTCTCTGATAGTATTTAATAGCTCGGGAATGGATTGAGAAATGAGCCGATAACATGCTTTTCTAAACACTGTTTTTGCGCCCCTGAGAAAGAGGAACGTGACTCGGAGACCCAGGGAAGCAGAGCTTCACCCTGAGACTCCGGGCCAAACCAGGAGAGTTCCCAGGTATGGGTATATGGCATATATTTGGCACAATAGATTGGTGACGCGGGAACACGTGTTATGTTTAAAAATATGTTGTAATTCATTAACTGGTTTTAAATTTTTTTTAACAAAACATATCAACAGCTTTTTACGTGGTATTCGCAAACCATTTTTAAGATAACGGGCCCTTTTAAGTCTAATGCATTAGTAATACCAGCTGAAATTTTCCGCATTTTATATGCTGGGAATTTGATAAATGTAGTGTGACATTTGTAGTCAAAATGTTGAAATTCTGACTGCGATAAAATAGCAAATGAACTGGTATTCCCTGAAATACTGTTTAAGTACCGTTTTTGCAGGCAGTAAACTGAAGCTCTCTTTTTTGGGGAAAACTGTTCCACGTTCATAATATATACATTAAAGGCGCTGTCTGATTTAGACACACAAAATTAAACATGTTAATAAGGACATATCTGTAACTGAGACACACACACGCAAAGTCACAAGGCACATCACTTGTGTTCTTAATTGTCCTTTTGTTACTTCTGACCTACCATAAAAATATGGATTTGCTGCCCAGACGCTGTTCAAAATTCACATTTCATGAGCTTGAGCTCTTCCTATTCTGCACTGATGAGATCTAACACCGTGAAACTTGTCTGCCTATAGGAAGATTACGCGTGCGAATGAGGGATTCCCATTTCCGTGGGCCAATCAGTGCTTGGTTTTATGTCATATGACAATTATGCATTCCCTGGAAAATTCTAGGCGTGGCAAAATTATACAATTATAAAATTATATCTGGGAAGGTTTTGGGTATTTAGTAGTACTGGGAATGATTCTACACAATGTTAAGCGTGGCATAGTATGTAGAACAGCATTTTTAAAAGATTCTTTATAATAGTAAAGATACCGCAACACCACTTCAGAAAAATAAGCAGTTGTAAAAGAAAAGGGGTCACAGAAAGATGAGAGTTGGCGGACGTAAATGCCATTTCATCAGACCCATTATCCAGATTTGCACACATGTTCCCCACGCTCAGATCCATGGAGTTACTTCTTGTCTGTTTTACAATTATTTTTCTGTAAGATATGGCCGAACTGGTTCTACTCAGACGCTCCTGCTTTGATTTTGGTTTCCAATAAATGGTTTTAGGCCACCTTCCACCCTTGACACAATCATTGTCTCCTGCAGTGTCATACTGATGGACAGCTATCATGCTATTGTGTCCATCATTTGAATGCCATTCACTCATATCTGCTCTAGGGAATACGTAAATTATACGGCGCAAACACACAGCCCCGAGTGTAGAAGAACGAGTGTTCATTCCATTCATAAAGTGATCAGCGATTGACGTCCGTCACACACAGCAAAGGTTGGCACGGACAGTAAATCATCAGGTGAGACACTAGGATGTCCTAAGCACGATAACCAATTAAGAACAAGACTCCCGCCGGCACTTTCTATGTACCAATGTTAATTAATACACCAGCGAGTTGCTACTTTGCCCAGTTTGATGATACATCATGAATTTGAATGCGCGTAGAACGTGTGCTAACCATCACTCGCCTCCTTGCCGTGATAGTGCTCTGATCAAAGGTGAAGTCAATCGTTACGAGATTATTTCGTTTGCACTAATGGTCTCTCCCTCTCTCTCTCTTTTTTTTTTACTGTCAATCTATCACCCAGACAAGATTATGAGATTCATCATTTGTATTAATAGAATAGAGCACCTCCCGCTGTCTGTAATGGGATTATAATTGCAATGAGACTTCTTGTGACTTGAGAAATGGATAAGATTGAAGTCCGACTAATATACTTAATGAAACATCACCAGACACTGAAATGCAATTATTGCCTTAATTATGGACAGCGGGTACCCGGTGCCCTTTTTTATTTTAATTCCTAAAATTATTATTGTTGTTATTAAGTATCCAGCAGAGGTTTTACTAGATATTTGCTCTCCTGGCTGCAGATTGGCCACTGCTGTATTTTTTTCTGAATTTAATACTACTTTAAAAGTATATCTGATCATAGACAGTATGCAGAAAAAAAATCTATAGTAACAAGGCCTACAAAATCCATCCAAAAGTATATTAAGGAAAATGTCCCGCTGACAACACATCTTTGGTGGACACGATCAGGCTTCTTAAAATACCCAGAGTCTGATGACTCCAGGAGCTGCAAAAGATTTACCCCCAAAGAAGGGTGTTAAACAATAAAATGGGTTGAAAAGTACTGTTTGTCAGTATTCCAAACTAGATCCATTCTACAGCAACATAACTGATGTTGCCTCTTTTCAACAAATACAAATGAATGAAGTCCAAAGGGAGCAGCTACAGATGGACATGATGGACATGAGGAGCAGCTGCACAAGTCAAGGAATCTACGAGGACAGGCATTAGGGCCGTTTGGTTGATTTTTGGTTGACATTTGATGGGTTACTCCATAGAATCTCCATGATGGGCCATTAAAGGATTAACACTTAAAGAGTCTGCTCGTTTAAAAAAAGTTCCCAGGTGTGGCCATGGAACGTACAAACGCCCATTGAATTTATGCCATAGCTTTGAGTATTTTTATTTCATAAGTGGACATTTTAAACAGCGGTCTTTATGTTCTTTTTATGCCGCCTCAGCACCGAGTTCCATTCGATTAGAACAACAAGTGTCGAAAATGTTGCACGGCAACACACAATGCGGGAAAGGCTTGAACACAATGTCAGCGCTTGCTGGATTGTCCCACTGAGGTTACTGATGTTGTAAATGAGAAAGGCTTTTAGTGTTGCTTGGTTGACAGGCCTTAGGTTGCCTTTAGCATGTTTTTCCTTGGCTGTTAGTAAGGCCACAGCATCCCAGATGGATGCCAATACGCATGACTGCGTTCCAGAAAAAAAAAAAGTGTGATTTCTCACACACAGACAGTATGTCAGACCTCTCGTGTGAGTTATTTTCCCAGTCTAGCAGCCAACCTTTTCTTACTATTGACGGAATCAATACCGGTTAACTTTATAGATTAGCTAAAACCTTTGTTGTGTTCTAATATTGTTAGATATCTTTCAATTTTTTTTGTACCGCTACAGTATACTTATGACATCAGTGCTTTCATCATCAACACTCAACTGTGTTGATTGCAGGCTAAGGTTAAAGGCTTGCTTTCTTTGATGTTCTTTGAAGGGGTACATTTTTTATTACTAGTATCAGGTTAGAAACATGTTGTGCTTTAAAACAATTATTATTATTTAATCACATAATATAATGTTTTCAGACAGCTGAATATTAGTCATTGCTCTTAGGCTCGGAAATGGTTTTGTCTATAAAAAGTACTCATCACATAAGCAGGATGGGCATGTTGATTCTGTGTGGCGTTATATGATGCCATGCTGTGTTATGTTATGTTACTCCTCAATCATTGGCCACTTGTCTCTACAACATGTCCTCACTGTCGTGAGAATCAAGAGGGGATATCAGCTCCTGGACCGCTTGGCTACAAGCCAACTGGGTAACTAGCCATATTATGCTGCACACTTAATAGGCCAGTTGGTGTTATCAAGGATCTCCCCTAACACCGGCCCTTTATATGCTTACCTCCATCATGCAGAGATAGGGCAGTGACCCTGATAAATACATCAACGGGGAAGATGGCAACCAAATACTCAGTAGATTAGTGATTCTCTTGGATCCTAGGCTTCCTATAACAATCCTTGATTCCCAATATAATTACTTAAAACTGAGGTGTGGGGTCTAACGGTACATTAGCATGAGTATGATTGTCTCCTTCTCTACCTACGTAATCAACCCTTTCTTGTTCTCTTAAGCTACCCACTAAACCCCCCACCTACCTCCTTGATTTTACTCTTGTTCCTTGCCTCTGAAACACTTTGGCTTCATTGGCACATAATGCGATAAGAATGCACCATATTAAATAACATGCGCGCATAATTTTAGCTGATGAGCTACACCAAAGAAAAGTTGTGATATTTTCACTTTGTAGACACTCTGGTGTATTATTGCATATTATGTCTTTGAACCCTCCATACAGAATGTCTTCAGAGTATTAGCACAAAGCCTCGGAAAATCTACACGCGCGTCTATTGAAATCTCTGGAAGAAAAACCAGTAGCGATTCAACGGAGGAATTATTATCTCCATGACTGCTACAATCTAGTCATTTATTCCTCGCAAACAAAAGGATACTGTTGTGCGGAACACTGTGCGTGCGAAGGGGCGCCGACAAATGGAATCTCGCAAAATAAGGCAGACGCCTTAATCAAAATCATCAGAGGCCACCCACCAAGATGCTCTTAGATAAGTGGCACAATAGATGCAACAGATATTCCAGGTGTATACTCATTAAAAAACATGAATTCAATAATCAACCATAGCAAAGAAACACTGCAGACTAAGAAGATTTCTGTAGGACAGGGACGATGAAACGACGTGAAATACTATCAAATGCGATCCATTCATCTTATGGACGTTTACAAAGGAGCGCTGGAAAATATGACAAAAGCAATTATTTAAAATTATATCTAGTCTGAGTGATTCTTTTGTATTACACATTTAACCATCAGGAACATTTTAAAATGTTAATTCATATGCACGTCCACTTTCACGGTACTTTCAGCCGCATTCTGTGTTGGCACCTGTACATACATTATAATATATGCAAATCAAGGTAAAATCCCAGCATGCTCAGTGTGTCCCTTTTTGTTTTTGTGTTTTTTTTTTTTTAAACACAAAACACATTTAAAGCTCACCTTAAAAAGTACACGGACCAGGAACGAGAGGACAATTTGGTAAATTATGCAAGTAAAAAGACATTTATACGTTGGTAACTTCCTTTAACATTGAAAAAACAACAGCAACCCAACAACCTATCGTTAATTTATTGTGCTATTGTCTGATCAAGTCAAATAATCATGCTGTCATTCTGTGACGTAAATATTTTTACAAAATATTAAAATTTTAATATTAAATATAAAAAAAAATAATATTATATAAAGAGATGCTGGTGCAATGTTTAAAAAATTGGTGTTATCGCCATACCAGTCATGGGCATGTTCTTGGTGATTGGACAGTTTTATTATTTGTTGTAGCGATCTGACAACTTTTGAAGCTCTGTACCATAATCGCTATTTTTGGCTCCATATCTGCCACCTATATGATGACGCTCGCTGTTTCTACATTTCTCAGCCCTATTGAGTTAATTAAAGAAGAAATCATGTCGTGATTAATGATTGCTGTGATAGCCCATGTGTTGTACTGAGCATCAGACAAAGTAAAACAGAATATTTTATTTGAAAGCATTAATAGCGATTGGGGCTTTACCAAAACTACCATTTTGTAAATTTTTGGTAATTTTATTTTTCGTTTGTAAGAAGAAGACTTTTATGATTCGAAGCTTTGAGGCGTCGGTGAATAAAAAAGTGCCACTGTCAAATGCGGTAGTAAAGCCACAGGGAATAACGGGGTCCCCTGTCTTCTTCTTCTGGAACTGCCCTCCTCTCATGGGGATATGGTGATCCTTCTTTACTTCTCGCCATTACAAAGGGCAGAGGGAGGACCAGATCTCCAAAGGGAGGAGGCAACAAAAAGGCCAGCATATCTAATATACCAAAATCTGAGTCTTCAGGACCCGGTTCCTACTGTGGCATTTCCAATGGAAAAACATTTAAACCAACATGCATGCACAAAAACAAAAGTGCAATGTGCAATAAATGAACATTAAAAAGTGCTGTAGGGATTAATTTAAACCTAGAAAAACATTTGAGCATTAGTGATATATTTTCGGTACATTATAATAATGTCTACCTCCTAATTTAAGAAGAAATCAGAAATAAACCAAAAAAGCCTGTTTAATGCCATAGCAGGGGTGGACATCTTATCCCTCCAGGGCCTGCGGTTCGGGATTTCTATAATTAACAGGTAATTAGCTAATTAAATCTACCCTCTATGTCATTAAGCCAAATGAAAACCTCTAGAGCCCTGCAAATTACATGTCAAGGATATGACTTATGAAATTGCATGATAGTATAAGATTCTTTATTCAGACTATAAACTCTAACTGGCAAAGTATGCTTATGTTTGGGGTACCTGTAAACATTATACTAAATTATGTATTTTTATAATCGTAGTCCATAATAAAATTATGGGCGTCGTAGAAGCATTATTAAACACTCATCTACAGACACAACGAGTCCCATTAAGGATGAAGCAGCTGTCCATGAGTGGTGATCTGGCTATTGCACCTCTTCCCGAGTTTTGTCTAAAGGCTGTCCTGTACAGCGGGCAATTACTTTCAAGTGATCCATGTATAAAAAATGGATATAGGGGCAAAAGGTGATCATTGGTGACCTTATTTGCATGTGCCTACCCAGAATCCCTTCTGGCTTGTCTGGTGTGTGTGGATGAGTGTTTAATAATGCTTCTATTACCCCCTTTAGTTTCAAGGGAAGGGTGTCCCATCACATTTACCCACCATAATTTATGTAATTGGTATTTCTTGGTTACCCCAAGCCACAAGTATTAAGCCAGTATCACAATCTCATGAAGAAAGGAGTAATTTCTTTGCGGGATTGATCCGAAGTGTAAAGGAGTCTCGTCTTTTGGGGGAGGGAAAGAATTCTGTTGGGGTTTTCCTGTCAGAGGAACCCGCAATAGTCTACAGGCTTCCGCTGCTACCTAGCAAGCACGCTGATTGTTTTTGGACGTGATTTTGATGTTTGAGCACTGCACCGCAGTGAAGATAAGTTATGTAATGGTGTTTCTTAACTACCCCAAGCCTCAAGTGTTAAGCTAGTATCACAACTGCAGGCTGATGAGCCTCATGATGGATGTAACAGCTTCTCGGCCTTTTGGCTAAGATTAAGTGTAGTTCCCCTTGTGGTGTGGGCGGGACTATGCTGATCCTCTGGCCTTAGGGTTGGGAAAGCCATGGAGCCCGAGTGTTGAACTGCCCCGGCAGTGATACTGGAGTCATCGTGTGTGGTCTTGCACGCCACTGCACACGGTGAGCGCATGTTCTCACTGGCGGCTTAGCAGCACTACCTTTTCCCCCTTGTGCCATTTGGACTTGGGGTTAAGATGCTTTATTTTTGAACCTGGCAGGCCAGAAATGGTCTGCCCTTAAATTATTTTTCTTTAATTTATATAATCACTTCGTTTCACGAGTGCCTATTAATTCGTCCCCCTTATTTGATTCACGGCTTGGCCCCCACAATGATTTAGCACACGTTTTGGAACACTGTTTTCTTTTCAGAGGCAGTGAAGCCTGGACTTTGCTGGAGAAGGATTGGGAGCCTTCCAGCCCTTTCCACTCTTCAAAAAAGCCAGCAAGGAGTCTCACCCTTCAGGGTGAGACTCAAGATCCGACCCTCCCATGGTGGGGGGGTTGGAATTTGTCTGAGTTCTCCATGAGGGAACTCGGTATCGTAGTCTGGCTTCTGCTGCCTTGGCACAGTTGCGGCACCCAGGAGCACGAACCTCGGGCTCCACAAAAAAAAAAAAAAACTGTACATGAGCGGTGATCTGGCTATTGTGTCTCTTCCTGAGTTTTGCCTAAAGGCTGTCTTGTACAGCAGGCAATTACTTTCAAGGGGTCCATGGATAAAGTGGATATAGAGGCAAAGGTGATAATTTTTAACCTTATTTGCATATGCCTACCCAGGATCCCTTGTGGTTGTGGCAGCACCATGAGATTTCTGAGGGGAAAAAAATAATTTTTTATTATAACGAAAAGTATTTCTCTCATGAAATGAACAATCCATTTATAATACCTGAGACCGTGATTTACCAGTTTGGTATCAGTTTATTTTATAATACATAGCTCATCTTTTTACACGCTTTAATTTTTTTCTGAGAGGTGATGCCATTTTTCTGGATGCCAAAAAAAGGAGTCTTGCAGGAAAATATATCAATAAATGTTAATGAAGTATAAAAGTGTTCATATCCATAGTTTTATTAAAAAATTGAGAGCTGTAGCATTTTGAATAAGAACCATCTTCAAAGCTCTGAATGTAATTACTTTCCGGGCGGAAGAGTAGTTTAATGTCTTTATTAGTTTTCAGTACTTAATAAGTAGAATGATAAATAGTCTTAAGTTAATCGATCAGTATGAAAAACAAGTAATTAAGAAACTATTACAAAATTGCAGTTTGGAGAGAGTACCATTGGGGAATTATTGGCTGGGTTATACTATATTCTCTATTAATTTGCTTGAGACTCATTTCAAGGAACAGGACCCATAAATAAGGAGGGAATTTTGCCTTCAAGTAATTCAAGCAATTTACCTATACCCAGTATTAAAAATTTATATCCTTACATAAAATTAACCAAAAAAAAAGAACAAAATATATGGAATGTTTTGGTAGCTTTTCAAATAGTGAGAAATGTTGGCACCAGCCTTCTAAAAGTGGGATGCTTTTCTTTTGTACCATTAGCAAATAGATATTAGAATAATTATTTTTTACTTAGAGAAAAATTATAGCTGAAATATTGCGTTTTCTCTAAAAAGAACTGTAGCGATCATTAAGTATGTAAAGGCTGACCAACTATATATAAAATTATAGAATTGCCTAGAACTTGCAATGTTTTTCTTATCAAAATAACTTGAAGAGGAGAAGCAACTCAGTAGCCGGTTGTAATCATGGACGTGATTAAAACAGAAGGTTGAGACCGTTGTTCCCATGGTAGACCCAAGGCCAGTCTGGGGTGTCTGGACCAGGAGGGGCATCATCAATCACCCCCAAAACTGCCCTTAATGTGTAGAAGTCAGTCTGGTACCTGAGAGGGGTGCAACATAACAGAAAGACAATGTGTGCGGGTCATGAATAAGAGGTCAATGTCAACAGTGGCATTCTAAAAGTATAAGAACACATGGAGTTTGGGTTGACATTGGGGCATCTTGGCCGGGGGGGGCTCTTTGTTCTAGGACCAACCCTGGGCACACACACACACCAAGGCTTTTATGTGTTTATATACTGTATGTAAAGGTTAAACAAATATATTGTGCATGGGTAAGCTTGTATGTAACTCAAGGTATCAGAGGAAATGTCATTTGTGATATATACAAAGTAAGGTAATTTCTTGTCAGATAAATTCAGTTTTATGACCAAAACTTGCCTTTATAAATATTAATCTGAATGCCATTCCAATTGTGGAATAGTTCATAAAATGTACGGTTGCATGAAATATGTTAATATGACATTTACGAGAACAGGAGCGATGCACATGTTAGGATTTGGATTACTTGTTTATAATTTATAATGTTCGGGGACATTAAAACCTGATAAAGAGTGAATCACTCTTTCACGGCACTTGTGATATACATGCAAATTTTACGGCGCTTCTCTAATTAATCTATTTTTTGCAAGGAAATTTGGAGGTTAACTTTGAGATGAACATAGCAGATGAGCCAACAAGGTAATTGGCACTTAGAAGGTTTTGTATTAACAAAAAACTTTTGGAAGCAAACTCGTCATGTTTGGAACGCTCTAGGGTTAGGCATTGCATCCATACAAGAACACTGATGTTTGTGACAAGGCTCTTGGAGCATTTGATGAAATGTCCACCTCAATGACTGTTGCTCCCCACCATGATGTCTTGCACATTCTACTTCCATGGCAGTGCGTTCTCATGTGGTTGGGGAGAATTGTACTTAGAATGGTACTTTCCTTGAGACTCAATAGTTTCTTCACTTTCCAGACACAAGTGTGTTGTTTGTCATCCCCATTTCCTGCTCACTTACTGCCTTCTTAATGTCTAACTGGGGCCAGTCCCCCCGACTCGAGAAGACCCCATACAGAGTGGAAACTCCAAGTAACCAACCTTGGAAAGTTCCTAGGCATGCTGCAGAACTTAGGAGTGCCTATAATTGAAAATAGGGACTAAGCTCCTGGCTTAAGTATTATCTCAATAAAATTACATAACATACTTATTATGTATTATTATGCTTAAAATGTGATCTGGGAGAAAAGCCTATTTATTTTTTCACAACTTCACTATAAATATTATTGCTTCCGTTTGCTTTGATTGGGTAGAATTGTAGCATGCTTAGTTGCAAACACTAAGCCAGGAGAAGGCTCAAAGACCAACTCACTAGTGCCTTCAATAAAAGCTGAGTTTTTCCAGATCAGGATCTATGTCAAGAGATGGACAGAAGATGGCAGCCTGATATACTTAAGCCTAAGAATTGAGACATGGGTTGATCTGTTGGAGGTGCCATGTTTTAGGAAAGGCTAAAAAAAAAGGATTTGCATTAAAGTAACCCTTTAGACGGCTAAATAAATAAATATATGAATTTACTAAAAAGACAAAAATCCATAACTTTTTTTTATTTTTTGTTTTATTACATTTTTATATACAGGACTTCGTTCTAAATGCTCAGGTAGGATGTTCATTACTTGAGGCGGAATAGCTCTTTGCTACATAAAAGATAACATCCGAGATAACGACATAAGTCAAACCTTTACTGAAAACAACTAATTAATTGTTTACCTTATTTGACTTGAAAATTATTCATATTTGCATTTTATGCAAATTTACAATACTTTCCCATGATCCCTTGGAATACATTGCTGGGGCCTCTGTCAGCCCAACTGTGAAGTTGCAACACATTTCTTGGACTCAATTTTTATTATGTTATTTTGGCAAGATGTGTGCTAAGCACTGGTGTTTGAAATTAGTTAGATGAGGTTATCAATGATAAAGGTTTTTGGCTAAGGTCAAGTGTAATACCCCTATGGACTGGAGCCCAAAGTGCTGATTTGCCCCGGCAGAGATGCTGGAGTCATGATATGCAGTTTGCACGCCACTGCACATCATGAGCGCGCGATCCACTTTGGTGGCCTTCCTTTTGGACATCGGGTCAAGATGAATATTTTTGAACCTGGCTAGGCCAGAAATGGTCAGCCCTTATTTATTTATTTGTTTCATCACTTTGTTATTCACGAGTGTCTATTAATTTTTGGGGTTTTTTCACGGTTACTGAACTCACGGCGAAGCCAACCACTACGACTTGGTACACGATTTTGTCAAGCTTGTCTTTGCTGGAGGAGGGTAGGGAGCCTTCTGGGGTGAGACTCGAAGATCCGGCCCTCCCATGGGGGGGATTTGTCTGGGTTTTCCCTTTGGGGGAACCCAATATCGTAACAGGCGTCTGCTGCTTCTCACACAGAGCGCTGCACCCAGGAGCACGCACCTCGGGCTCCAAAAAAAAAAAAAAAAAAAAAAAAAAAAAAAAAATCAATGACAAACAGGAGGTTGGTTTATGCAATAGGTATAAAAGAGAAAATGAGGGGTTGTTTTTGGACTAGGTTCAAGCAACAGGGAAAAACATATAGAAGCTATCGGTCCCCAGGTTAGTTCAATGTTCTTTCCTCACCTTTCTAACCTGTGGTGATTGAACTGTTCTTATGATGGCAGCTGAGGTCAAGGGCTGTATGGCATGTTTTTCAGTTCATTTATTCAAACTGGAAATGTTCTAATAGAACTGGGTTCTTGAAGATTTTGGATTTGGTGGAGTGGTTGGCTGGCCTGTTCTCCAACAGCTCCTCTTTAAGACTTTGGTTATTCCAAAGAGGGGGACCAAGACTATTTTGTCCCTCTGGCTGTAGACATAATAGGTTGAATATCTTTATAGAGGAAGGGGCTGGCCCTAGAAAATGGTTACTGAGGACCTGACAGTCCTCTGTGGCCTTTTACAACTTGGTCACTTCCAGTATATCCAGTATTACCAGACAGGGTGATACATGATACAGGTGAGAGAATAAGAAACAATCTGCAAGTAGTTCCCCCCCAAAAAAAACATTTAAGGCATTACTGCCTAAACAGAGCTTACATTTACATATTGCATTTAAACACATTTGCATATATGCAAAACAGAGGGAAAATTGTTTTTATCGTTCCCACTTTAATACTATATTATCATATATGGAAATAATGTAATTTACATGCAGTTCAGCTAACCAGATCTTATATAAAAACATGTGTACGGTATTAATATCCCTTTAAGCCATTATTAAATCCCTACAATTTTCCACAGTTTCCTGAATCAGGCATTCAGCAACATACAAAGTGGACAGAACAGATGTTAGCGCCTCCCTGTGTGACACTTTATGGTCCCTCAACAGATTACAAAGTGTGTATTTAGCTTGCAAAACTGACTTACACTTTTTAAAACACTGCTAGAAACAAAAGAAAAAAAGTCAGATTTTTTTTGTGTGCTTTTAATCCAAACCTTGGTTTAATTTGCAATTCAAGTGGTATTGTAGCTAGGTGCCATTTGCATATTGTGAAGCATTTTAACACATTTCTTTGCTAACATGTTCTTTCCAAAATAACATTTCCGAGGCAGCAGTTACCTCCTCTAAGTACAGATCTCGCTTCTTCATATGGTTTCAGCTGTGTTCAGCCACGAGAGACCCATTTGATTAGACTGTGCCAAACACATTCACCTGTGCATTGAACGTTCTGCACTGTAATCCAGATCTATTGTCTTCCTTCTCTCCATTCCTTATCTCCTCGACAGCTCTATTTGTGAGCCCCCCTCTGGGGCTGGCAGGCTCTACCTCTCTACAGACACACAGGAGGCTTCCTATATTGCCCTGTCACTGCATCTTAGTTTGGCTTTTTATCAACTTTTTATTTTCTTTCATCAACTCTTCATTACTTACTCAGCAGGGACATACCTGAGTTAATGGCCATAACCCCTTGAGTATTATATGGACAATGCATTTGTCTCTAAAAAAAATATTGTCGGCTTTCCTTCTGGTTAAGATCAGAGGTGGCCAGTCCTTAGTCCTCCAGTGCTTGTTGAAAGTTACCTAGATATAGTGTTATTGACGGGACTGTACTCAAGCTATACATATAACTATGCAGAGATAGAGATATAAACCAACTCTTTCCATTGTAAGCTCTACCAAGCAGGGCCATATTTATATCATCGTTTAACTTTAGTGGTTGTATTATAACAACAGATTCAGATTAGTAAATCTGATATAGTTTTTATTTTTTTATTTTTTTATTTTTTTTGGGCAGCCCGAGGTGTGTGCTCCTCTATGTGCTGCATTCTGTGTTTTAAGAAAAACTACTTCTGGTTCTCCCAGAGAGGATATACCAGACTAAATTCCTTCCCTCCCCTGCGGGAGGGCAGGATCTTCGGGTCAAAACCCTGTAGAGTAAGACCCCTTTATGGAGGAAGTAGGGGGCCATGAGGAAATAAACAAGTGTCTAGCCATTTCTGTCTGAAATCATAAAAGTTCTGCTCGTTCCACAAGCCCATACTGCGTAACCAAGCATACAAGGTAGCAGAAACGTCAGTGCATATCGTGCGCACACCTTTCACAGTGGACACGCAGACTGTGAAGAAGTGACTCCAGCTTACGCTAGGGCTAAAGCAAGAGGATCAAATGTTTCACACTCCTTTCTAAGGGTACTACACTTGATCTTAGCCAAAAGGCCGAAAAGTGAGCAAAGTAAATCTGACCAACAACAGGAAAAGTGCTGCCAGATAAGAAAGGGTACAACCTTAACAATAGACATGTAACTCGATCTGCTTCTGATAATCAACCTCTGAGTAGAAGCGAACCTCAAGTTAAATGTTGCCCCATTGACCAGAGTTGAAAACTACCACAGATAAAACCCATCATCAGATGCAATATTAAGAAGAATTTACCATCTATTATTGAGCAATATTTTCTAGCTTTTTGCATTGTACCTGCCTCTACTCATAAGCAAGGCATTTCATGCAAATGTTCATGGAGTTCCCATAAACCTCAGTGAAGATTTCTTACTTTATGAGCCTCTGGGACAAGAAACTGCATACAACTGCACACTTCCTCTGTAAAACGAATATTTCAAGGTGAAGCAACATCTTTGGCCAAGTTTAACAATAAGATGCCAGTTATGCTCCACAACAAGCTTTACAAAGGCTCAACTATTTGGTTCTGTTGTTTTTTACTAAATAAGTCGGAGGTGAGCTGAGCAATACCAGCAAAGCCTCCTAAGAGACTGCTGGGTAAGATTTTCTACTAAGCCTTCTAGCAGGGCTGCTGGACCTGTTTCTACCTCTCATGGTTAAAGATGCCTTCTTGGCCACATTTTCCTTGCTGGGTTGGACGATGGACTAAGACTAACAGGATCTTAGGGCTAAAGGGGGCCATCATACACAGCTCTCTAGTCTTAATGTATGGCTGGAACAGCTTGCCCTCCTACAGCTTGTTGTAAAAATAGATAAAGGACATTAGTAGCCAAATGGAAGCTGATTATCTGTTGTTCATCCATTATCCTTTTCCGCCACTCCTTATAGAAATGCTCAAAATCCTTATCCACCACTCCACTTGAAGACCATGGATAATATCAATAACAATCAACATCATCTGGAGGGAGTCCTGCCTTCCTACCCCTGCTATATATCATTATATATTGTATTATATGAATGCCAGCAGTGGCTTTTATAGATCTCACTATAACCCACTCCAAATCACCACTTCAGTTCACAGAATCCACCCTAGGAGAATAAATGTTCAATTTAGAGATGACACTTCTGGAAGTTTGTGTTCTATTTCTGAAGGAAGATGCAATTTTGAAGTGTGTCCTTGATTAAAGTCTTAAATAATAAGTCCAGTGAGCTCCCGAGTCATATTTTTCCCTCCTCCAGCGGTTACACCTCAGGAAATTTTGATAAAACACATTTGAAGGAAGCCATATGGTATCATGTAGAAATGTGATGTTTGATGTGCTTTAGGTCTGATGTATCCAGCAATCCACTTGATGGCTTTTCTACCTGTCTGAAAGAATAATAGATCAAAATAGATTACTTCAATTCAGTGCTTCAGTAACATAACAATCCAAAACATCTATCACTTGCATAATATGTTGCTTGAACCTAACATCAAATACATGTCTATACTGAATGATGGTAGGGGGTTGGAATACTCGATACGACGGCTCTCGAGTACGTCCCTGGTGAGTGGGAGCAGCTTCTAAACAAAACCAGAATGAATGTTCTAGAAGCTTTTAAAAATCAAATTGTTTTTAGAAAATAGTACATTCTATTCAAACACTATAGTTGTTAATATTACATATTTATGCATGCTTCTTTATTGGGATGAGTGGATGGAAAAAGAACAGTATTTGGTAGAAATAAGTAAACCATGGAAACATAAATTGTAAGGTACTATCAAAAAGACAAGCAAGTGCATGGGTCAAGACTAACAGGCCCGAACTGGCCATCTGGCACATCCGACAGACGTCTGGATACGCCTGGGTGTACGCTACGTGGGCTTAAAGAACACGCCATTAACTGCCTTTACATCATCAGGCGGCAGCTGGCCTTAAAGTACCAGAGACCCCCCTGTCATCGCTAGTGCGGCCCTGAAGACAAATATGCATGCAAATTCCACATATTTAAACGGTCTATCACGCTAAGGACTCACATCTACTTTAAAGATAGGCTGACAATATTTTGATTGATGAATCATGAGGAATGCATCTTTTAAATTATTTACTTATCCATTTGTGGGCAAATGATGGTTTTCATTCCCAAGCCACCTGGCATTCAGGAGGTTAACTTGACACACACACACACCAATCAGATGCCACACCAGTACATCCAGTACGGTGAAAGACCTGCTGACCAGGAGGACTGATTCCTCTCTTACAGCTTGACCTTGCTTGTCATATTCATTGGTTATGGTGACGTTCCTATAAGTAGCAGGCGAAAATCGCTTGTCAGTCACTCTTGCATCTGCATTGAGCGCTGGGCAGCGCATGGAGATGCACACCAGCCTGTCCAACATTTAATTACCGTAGTTTCGGACTCCCTACTGCTAGTCAGCAGAGTGAGTGGGGAACGTAACGTGTGCCCTCTGACGGCGTGATGAGCATGGATGACGACAGGCAACAGTAGATGTTCTTGTGCTGTTCTCTATCGGCGACGGTGCATCGCTATTTTATTTAAAGATCATGTTCTCCTTAAGAAAAACAAATAATAATAATCTGCTGATGACATTTCCAGATGTACATTGCACATGACTATAGTCAGTATCACCCAAACATAATTACCGGTTTTGGATAAATTATGGGGATACAGACACAAATTGACCTTTTCAGAATTTCGCTACCAAGTTGAGACGGCACAGATGTCTGACACGCGCTGCGGATCTGTTGATCCGTTTGCCACTTTTAGCTATTCTCTGTAACTCAACAAAATAGTGTGTTTAACTTTTTTTTGTCTTCAGTATCTCAAGTACCACACACCCTTGTGTATAATTTCCATGCATTATTTATGTTGTAAGTAAATGAAACTGCATGTTTATTCTTCTCTGATAAAAACGTAACAAATTCAGGAAGTATGTGGTGGGCAAAACAACAGCAAGCATTGGACATAAATAGTGTGTAAAATAAATGTATGTCAATATGATCATTGAAAACAGTCATTGAAAAATACTCTAAAGGGCTGACTTTAAAAGGAGGCGGACAAGAGACTGCATTGTATTGGGGTTAAGGGTAATAAACACATTGATTTTGTCATAAAGGCATAATAATGATGTGAAGAAAACGGATGGTGCAATCAGATAGCTTGTAAAAGACCTTTAAACCTTCAACTTCTGGGGCCGGATCTTCATAGTCCCTTTCTGAAGAGAACCACAGAGGCCCCACCGTGGTTTCTTTTAGCATGACTATAATCAAAGGCGCAACAGAAACCAATTTAAAAACAAAACACACTTCTCTAAGTAACGTGGTCCACATCAGAGCTCACATTTACAGTTGGGGAGACCAAGAGATTGCTAAAGGTGCAAAATGCATACAAAAAAGATACGGGACTAGCTCAGCTGAGAAAGCACGGCATTTACATAACTGCCCTACAGCAAATATGCTCTTTAGTCTCATACCTGTTTCTATGCATTGCACCTTTTGGGAGTGTCTTGTGGTCTCCCCAAATGTAAGGTGACTCATGATGTTGACCTCCTAGCTGTCCTTCAGCCTATATAAGATTATATGATTTCGGGTTCTTATTTTGTTTGCCTGGCTTTTTCCTGAATGTCTTGTGAGCTGATTGGCTTTGTCTGCTGCTTATGTGTGTTATATGATTATTCTGAGGTTGTTAGTAGCATTGCGTAGGTTGGTAACTGCCCTTGGAACCTGATGTTTTTAGTTTTCTTTTAAATGTTCCCTGACATATGTTTGGTGAAGGGACATACATTTTATAATGCCCACCATGGTTTGGTCTGATATGGCACAAAGCAAAAGTTCCCCTGGGGTTGGTGGGCTGTGCCTTTTGGCTGCCATTTCCTCTTAAAGATAGCAGTGGCTCCCTCTGTCAGGAGAGACCCTACACAAGATGACCCTTCACTTTGGCCATGGAGGGACTGTATATTCCCTTTGGTGAGTGCAACAGTAGCAGATTGGGGACCTGGTATCTACTGTGGCTCTACCTTTTGGAGCATCTGTCCCCTTTGAACAATGCACTGAAAGCATGATGCAACGCTGGGCTTACAAAAAATAAGTAAAGCAAAAAAAAAAAAACTTTCTCTCCATCCTCCATGCAAATCTCTGGGAAGAAAACTCAAGAAGATTGGTAGGAAAGACACTTACTCACCATGGAGTCTTTCAGTGTGTTTTCCACCAGAAAAGGACACCGTTAGAATAAATGTTGCAAAGTCTTTATCTCCATAATTCCCTGTGCAACATCTGTAACTGCAGAGACCCTTAACACGCAATGCTAAGTGTTTATCGTCCAGCCTTCACCATCCGCTAAAGCTATTACCATACATTCACCACAAAGAGTTCCTAAGTAACACTGCTGGCTATATAATTGTATCCTGCAGCTTGTGGTGGGCATAAACTAGCAAATATTTCCTTCATAGAGAGTATAGCAAGCAAAAAATACATATAAGGCAAAATGACCAAGTTCAAAAATCTGTACTCAATCTAAAACTTCCTGACTGTCCAGTGGAACGCACTACATTATACGTATCCATAATCCCAGCCTCCTAGATATGCAAATAAGCCATTAAAGGGAGGAATACCATGGGTCTGGTCCATATAGTGCCTCCCTACGAGGTCTATCTGTGTTCACTGGATCGGGCTGCCATTCAGCATGTGTTGATTTTGGGGCTTTGTCACCGAAAGTCACTATTGACGCCTGATTCTCCCATATAACAATTTTATTTGGTTTTATTGGACTGTAACTCCAATCATTTTCAGCCAGGCTCTGGCTGAGGGTATTGCAGCGTGCAGTAGTAACGACAGCTGGAAAGCAACGCTTGTTCTATTCTGACACTGCATTTATTACATTTCAGCCTCGTAAAATGATTTTCTCTGAAGTGTCTTGGGGGAACCTCTAAAACTCCTTTACCTTTCCTTCAGCACACCTAAACTATTTGATTAGAAAGTAACTATAAGCCACTTTGAATTAGATTACGCTTTGGATGATTTGCTTTTAAAACAATCTCTTAGTAAGGATCTAATGGCCTAATCATTTATGAATTTCACTTTGATCAACAAGTTAGGTTTTATTTTTGTTCAATAATAATACACATCTCTGATGTGTTATAAATTATGCATAAACCCAAACGGAGATCAAAAGCTTTGTTTTACCTTCTACCAAAAATGCTTATATCCTTAGCCAGAACTATGAATGCAAATAACATCTCGGTTTATGAAAAACAATTTATTCAATGTACGGCTAAGATATTTTTTTTTTTATTTTTTTTTATAAATCTCAAAGAATAAATTAAATTGTCCTGATTTATCGCTGCAAATATTTTTGAATAATTATACAGAACTTTTTTAAAAAAAGCTAATAAGTAAATTAGGGAAACATGATTAACTTTAGCAATGAAGGGTTCCATAAACCACAATAAAAAAAAGTAGATTTTTTTTTAATAGGAAGAAATTCTGATTTACTATAAATTAATATGTTTTTGGTACAAAAAAAGAGTATTTACTACTAATTTATCAGTGATATTCCTGCAGTTAGATGTAATTAGTTTCAGGTTACTTTTGGAAATGTGACTTCATTGTTCCATTAACAATTAAATGATGCAGCTTGCATGGCTTCGATTATCATATAATTTACTAGGAAGAAACTCTTTCCTTCAACCGTTTATGCCTCAAAGGGTTAAATCCAGCGTTAAACTCCATTTTCCCTTTTTTTTAGGATCTTTTGTTAAATAGCTTATGAAATAGAGAAGCCAAAATCATTAGCTCTTACTGTAATTTAGAGTCATCAAGGTTAAAAAGGGTATGGCGGTCATTAGGGCTGCAAATGATTCCATGTATGAACTGCGAACAATGAGGTCCATCAATATACGCTTCCCAGTCTAATGGCCCTAACATAGTTAATCCAATGATGGCATAATGAGCCCCTATTCAGCTGTGTGATAGAAAGCACTCTGGTCTTCTGTTATATAAATAGGTTTACCTATTAATCACGTTCTTTGATATTCCTTTAAAATTAATTTGCCATTCATTATGGAGTATTATATTTTTCACGTTGAGCTAGCGGTTCCGAGATGCATTCTAGGTGCGATACTTTTAGTAGAACGTTCTCTTTCACTCTGAACATTCTATTGACATCTGGGCTTGTTGATGAGGCATTAGGTTTCCCGACTGCTATATAGCATAGTACTGGGAAACTGGAGAGCATTTACCAGTTTGGTACAACACTGATAATATAAGAGTTTGTTACTAATTGGCTGGTAATCAGTAGACTATTTCACACATTCTGTCTAAATGTAACCTTTTCAGGAGTGTACAAAGCCGCGTCTCACCAAATCTATTTCACTCTTCTGGCAGTGCTATGACTTGGACGTGAGGAGCGGAGGGCATTTATTTTATGGTTTACTTGGCTTTTCAGCTCTTATTGATGTTTTTTGGAGGGTTGAGTCAGAGCTTCTTATGGTTTATCATTTTTAGACTTTGCGCACAGACACAGAGAGGTTTATTCCATAAAACGCAAATGGGTTGAGACATCTGCACTCATCAGATGTACCAAGCATTATGCAGGGCCAACCCTGGTAGGTTTATCCTGAAAGCAGAGCTAAGTTGGCCATTCATAATGCGCAGGTGAAGCAATATGATGGCTTTCAAGAAGTATATAACTATGTATTAGGCAGGGTAAGTGCAGCCCGTGTTGCTAAAACATCTAATCAGTGTTGACCCAACACAATGCATCGTGAAGTTGAGCTGAAACATTTGTCTCCCTTTAACTCATCTGGAAATTCATAGTGGCTTAAATTCATTTCACAATCTCTTGGGAGAATGAGGGTTTCGCTGTGAGTGGGGAGACCCAAATTCTAAAAATTGTCTCAAAATATTCGTGCCAATCTTCTAATCCCCAACGCGTTTCATTTTTGCCGAGCAGTATATGCATTTTTATTGAATGAGGACTTAGCGTCCAGGACTTTTTTACTCCCGAGGAAACCCATGGGAGCAGGTGAAATACATTGAGGATTAAAAGATTGGAGACAGTAAACTTTTATTTGAAGTGCAATTTGCATGTCATATATTATATTTTGCCACCAGATCTTGTGAGTGCAGAATGTCACTTTATGTTTTAAGGCTATACTGCGCCACCGGTGTTAGAGAACTAAGAAATAAATGGATATATTTGATGAGCCTTCTCCTTATAGTTTGTGAGTAAACATTATATTTATTTTCATTATAGTACAGGTTTACACTATATGCTTTTTTCTTCTTTTTTTCCCCCCTTTTTATGTATTTCCACCTCTTTTGGTGGGTTTTCTAGTTTTGAGTAGCTAAGGAATACAATAGAGTCAGCTGTGATACATTGACAAACATGGAAACCCGTGTCCACATTATGTATGTTGGCTTTGGGGAGTGCTCCAGTTCCATAAACCAGGCTTGGTCCAGTTCTTCTCATCTGTAGCATTAGCCGAGCTACTCCTTAAGTCAATGTAGGCTTCATTATACTTTGAAACGCAATTTAGAAACCATGCCTCAAACGAGTTTTATTCAAAGAGCACGAAAGGAAATGTCCATTGATTATATATTATAAATTCAACTTTTGTGCCTTGTCACTCAGAGCGATGGATATGCATTTTTTTCAGGCATCATAAAAATTGCAAATAATAAGATATCTTGCACCGTCCTTTATTTAATTTGCAGTATCTCATTCCCATAAAACCTCATTTTTTACAATTACAATTCTGCCACATAAAACATTTTATTCATGCACATGAATCAGAATTGTTTTTCCCAGTTGAATGATTCATTTTCCCTTTTAAAAAATTAATACTATGTTACCATAATGATCCAATACTTTATTCCCTTATAAATTGCCCTTTCATCAGCTAGTTGTTTTGCTTCTGTGTTGTCAAATAATAATAATACCAATTTGATTTTTTTGCCTTTTAATTAATCATACAGGGGCCCTATACAGATCAAAAGCCTGTGTTTTAGTTGTTAAGTAAAAGACCTCTAATCCTTTGCCAAATGGGTGTCTGTCATCGTCTCATTTACATGAAAAAGCAATAAGTTTGTTCTAAAGCTTTCAACTGCAGCTATGTTGTTTAGAATCAGGAGTAAAGTGTTTCTGAAAAGTTTTATACTCAGCCTCGCTCGTAAAGGTATTTTATATGAAACCTATTTCCGAAGACTAAACACAGATGAGCTGTGATCTCCAGGCTGATTATAAAATAATAAGACGCTGTCACTGTTTCTATTACTTGTAGGCGCCGAAGACCAGCTACATTTTTACACCCAGAGCCAAAGTGGGGACTTCCATTAGCTGGAACACCCACCCTTGATTTACTATCCATTTGCGGCTAAGTTTAAGGTCATAGAAGCAGAACCATAACTAGGGTTCCAGGCATCTAGGACAGGGTCACAACTCACACTAACACCACAACTGCTTTTGGATGTGGAAGGTGGCGCACGTCATTGCAACCCTCACCTTAGGCTACCATGGAAGTTATGGCCTTCCATAGGAGTACCAAGACCTTACCGTTCCAAACAAATGATAAAAGGTGATTCAAAAAATGGCAGACTAGATAAGACAATTGCTAGTTTTCCGTTGCCATTATCTATGTAAATTCATACTGGCAACGGTGTTCTCTGGCCTAGGACAGCTGATCCGTTGGGGCAGCAGCACCTCTGTTGAAGGACAGCCAGTAGGCCAGTAACATGGAAGACATCTGATCTCATTGACCAGCCAAAATAGCTTCAATGGGATGCTGTAACTGATGCAGCAAATAAATAGCTGATCCTTCTTCTTTTTCTCCCATTCTGCTCTGGCAGGATGAGATTTTAATGAATACCATAGTTTTCTATTTTTGGCAGCCCAAAAAAATTCATTTTGTATCCAAACTTGTAAGAATAAATATATATAATCTGTACAAAATTCCAGTACTAATTTCTGAAGACTTGAAGACTCCTTACTGTTTTCAAAAAATGATAAAGACATTCTTGGCTGCTTTACTCTGTCCGTTGACCTTTACCATCCCTCTGTGAAGAGGATTCTGCCTTGTGAAGATAAGACCTCCGCTAAGACCTTTGTGCTTTTAATATGTGTTCTAAAGTACCAAGCGGCGCAGACTGAGCCATGGAAATTGGCTGGATTCGCCAAACAGCTTAGTGAAACTGTGACATGTTTTCTGAAGGTGCGTGAAGTCACACTTTAATGTTTTGTTGTCAATTTACCCTTTTTTCCGTTCAAGAAATATACAGCGTGAGTTAGGTTAAAGTACATGGTTGAGACGGATGCCAAATAATTTCATAGGAACATCTGTTGCCCCTTGTTAGCTGTTTATACCCCACCTCACTGACCTAATTCCTGTTGCATTGTTCACGGCCATTCAGGAATTAGACACCTTTCCAGTGTAGTCATGAAAAATCATGGCTTTTGGCAAACATCGGCATAACAGGAAGTCCAAAGTGGGGCAGGAAGATGTCTTCCCTTGGGCCGTGCATGGATGGTGAAGCATCGACCATGGCCTATTGTACCACATGCCCCTTCATAAAGTGCATAGAGAGCAGGAGAAAATGATTCTACAGACCACCAGGAATTGACCACCACCAGACAGGCTTGTAACGAATTGGTGGATTTGACCTCTATCACTTCATCTTACTTTTTGCTCTTCTAGTTTTTCCATTTCTTCATACAAATAGGAACATGCCTACTGCACATTGGTACAAAGGCTACTTGCAACAACTCTCATCATACTCAGTAACTCACAATCCGTATAAGCATTGTGAGAGTGATACTGACTTCATAAATTACTCATCACAGAGGCCTTTTTTCTGCCCTCGAAGTTTCAGATATATTCTGGCCTTAAATTTCTTTTTTTTTTGTTTGTTATGTTCAAGTGTTTAGAATAATAGGTGATACCCAGCGTAGCTTCTACAAGTATATACAATGATCTTCATTTTGTGTGTAAAAATCAATGTATGTCCCACTGACTTCAATGTATTTATCTGAAGGTTCAGTATCAATGGTGAAATTGTGCCTCCCATCTGCATTAGAGGATATATAGCTGGGAATCGGATCGGTAGTAGAATAATTTGATGGCTACCTACTGGAAAAGCAGGACTTAACAAAATAAATTCACACCATACACAACTAAAGAACGTTTAACCTACTGTATATTGAAGCAGAAGTTGGTTTGCTCCAGTAGACATAGGAACTCGTAGGAGTTGTTGTTCTATAGCAGACAGAGAGCGTCTTGTATTAGTACTTCATGAAAATGCACTCATTTTCATAGACGATGTTGCTTCTGTAAATTGGTTTAATCGTACATTTGCTACAGCATTGAAAAATACTAGTATTCCATTTCTTGCGCTCAAAGCAAATGGGAAAAAATACTTTTCATCTTCTATTAAGTCAATCACTGGATCAACTGAATTTATTCATTAGGCTGACATAATTTACATAATTCAAACTCTATTCTATGACAGAATAGGCCAAAAAAAGGCAGAGCATTATTTTTCATCGGTGATGAAAAGATGCCAAAGGTAATACCAAGGCCACAGTGGATCACCCCGCATGATATGCAGCCGTTTCCCTCTGTGGCTGAAATCAGTCTTCTTGGTCCTCCTCTGAAGAGCAGAACCACTTGAATCTTTAAGATAAGGTGGTGATCAAAAGATTGTCCCAGCTCTTCCACCAAAACAAATTGCTTCCTCAGGGACCCTGCTTTACCATGGCATTTCCTATACAAATAATGTATGAAAGAATAAATACATTCAATGACACAAAGGCACAAAAACAAAAAGCGCAACAACCATAAAAAGCAGTGGTGTTTGGCTTTATAAACATTCCACCTTCGTCAGACAGCCAAAAGGTCAACACCAAGAAGCAAAGTCTTCAAAGAGCCAGCTCCGCAATGACATTTCCAGTGTGTGCCATCCACAAATGCCACACATGCACAAACCAAATAGCAAACAAACTGGCCCTGTTAGTTGTTAGTACTCATATCAGAACACTCATAGCAATTGGGCTGGACTTGAACTGGGGACTCCAAAAGAGTTTCTTGCAAACCAAGCCTTTAGGCTAGTAGATAAAAGAAAAATAGAAACAAATAATATATTGAAACTTGACCGTATGTTTATTGAAAACTCTCTATCCAATACCCACTTCACCAGGTTAAGGTGAGTTGATGTTCAAAAATCACTATACTATACTCTCTGTACGGCTGATGATGAGCCTAAAACTCTAACACTGCATTTTGTGAACTTTCCCGTTAGTTATTGGGTTATATATTCTGCCGCTGTTTGTGAATCATAAACGTGCTTAAAAGCATCCATCAGAAATGGATGAAAAAGACATAAATTATTTTTTACTTTGCTTGCAACTCATTTGCATTTTCCTACCCACAATCCCTTTCTTAAGAGTGGTGCCAATTAGATAGTCTGAGTAGCTTGTAGAAGTTCAGACCTACTCTTGGGTATTCTGTCACTGCTTTGAGCAAAAATGAAATAAAATTGATCTTAAAGACCCGATGCCATCTGTAGCGTTGTATAAAACAGTAGCACTTTTTGTGATTTTCCAGGGACAAATTAGGAATACACGTGGATAAAAATAGCTGATGCTGTTTGCCATGGGAATGCAGCTGTCAGTAAAGCAATTAACATTTGCATTATGGATCACAACTTTTCTGGAACAGCAGAATTAGTGGCTAGCAATGCAGAAATGCTCCTTTTATACATAACAGATGTGGGGGAATTCAAAGTACGATGTGTAGGTTGTTAAGAGGATGAAAGGCGTGAACAGGAAAAGGAAACGTAACAATATACACGTGTAAGCGGTGAAGACAAAGCGCTCGGAATCATGCATTTCACATGCTAAGCATCCATATTATCATAAAGATAAAAGAAAGCAAATGGTTTGGTGATCCCAACATGCATCAGGCCAGCTCGTCAGAAACTTCCTTGGATGCAGTCCCACTACTTAATGTAATTAAAAAATGTATTGGAAAATTCTGCTTCGAATCACAGGTTGCCATTTGTGAATATACAGCAGTAGCCTGTATATTATAAATGTAAGAGCAGGGCCATCTTTATATTATGAACTTAGCTCTTTATAACAACCGGTAGATGCCAAATCACGAGCTCTGAATAGTGAAGAGTTCAGACTTCTTTCTGAACCTTTTTTTTTTTTTTTTTTTTATTTTTTTTATAATAGCTGTTTGGAAGCAAACACATACAAAAGCATTTTCTGCTATTTCTTTGAAACAACCAGCTGTTAAATGAACCTTCCCATTCATCATCAATGACAAAAAGTCACGGGGAGCTCGCCCACTCTGACAAGTTTTAAGGGAAAAGGAGGGGGGAAAAAAGTCCAGTGGGAATCATTGATCTATCTTCTCCTGTCCCGCAGGGGATCACATTGTCTGTAGTGAGAAGTTAAACTTCTGCATGATATTTTCTTTTCACCTTATGATTTCTATCAGCTGCAACTGCTTCTGAAATATAACAACTTGGACATTTAATGTGAATAAAAAGATCTGGCCAAACTATTCTAACATCTTCCATTTCCTTTTCCCCCATAACTTACATAGTTACATAGTTACATAGTTCATAAGGTTGAAAAAAGACCTAAGTCCATCAAGTTCAACCCTTCTACCTAACCTTTCTATTCTTGATCCAAAAGAAGGCAAAAAACCCCCAATTAAGCTACCTCGAATTCTGCCATCAGGGGAAAAAATTCCTTCCTGACCCCAAGAGGCAATCGGATTTCTCCTTGGATCAAGAAGCTCTAAAATATTAATATTATTCTATTTGTATCCCTGTATATCGTGCCTTTCTAAGAAAATATCGAGGCCCCTTTTGAAGGTATCTAATGTATTGGATAACACTACCTCCCTTGGAAGTGAATTCCATACCTTAATTGTCCTCACTGTGAAGAATCCCTTCCTTTGTCGTCTATGAAATCTGCGCTCTTCCAGTCTCAGAGGGTGACCTCTTGTTCTTTGTATATTTCTGTTAATGAACAGGTCACTGAAGAGCTCTTTATATTGGCCCTGCATGTATTTATATAATGTTATCATATCCCCTCTGAGACGCCGTTTCTCCAGTGTATATAATTTTAACTTTTTTAGCCTCTCTTCATAACTAGTATCTCCCAAACCCCTTATTAATTTCGTAGCCCTCCTTTGCACTTTTTCTATTTCCATAATGTCCTTTTTAAGGACCGGTGCCCAGAATTGTACCGCATATTCAAGGTGAGGTCTTACCAATGACCTGTACAGAGGCAAGATGATATCCTCCTCCCTTGAATCAATACCTCTTTTTATGCATGCTAAAACCTTATTGGCCCTCGCAGCTGCTTGCTGGCATTGCGCACTGTTGTCAAGTCTGTTGTCAACCGTTATTCCTAAATCCTTCTCATTGGTAGTTTCGCCCAAGGATATTCCATTTAAAGAATAGGTTGCATTTTTATTATTTTTACCATAATGCATAACATTGCATTTCTCTATATTGAACCTCATCTGCCACTTGCACGCCCAGTCCCCAACTCTGTCTAGATCTTCCTGCAATGAAGAAACATCAAGATTAGTCTGAATTACCCGGCCTAATTTTGTGTCATCAGCAAAAACTGTGACATGGCTCTTAATGCAGCTTGGGAGATCATTTATAAATAAATTAAAAAGAAGAGGACCGAGGACAGACCCCTGAGGCACGCCACTTAATACCTGCGTATAGGCTGAGAAACATCCATTCACAACAACCCTCTGCATTCTATCTTTTAGCCAATTTCTGATCCACATACAGACATTTGCCCCTAAGCCTATTTCTGTTAATTTATAGAGTAGCCTTTTATGCGGAACCGTATCAAACGCCTTAGCAAAGTCCAGATAAATCACATCTACAGCCAACCCCAGGTCTATATTTTTACTAACTTCTTCATAGAATGTTAATAGGTTGGTTTGACAAGACCGGTCTTTCACAAATCCATGTTGACTTCTACTAATTGGATTATGGATCAAGATATGATCTTGAATGTATACCTTTAGCAACCCTTCAAATAATTTCCCCGCTACCGATGTTAAGCTTACTGGCCTGTAATTGCCCGGTTGAGATTTTGATCCCTTTTTAAATATGGGCACAACATCTGCCTTGCGCCAATCTAATGGAACTACGCCCGAGCTGAAAGAATCCCTAAAGATTAGCAATAGTGGCTGGGCCAGAATTAGGCTTAGTTCCTTCAGTACCCTTGGGTGTATACCATCCGGTCCAGGGGCCTTGTCTACCTTAACAGTATTTAATTGCTTGAGCACTTTTTCTTGTGTCAGCCAATCCCATGTTTGTTGCAACGGTTTCTTAAAATTAGCCAGATTCAAGTTTATCCTAAGTGGCATTTTGTACTATTCAAAAGTAATGATGCTTACCACCATTTCCCATTGACCCCCTTAGGTGTCCCTCTACTGTAGTCCACCAGATCCTTAGCTGTCCCACCACCTACTCCATCATCTCATCAGCTCTTTCTCCACCGAACTCCATAATCCTTTCATCCATTCCTCCACCCAACTTCACCATCTTCATAAGTCTTCGTCTACCCTACTGCAGCAGCAACTTAGGTTCCCCATCTACTGAATGCAGTCAGCGACTACGTATTTGTCCAACTAACTCTTGGAGAGTCTTCTATCATCAGATATTTTTTCACCATCACTTTCCATCAACTACCCTTTCACAACATTTACCGCCCCTGTGAGCCATTGTTTTTCCATTGCAGCATTGTTTTTTGTTTGACTGCATGACTTCAGTGCGTACTTATTTACAGTTAGTGTTCTTTGCTATATTATTATTACTGTAGACACTTTAAGTACGTTTAACTTTTTTCTTAAGTACTTTCTTTAAGTACCTTTACACCCCCTCTCAGATATCACCATCCTGTCTCCTATGCAAACAATTGCCTCAGTGAAGAATAATTTATTTACGTATGAAGCTGTATCATATGCTAGTTTTATTCGTGGATCGATTTTTGGTTTTGTTGATAATGATTTTTTTTCTCCAGTTACAAGGCTAGGAGGAGTATATTGAGACTTCATGAATAAATGATAATAATTATTATGGGTTATGATCAGCAGAAGGAAAGTGAGCATCCATCAAATGGTCAGAGGCTTTGATGTGATGTAAGGGAGTTTTAATGTACCGAGAGGTGAGTAGATATGTGGAACAGCGTCCCAGCAGAGGTGGTAGAGGCTAATACAGAGGGAATTTAAGAGTGTATAAGGCAGGCAAAGGCTGGCCTGAATACGAGACAAGACCAAGGACCAAATGCCTTTTGAGGTTTTTACAACAGACAAGATGGACTGAGCGGTTCTAATCTGCTGCCAGATTCTTTTTTTTAAAAAAAAGAGATGTTTTTAAGTTAAGAGGAGCAGAAACATTTAATATATTATTAGACACAGGAAGAACATTAACAGTGAATACTTAAGGGTTTGAAGTAAGAGATTCAAAGCCAACACCAAAAGTGATATTTAATTATCAATGCGGTAATTGGTTCTAGAGATTGTTACTTTATAAATTACTTATAAACCCTCATTTTTCTCACTTTATTTTAATAATATCATGAAGTTGCAAACATTTAATTTCTGCAAGCAATATAGCCCTGTGACGAGTGGGATATTACCATCCTGTAAGCGCCAAAGTCATGGTGAAAACGTGCTATTTTCATCTATTTCCAGGTGGATAATTGCACAGATACTTATTTCCAGATTTCAGCCCATGGCTTTCGACTATAACATCTTCATCAAAATCAAATTATTCATGGTTTACAGTACATAAATAATTAAAAAAAACATAGGGGAACAGTGGGATTTCTAGCAAAATTTCTAGTTAAAAAAAATTAAATAAAAAAAAAAGCTCTTAGGTACCAGAAGAGAAAACGTCTAACACCTACCTGAGCAATGGAGGAAGAAGGTAGATCATTTGGACCTCCTGCGATAAGGGAGAGCAAGATTTATAAATACTCATAAAAGTACAACTAGAGAAAATAGTATTGAAACATAATAAAACATATAGAATTACTAACAAAGGAAACATACCTACTACATGTTTTCCCTGCCGCCGGCGACAAACTCGCCATCGTACTGTGTCCAGGCTTGGTGTTCATGATTATAAGGGGTTATTACTGCTTAATGATCTCGAGTGGGAAAGGTTATAAATGATTATGTTTAACCTTACAAATTTATAAAATATCTTACTACAACACATAATTAAGTTATTACACAATAATTACACTAATTGCGTTTGCGATATTACTCTTTAATTACCAGGAATCCTTGTTTTGACCTTGAAATCATTATAAATGCCTCTACATACCGAACATATGTTCTTCAGATGTATACAAATACAGTGCTGTGCAAAAGTTTTAGGCAGGTGTGGAAAAAATGCTTTCAAAGACCGAAATGCTAATAGTTTATTTTCATCGTTTATCAAAATGCAAAGTGTGTGAACTTGTTATAATATGTGTAATAAAGCATTGTTAATTTACAGCATTTTTGTCTCAAACTTTTACACAGTACTGTATATGCCGTCCGATGTGTGGGGAGACCCAGGATTCTACATTCATGAAGTAATAGCCCAAAAAAAAATGCATTCAGGACCATTTTTAGGGCAGGGCAAAAGGGGCAGCTGCCCTGGATCCAGGCACTCCATAGGACAGGGGTGTCCAACCTGCGGCCCTCCAGCTGCTGCCAGACTGCATCATACCCCTTAGCTAAAAGAGCATCATGGGAGATGTAGTCCTGCAGCACCCCTGCCATAAGGGCTCATAGGCACTTGCCATTACAGATAAACATGCCTTGCATCCTCTGTGCCCCCTGCTTTTGGAGGCCACTGAGATATGACATCATAGCCCAGTGACCGCCAGCAACCGTGGTGGAACCTGTAATCAAGAGGTGTATACTGGTAGACCCTTTGTGTTTAAAGACAGCCTTGACTGCATTTATTGAACCAGTGAGATTTAGACAAACATATCTCATTCTTCTATTGTCTAAATATTTTAATTATCTGTTGATGTTGCCATGTGGATAATCACCATTTAAAAACAAAATAGACATGGTCACTTGGGCACAAGAGGCTGAGCCATATATGTTGCGAGAAAGATGAAGAACTCTGTGTTGTTGCATTAACTTTTGCTTATCACGAGCCCGATGAGCCCTTCTTCTTGGACATGCTCCCCACCATCTGGCTGTTCATTAGACCCATCAGGTGTGGCCAGATTCAGTTTATCCCCCTGCCTACTAAGCATTATTATTCGTTTTTCGTTTGTCGAAATCATATAATTTTTTGCAAGTTGAGCTGCATGGAGGAATGTAGAAACTGAAAAGCAAAAAACTATGAAAATGGGAAAAAGATAATTTGTTTTAAAGGGAGCTATTTTAGCTAAAAGAACACTTTAAACCTTAAAAAAAACTGTTAGAAATGTAAAATAATTTGCTCCTTAAAAAAAAAATCACCAGTTCAATTATTTGCGTACATACCTTAATCCAATCCAATAATGCAAAGAATACATCTACCTTATACAAAAAAAATTGCGTTAGGACCAAGATATCATTTTCTCTTGATCCATACATGTGCTTCGTTTCTCTTAGCTCAATGCTTTTTTTTAATTTCTTCTTCTTTTTTTCAGTTTCAGCGCAGAATCTGAAAAGCAGCATTGATGCCATGGAGCACCAGATCAAGAGACTGGAGAGTGATATCAAGACTTTCCCCAAAACAGACAACGT
The DNA here is from genome assembly GCA_009364415.1 of Spea multiplicata. Classification (NCBI taxonomy): domain Eukaryota; kingdom Metazoa; phylum Chordata; class Amphibia; order Anura; family Pelobatidae; genus Spea; species Spea multiplicata. The sequence continues at coordinate 278,384 of VKOC01000674.1, forward strand.
GAACGATAAGTTTGTCGATAAAATGACTATATCCTTTTTAACGTTACACGTCGGCCATTGTCACCGGTTAAATATTTATACAGCATGACATTAACGGCTTTCGATCGCAATTTAAATTGTAACACAGCATAGTGTGCATGTTGATTGAAGATATACATATATATTTACATTAAACGGAGCACACTAATGAGAGGGCTGGCGTAGCCCCTTCTTGAATGTCTTAAAGAAGACCACGCTGGGCATATTACATCTAACGTTAACATTTTGTTCACAGGTTGTAAAAATGCAGTGTAACTGTTAATTGTATGTGTTAATTGTACGCTACACCATTCCCGCACATCTGTTTTTCCTTTTGCAGGTAGTGTCATCTTTTAATGTGGAAATGTTTTAACCAATCCAGGCACATATACATCATCCGAGTACAGAAAACGGCAATAGTATAATATAATTGCATAGAATATTATATGATATCATTTTGGTTTCATAAAGGGGCATGGCTAGGTGCGCATAGGGGTGGGGTTAGTCACAGAAGCCTTTAGTGGGTGGGAAATGGGAGGGAAGTGGGCAGGAAATAGGTGTGGCCAAACTTGGCCCATGAAAAAAAGAAACTGGCCCGGAGGCCCCGGGAAGCAGCGCTTCACCTGGAAAGTTTCTGGTTATATACATAATATTTAATTAGCCATAATAAAGGCAAAGTAAAGATTGTGAAATATATATAGAATTTCACGTGGTGCAGAATATCTTAACAGTTACAAATTATCATGCTTCCAATAATTATTTGTCTTTCTGTAGAAGTTTTTGGTCTTCACACCCTGCTTAGCCATTACAACCCATTCGGACTGTTTGGTTTTTTTGACTATTATAGGGTTAAATGAGGTAGCGCATTTAGGAAGTTCCCCGGTACATTCTCAGAAGGGCACATTAAACAAGGAGTCTGCAGATTCATTTTAAACATGGCATATAACTTTGTCTCGCGGAGACAGAGCTGGGGGATCCCTACTGCTGCATGTGATATTGATAAATAGCTACTCTGGCGCCTGGTGCTGTTAACTCTAGAGGCAAAAATACACTCGACTGCATGTTACTCTATCCCAGGACAGGAGGTGCAACCATCTATTATAGACTTGTGATTTCCTGATTGTTAATGCCAACATTATTAAAATAGCATTCATTTTATTCACCGGATAGACGCTGTTAAACCCGTAGACGTAATATAAAAGATAATACTAATAATAATAATACTAATAATTAATAACCACCTTAAGGACAATGGGCGGTCCCAAAACCCATTGAAAACAATGGATTTTGTTATTAAGGGGATAAAATCCCCAATCTATTAGTTATATTGCAGATACTAAGATCTACATCCAACTAATACAAGGTAATGCATGAGTTTGGTACCAAATGTTATCTTTATCACCATGGCAGCTAATAGAATGTCCCTCCATATTGGGCTAAAAAGTCGCTTTTTAAACTTGTATCCGAGTCACTTTTGATGCATAACCGCCTGTGGTATTATAAGTAAAAAAATATAAATATATATATATAATACCTTTTTAACATCTGAAAGATCTTGAATGTCTCTTCATATAAAAGAAATAATTCTATTTTTTGATATTTGACTGATATGACTTTTTTTTCCTTTGCCTATATTTGCTTCCATTGTAATTCAAATTTCAAGGCTTCTAAACCACAAAATGACATTTGAATAGAACCATGTGCATGACATTAAATTCTGACATCTTTGATGCTGGAAGTAAGAGCTATCTAACTACAGAAGTGACTTTTGACAGCCATGCAGGTATTAATGTCTAGGTCATGCATACCCCATGCATTATTTATCATTGCATATAAGCCAGCCGGAAAACCATGAGCCTTCGGTTCACGTGCAGTTCAGCCATCCTGTTCCGGCCCGCATTATGCTTTTGCATCTAAACCTTATTTTTATTGAGTGTGTAGACACTGAAATTAGGCATGAAGCGTCACAGAGGCCCCCGTTTGCGTTCTGCAGTCATTTTGCAGAAATTACATGTGGCTGATGCTGCCTTGTGATTTACAGGCTGTGGCATTTCTCAGAGAAGAGGGTGAATATTCTTTGCTGTGAATGCGTGATGGAGTGGGGGGACCATTAATCACTCCCTGCTGAGAGACCTTGGCATTATATTGCCATGAATGTATAGAAATTAAAGGTATAGGTCCTCCAATATCATACCTCCCAACAGTCCTGTGGCAACCCTGATTTTGGGACATTGTCCTGCTTTTACGGCCAGTGGCGCGCATGGGCCTTTTATGGAGATCCTCTGATCTCCCTTGACTGGCCCTACATTGCAGCGCTCACTTTGCCTTTGCGGATAAGGTGGCGGGTTTCCACGTCTCCCACCTTGCCCACCTACGCTAACTTTCTGTGATGACCCTTTCCCTCCGCGCCTCGTGCGAGGGGGTTATTGCAATAAGCTACAGACAGACCCCAGCCCAATGGCAGCAATAAGATTTAACACGATTACCCTGCAGTGCCCAATCGATGAACATTACGTATAAAAAGAAGTGGTGCAGAGTTTTACGAGTGGTCTAATCACCATAGCAATAAGTGGAACGGTCCTATGTGAAAGAGCACGCTCTTGGATTCTATGGTGGCATTTTTCACTTATACACCAAGCCTTAGACGTTCAAATTGCTATGCAATGTATTGCTGTGTTATTTGTAATCATATAGAACCCATTCCATTTCACCGCACAATGAAATCAGGCCAAAGGACTATATAAAATTGGCGCTATGCAGCAGTCTGTTTATTTTCTGCTGTAAAACTACTTTCTTTGCTGTTGTTATATCTGGCAGATGTGTTCTGTCTCGCTAACGATGGCCCCGTAGGTCCCTCCATCTTTTGTGCCTTTGGCCATTGGTTGCCACACGTTACTGGTTGAGTGTAACGGTGTCGAGAGTATAGATTGTGAACCACTGACTGTCTGCATTGTTTGGTAGCCTGGCCTGGAGCCACGTTCGTTTGAAAGCAGCCTCTGTTTGGCTAATATGCCTCGTGAAATGTGCTACCCACTTGTATGGCTGCCAATTGGCTCCTGGTCATCTAAACAATTCCAGCCATTTCTTCATTTTTAATGGCAAAGGGAGATTTAAAGGTCCATTTTGGCTGAAGCTACCCTCCGACACATTTTGGATATTTAAATTAAAACCTCAGCCAACTGAAGTCTTTAAATCTTCCAGCATTGCTTAAAACCGAGAACCAGAGTTTCTTTCGCCGTGATTAGATACCTTGTAGTTGAGGAACCTATGCTTTCAAGATCGTGTTGACACTGAAAGGGTTAAATTATCACTGGTATACTGCATTTTTTTACGTCTCTGCACACTTAAAGTGTGTTTGTTTGGGCCTCCAAATTTAACATATTAAACATCATTTAAACGTATTCTTCTTTATAGTAAATTTCCCTTTTTAACTCTCTCATTTCTCCATATCAAGGCTGCCTGAACCAATCATCCAGAGACAGCAACTTTAGACAAGGTGGGGGATAACATAACGGGCAGATCCAGAGAAAAAACTTTTTTCTTACTAGAATCAGAACAAAAATAATTTTGTGCATAATACGATGTTTTCAGGCAGATGCATATTAACCATTTGTTTGCGTTTCTGCTATAAATAACTGGGAGTTTGAAGAACGTGAAAAATCCAACTAAAGTTTGCTATGTGATCTCCAGTTGAAGTCAACTTAACTCGTTTGTGAATTCAGGTTACATGCTACTGATTCAGAGAATTCTACTGATAATAAGGCTGTTCTTTTAAGATGCTCCTGCCACGTAATGCAGAACAATCCTGTTGTTATCACGATTTCAGGAACACTACATAGAAAAATGATAAGTTTATTTGCAAACAATGCTCAGTCTTTTTTTTTTTTTACGAGAAGCAAGATTCGGCTCCATAGCTCTTTAAAGCTGCAATTTAATAAGTTATCTGCGGTATGGCGATCAATTATGCATAAAGCCTGAAATATAATCTTCATCTCCTGACAGTGCTCTATGTATTTTAGTTAGCGTCTAACGGCAACTTATCAAAAGGCAATTTGCTGCAGAGCAGAGACAGAGTAATTTTAATGATTGCAAATTAATTAGAAATCAATAACCTGTCAAATAATGGGTAAAGTAATGTTTTAGTAACACGTTACATGTGACTAATTCCGTAAAGACACAAAAATATGAACTGAATGGATTGAGATATCGGGTAAGGGTTATTATAACGCCTGTCTGTCCGTTTGGGCTGCGTTTGGTCAGAGTTAACTCTTTATGGAATGGCTGTTCTGGAGATTATTGAAAGAAAGAACTGACTCCAATGTGCATTTAATATGAAAATCGGTGTGGAGTCGACCTTAAAGTATGAACCTTATTTTTTGGGGAGATTTCCTGAATTCCTGTTAAGTTGTAAGTGGCAGCACGACATTGTAAGTCACCTTGCCGATGCTGAACCGTGTCCTGTGCGCAGAAGGCGGTCATTGATCTTGCGTTTGTCTTGCACCGTTCCATTTAGAAAGCAATAAATAAAATCTAATGATTATATCAGGTATTCGGGACAACGGGCCGAGCCGTTATTCCCTCTGTAATTATTTCCTTGTAGATATTTTCACACGAGAGCGCAGAGCTTTGTATCAGTTGTTACATTATCTGCTAGCGTCTTGCACGCTGACAGCTCTTCCTATGAGGTGTGTGGGTTCAGGGCTCAGAGACATGAATATTCATCGAGGACACAGAATACTTGATTAAACCATCATGTTTATTCACAGAGATACCCCCTTGATGAATCACATTTCTCCCTGCTGTAAATAATATTAATGATCTGGCAGAAGAAAAGATAAATGCTGCTATATGACAATTCTACCTTCACAAGATACACATCGTTAACCTTTTATGTTGCTGCAACTGCGAATCCACTTTGGAGATATACTACTGCAATGCCATGTTTGCTGCGCATGTTTGAGGGTCCCCATTTCATTGACGTATATCATTGCGATGCGTCAGCGTAGTTCTGCACAGCATTTAAAAATGAGTGAATAAAATGGCGTGCACTACGTCTGCCAACACCGTCAATAGTATCGATATCATCAATAAGAAAATGCAGCCCTGCAGCTTCCCTCCTCCTCCGCAGCCTGACGGTTCTTGCCAACGATTGGCCTCTTGAAGCAACCAATCAATGGAATGCTTTCCGCACATGGTCTAAACAGAGAAGCCATATGAAAAAAGGCAAATAAAACATACAAAGAACAGATTCTGGTTTGGTACATCTGGTTTAGCATCTGTAGAGTCTGTTGCCCCCTGCGTCATTGACTACCCCCCAACCACCCGGCTAGCAATAGGATATTTTGATGTCAGAGGTATATTATGTGCAGACATCTTTAATAATGTTCCTTTAGAATTATTGGTTCTTATAAACTACAGGCGCCTACATTGCTTTTCGGGAGGTGTTTTTTGCTTTTCCTGTTTTTGTCACGGGGACTACAGAGTTAACACCGAAGTTACCAAGGCCCAAGCCATTTTCCTCTCTTAAAAAATAAAAATAATGGGTTATTTATTACAGACTGTGACAAAAAATAAAAATACCCTTTTAGCCTTTAAACCATCATGATTTGTTATTCTGTCATAAACCCTACAACTTGGAGGCTCACTATTTTTCATACATTATTCCTTCACGAATCTTGTCTGGCCTTTGATTTAATATGCAGTCATAGAACCTTTGTGTATCAGCATTGAAAGCTGATTTGGAAAAGGACTCAAGGAAGAACATGCCCGTTAAGATGTACCGGCACTAGAAATTTCACCTTTTATACGGGAAGGTTTTGCCAGGGGAGATGGAAGAACAGAACTTGCTGTATCATGAATGATGAGTCTTACTGAGAACTGTCGTCTGACAACCTGTTGAAAGAAGCATGACATGCAAGTGCCTTATTTGCTTTTTATTTATTTACTTCCACTTTTAGGTCGAGAAATAGACTTGAATCTGCAATCCTGGATCCAGTAGCACAGTTCAGAAACAACAAATACTCATATGCTTTGCAGTAGACATCAGGCTGATTTGTATACAGATTTCCTAAACTTAATTTGCTTAGCATACTAGAGGGTGCAGTTAATGTGTCACCTTAATATAATTTTTATGTTTGTTGCTGGAGGTGGCATATATTTTGCAAGTTCACATTAAACTCACATGTCCTTGCCTGTAACTTGCAAAATGTAAAGCTGCAGGTGCAGGTTAGTGAATTTGCAATTTGTTTTGTGATTTTAAACATGCGAGGGAGTGCGACCTCAGTTGAGTTTTATCAGTCAATTTAACCCTTAATTGACCACTCAACAGCTCAGTGAAAAAGAACCATTTGTATCTGCTTCCATCTTCTTTACAAGAAGTCATTTGTATCTGCTTCCATCTTCTTTACAAGAAGTCATCTGATAATATATTTTTTTTATATAATTCTTGGGATTACGTTTAATATCCTTGTGCATGTTTCCTATATGACATACATCAATGCATGCATTGAAGGAAAATGGTATGTTTTATCATTATAATATTGCATAGTGAATTTATAGTGCGAAGGAGAAAATGCCACTAGGAAATTGTCGAAATTATAGAACGTGATTTCCCTTTGGTATACATGTAGAAAAAAGAGTTGTGATTTTAATATAAAATACACCAGCTGTAGGGGTCTTATTATTTCTGCTCTGTTGGGTTGCTGTTTGGTTAGAAACATAGAACCATTCGTCCCATCTTTTCAGGCCATTTTTGCTAATGTAAAGACCATAATCAGTCCCTGGTCTTGTCTTAGATTCAATTCCTTCACTGTATTAATCTCTATCACTTCTATTGGAAGGCTGTTCCTCTTATCTACTACCCTGCCAGTAAAGCAAAACTTCCTTATATTGCATTTAAGCTTCTGACGGTCTGGTTGCGTGAACTAGCTGAAATGTAAAGAATATTAAAGGCTTTTTTACATGTTTTTACATTTACGGATGCAAAAATAAAAAAATAATATATATAACAGGAAATATATTACTGTAATTATATAAGTAGCTATGTTCCCAGCCTATATTTAAAGCAGACTTTAATGACTTCTATAATCACTTCTATGTCTTGATACCCCAACTGATTTCAGAGGAACATTTTATTCCGACACCTCCTCGTTCTCTTTTATATATACATTGCTTTGTGTGGCCCTAATACCCACAAGTCAACGTACTTTTTAAGAGTAAAAATGCAACTAAAGGAACACATTGGGTGCCATGTTTAGTGTGATCTTTAATATGACCCCCCCTGCGACTGTCTTTAGATTAAAAAAAGATGGAACTGGAAAGTCACAGAGCTATTTTGTTAGCGCCTACAACAAAGTGTCTTTCCTGTTCCTAAAACGCAACACTTGCAAAATGTAGCACATGGTTTGCTGAAACCAAAGTGAAAAGCTATTTAGCGAAGCATGTTTTATGTAAATAGTGCTAAAATATGTATATTTCAGCCCATTATGGTTGTTGTATAATGAATGAATACAATGAGGAGGTGCGTGTTTTTATTTTATAATTACTCAGCTACTGGTCCATGTATATGCCCAGCACACGGGGATCTGTTCATTTGCTTAAAAGAAAAGCACGTTAATAGATGAATGTTGCATTTTACCCTCATTTTCTGGTTGTATTTTTTGAACTATACCAGATGTACGTCATTTCTGGGTTGCTTTCAATATTTTTTTTTATAGATTTCACATATAACTTTATGTCTTGAATCCTCATCAACTCATTAAAGTTTAATAAGTTTAATATCCTAAAGGGTCAGATTCGGCCCCTTTCTTTAATAATACCACCCTTATAATAAAAAAGTATTTAGGCTCTGTGATATGTATATATATATATATATATATATATATATATATGTATAGCTTGGGGGGGAACGAAAGAGAGAGAGGATGTAATAGAAAGATTTAAATACATAACAGGATTTTAGCAAAGTACTGGAGGGAAGTTTGTTTCGCAGGAGAAGAAATGTCAGAACAAGAGGTCATAATCTGAAACTAGAGAATCAGAGACTTAGAAGTAATGTGAGGAAGTTTTACTTTCCTGAGAGGGTGGCAGATAAGTGGAAAAGCCTCCCAGCAGAAGTGATAGAGGTTTATACAGCGAGGGGGTTTAACCCCCAAGATCAGAGCCATTGTCATGCTTTTGCTTTGTCTTCCCTTAACCATTGTTTTTCTCTTTCTCACTTAGTGAACCCACACAAATTATATATTTTTTTTTCATGAAAAGATTTTAAACCACAGTCATAAAAAAGACATTATTTTTTATTAATATAGTTTTAAAAAGTTGCATTTACGCATGCATTTATTCACAGTTAATGGGGGAAAAATACAAAAATAGTTATTAAAATTAGTTACTATAGTTAATTTGCCTTGATTTGGTAACCACCCGATATTCCTAATTGATTTTAATTTAAGTTTTCTGAGTTGCTATTTTTTGTAACCCCCACTTAACCTTAAATCTACCTCTAACTCTATCCCACTAAGTACCCCCACCACATTAACTACACAGACTGACCACTTGGGTAATGGAGCTGTCAGCAACAGCAGGACCTCACAATTAAGGCAACATGGGAGCAATTTTAGCCAATGATGTACGAGGTACATCATGGGTCCTGTAAGATCATCTTTTTATGACGTACCTGGTACGTCATCAATTGCAGAGGGGCTAAACATGCATGGAATATTTATACGGCTATCCTGACTCCACAACAAGACCAAGGCCTGATTAAAGTCTTTACACCAGGAGAAAATGCAGACTAAATGGGCTGAATGTTTCTCCTCTGCAGCAAAATCCTATGTTTCTATGTTTAAAACAGGCAGCCTTATTGAAATTAGGGAAGCAGCTGTCAGGGAAGCAGTGTTTCTAAGTTAAATTGTGGCTTGTTTAACTTAAAAGTCACAGATCAGTGACTGAAACCCAGTTTGCCTTTTGGAGCCAAGACACAAAATTGGGCATGATTATTTTTTTTTTGTAAAATCAAAATTAACATTCTGTATCATTTACCAAACCAAAGCCAGGCAGTAATGTTAGTGTATTTTCCTTAAAATTGACATTAAATTGTTTTCATTTCTGCTGTTGAATAGAGCAGAGCCTATGGCAAAAACACCTATTACTTTATATAACGCGTATTTAAAAATTGTTATGCATACAGATCAATACAGATAATATCCCAGTTATGTCGCTAGGAGAACCTGTTATGTATGGATAAAATTGCTCTGCATTGAAATCGATACATAACAACTTTTACTTGCTCATAACAAGGTCAAAGCCAGCCATCCATCTTCAATGCTTTTTCCTAGTGACAAAAATTGAAGCTATATACTGTACAACAGAATCGTTGATTGACCATCCATAGCAGAGCTCAGTTTCATTCTCAGAATCAGAAGCCGCTGCTTGGATCTCTTGAGATTGTATCCTATGTTATGGATGGTCGGCTATTTCATTAGCCTGTACACAGTACTGTTGTGCCAAGTAGGAAGAATTGTTTCAAAACAGCTGTCAGCATTGAAGGAATCTTACGAGTAGGTTTTAGAATTTTAGGACATTTGAAACCACATGCAATGTACATATTATTTTCTGAACATGCTGGCCCACTAAAATGTATCTCTAACTTAACAGAGGGGGTGAGGAAGAAGGAGGTCAACCCCAGCACCCCCCTTGGTCAATAAGTGTCTCAGGGGATAGCCATACTTAAATTTTGTTTATCTTTCATTGTGTCTTCAGCTCGTTTGTTGTTGAGTTGAACATTTCTGCTTAAATGAACAGCCACATTTAAAGTAAAAATCACAATTAAAGTGGCAAAAGTGAACTCATGTTTTAACTCAGTTCCCAACAAGCACGTAGCAAGCACATTTTAAAGTTGTAAAGACTCACCTTAACTTGAGCACAAAGCAAATGTTAATGAATATTGAAATAGCTTTTTGAGTTGGAAAATGCCGAGTCAACCCATTAACTTGACTGGCAACTTGGCTTTTAGTGAATCAGTCTTATACCACCCCACTGATCAGGACCAGGGCCCGCCCTACCATGGAGCAGAGTGGGGCAATTGCCCCAGATGCCACTTTTGAAGAGGCGGCACTTTGCCGCCCCAAGTTTTTGGTTTTTTTGGGGGGGGGGGTTTATTAAAGCCCTAGCTTGGTCTCGGTGCCGCTTGTAATGCTGAGCGCGCCGGAAGTGACATCAAAATTTCCGGCGCTCAGCATTACAAGCCGGCACCGTGGCAGAGCAGGGAGACTCGCTGCAGGAGTATTTAAAGGTAAGTACAAAGGGGGGGGGCTAGATAATAGCGTTGGCGAAGTTTAACATGCCGCCCCCCCTGCTGGCGTCTGCAGGGGGGGGCGGCATTTTAAACTTCGCCCCAAGCGGCATTATGTCTTGGGCCGGCCCTGATCAGAACTAAAGACTTTTGGTAGCTCTGCTTGATTTGAATGAGATAATATTTTGGGCCTCCTGTTAGATTTCTAGATGACTTTATAAAAATGGCAGATATACAATAAAATAGCCACATAAATCTACTTTAACCTGAACACTGGCTTATCTTATGACTCTTGTTTGTATTGCTTGTATGCAGCTTCCTAGCTGTTCATTCAGCTGCGTTACCGTTTGAATTAGACACAAATCTATTGGAAATTAGCTACCGTTCAACAAGGCAATTTATAACGTTGGCTTTAAACCACTAATTAACACAGTGATTAGCAACTAAAGAAAACGTATGTGAGTCCGGTAATACTCTAGTATTTATCGGCCTGCCTGACATCTAGCTAAAGCAATTGCTTTGCGTGTGTACTGTATATACACAACTGGCCCTTGTGGGATTGAAATGCCTTCTTAATTATTAATATCAGAAAGTAACTAAAATCCTAAAAAGGGAAAAAAGAGAATGGAAGGAGATGTAAAAAAAATATTAACACAGCTATATGTAAATTATATTTTAGTTATAATTCTCTATTGATAATATGATAATCATAATACTTCTTTTTTTTCCAAGCCCTTGTAGATTTCCTTTTTTTAGGACAGTCACACAGTCTCTTTCGGTACTCAAGAGATTAATAAAAAAATTTTCCTCTTTTCATTTGAAAAGGTTAAAAAGGTAGTCACAAACATAGAGTCCTTTCTAAGCTCTGATTGCTTAAAATTTAAATATTCACATTCCATCTTTTGCATATTTCAAAGCCCTTCTACCCGAAAACAAGAGACAGCACTCGGGGAATAGTTCCTGATAAAATATATATATATATATATAAAGAATGGAGTGTAGTCAGCTGCCTGCTGGAAATAAGTCCAGATCGATAGATATCAGCGGCAAGGAGGGGGCTCGGGAAGAACTCTAAATATATTGGTCGGTTTATTAATTTGCTGTCTCCTGTCAACTCATTAAGTGATGTGGATCAGTGGAAACATCCCCGTGTAAACCAATTGATCTAGATGCTTAGGAAGCTCTGGTTTAAACTTACCTACAGTTGATTTGTAGTATACATTAACGAGCAGTAGCCAATTATTGACTATTCCATATGACTCTAAACACATTCAGAATCTTTAAAGAGCCCTGGTTTTACCAGTGATAGATCTTCTATTGGGGAATTCCAATGAGATCTTCAAGTACATTAAATATTGCTCAGCTTTCTCATTTTCCTTCTTTGTGTTTTTTTGTGTTGGAACCAGAATATCACCAAAACATTCCATATTCTTTGTCGTTGTTTATTAAGTTTTAATATATGAGTTGCTGGAAACAAAAAAGCAAATGTAGAGTCCTCTTTTAGTGATGCAGCCTACATTGTGCCTTAAATGTCACCATGTCTTCCGTTGCCAACACCTTGCAGAACATGGACCTAGCATGGAACCTACATCATCTTCACCTAAGCATACCTATAAAGAGACTCGTCTTCGTATAGAATCGAGATACCACATTTTGTGAGGTCCTCAAGCCTTTATAGTCATTACAGAAAAGTAGAAGACCTTTTCCTACTGACTTGTCCCACGCTGTCTCAGTATCAGTTTTTACTAACGTAACTGTTAATGACACTAATGCTAATATGATAGCATACTGATAATGCTGAAATTATAATGATACTATTTTTTACTAAAAATAGTAAAAAAAAAAAAAAAAAGTAAAATATATATTTGTTCTGTATGTTCTGATGCCTTTAGAGATGCAGCATAGACAGTAAAAAAATTCAAGGTGCAAATAAAAAAAATAAAAACAATATAATATTTCTCCAATTCAAAGTTTGATGCTTCCATAGCGCTTGGTTCTTCCTGACATATAAAAAAAAATCTTTGGAATAGAGAATAAGGAAAGAAAAATGTAAATCAGTCTAACATTTTAACCCAACTAACCCCTCGGCAAACAAGGATTGACTTGAATCTATGACTGTATTAGTTTATCTAGTGCAGGGATGAACCAATTTGTAAGCCAATGAAGTAAAAGGAGATTTACTCAGGAGAATAACCGGCTGTAGGAAATATGTCCAGAATCAATTTATTTCACGTTTCAGCCCCATCCTTGATCGAAAATCTGTAACTGATTGTGACGTACCATGTTTCATACTTAGAGTTGCATTTATCAAGCAGACTGCTTTAAAAAAAGGATCTGTCTGTTCTTATCTTTAACACCCCGTTCCTAGGAACCCTCATGGAATTTGTCAGTGTTAATGTCGGCATTTTTTACAGATGTACCAAACAACCTCAGCCTTAACCATCTGCAAAAGAAAATTAACACCATAACGACCCTTCGTTGACCCATTGCAAATTATTTCCTATCTACTTCTCCCATTATTTACTTGTCCTTCCGTACCTATAGAGTTGACTTTCTTGGACGCGGTCAAACAAAACGTGACATTAGTACCATATTGGAAATACAGGCCAGTAGGAAACGTAATCTGTACATTTCGGTTTATTCACTAAAGGGAGCATTAACAGGAGAATTTGCAGGAGACTTGAGCATTCAAATCCCTCTCTATCTCTATCATTAAGAAGGGCCAACGCTGGCAAGTTTCTACAGCGTGCAAATCGGAGCTGGCCCTGAATAATGTTAAACATAACATGTAAGGACATGAGGACATCTCAATGATTCCTGCAGCAGAAGCTTATAGGGGTTGGCCCTTCGTGAAGTCAAGGAGTTGACACCACAACTCTTGACAGGTCTCCCTTTAGCGAATAGACCCCATAAGGGCTGCCAAAACATGTCTGCATCGCAAATCAGTTCATACAATGGAACCAAAAACCAAAACACCAAGAGCTCTCGGTCTCTAAAAGCAAAGTGTAGCCAAGATTTGACTTATCTGAACACAGAGATGTTCCACATTCAAGGTGTTACCCATTTGAGTGTAAACAGGTGTTGTTGACATATCCCAGTAAACTACATTGAGTCAATTAAGTTGCAAATTAATATTTTTACAGCTCTTCCTGTGCTAACCGAATAAGATTCTGTAACACAATTAGTCCGCAACCTCCTCTAATTTATTATTAAACATTCAAATATTTACGAAGAACACTTTTGCATCAAGCCGTAGTTGTTACAGGGGTAACTCAGAGCTGTATCTATCGCCCATGTCAATGAAATGCAGCGCAAAGAAAAACTGTGAGTGTTCACATTCTTTGTTTTTGCTGAGTTTTGCATATTTTGCATATATTGATTTCCTCATCAGAATTACACCAGCCTGGAGAAAGTCCCCAGCATATTGTATATGACGGGCAAATGAAGACGGGGAAAGCATTATTATTATTGGAAAATACTTACAGTAATACTCAAACGATGGACATGCCAATACATCTTAATTTCATCGATAAACACGATGGTGAAAAACAATTTGGTCAAAGAAGTATGTCAAGGGTATATCGCATGAGACTACATTTTAAGTCTTCATTATGAATCATTATTAGTAAAGTTTACCTATTTTTGATAAATCACCAGTATTTTATTAAAGGGACCGTTTAATATCCCTAACCACCTCACCAAGGAAGAATGCGAATTAACGCCTTATGGACCACAAGTTCTCTTTTAACCCATTAATGACAATGCATTGTGAGCCCGTACATGTACGGTCCTTGTCGTGAAAGGGTTAAACTACCATATGAGTACTTTAATATGTATTTTTTTTTTAAAGTAATATAAAAAAATTTAAGTACGCACTGATTGGCTGCTTAAACCACATGGGGTTGTATTTGGTTTGATCCTCAATGATGTTTGCTGAGCAGCCTGGCGGTAAACTTCTCCTGCATGGCTGGAGGTGGGGGAAAAAGGCAAATGTTTATAGGGGGATACTGCGGAATCCCCCCCCATACACGTAAAGGGGCCGCTCAGGTATCATATGCATTAACGTGCATATGATGCCTGGAGTGTTCTTTTAACAGGACGAATGAACAGGGCTAATCAGTCAAGCAATGTGTATGTGGATCTCCGTACTAATATTCAGTGTGTTCCGACTCGGCTGTTAATAGGGCAAAGTGAAAAGCTATATTTTGTTTTACTAAAGGTCGCTTGTGCTGCATGTTCCCTGATTTTTGGCAGCCTGAGATGTTGCCTCACATCATTTCTCTACCAAGTCCTGCTCAGATTTGAGGACCTCGCAGGTGAATCCATCTGTAGTGGCAAGTCCTGGAACTTCACCTTTAACTCCTTGTGCAAAACATGTATATTTATATATATATATATCATTATTTGCTGAAAATGAATGCCAGGCCTCACAAAGGTATAAAAACTGCATGTACCGTTTTAGAACACTTTAATATTTCTTAAATTATGTCTCTCCATCTATATTCGAAATAATTGCTCGATATCTTGATGTCTGGGACGCCGTTTCTGTAATTACACTTTTCTACATGGATAAAAGACTTTTTATGAACGATACGCACTACAATACAGTAAATCCCACAGTGTATCGTGGCTTTAATAGGTATTTTGATTGTGTGTTTGTGATCAGAATTCTAAGTAACAAGATAACGTTCTGAGCAGAACGTGTTAACTATGTGTTCCCAGGGAGGTCAATAAGCGAGTTTACCTGCAGTACCTTCCAGATGCTACGTTCGCTCTGTATCTTCAAACCCTACCATAGAAATGCATAGGGGGAAGATCTAGCTTTCCAGAAGGGAACGTTAGATTATTTCATGATTAAGTAGAGGGTTGCCACATTGGGAATTCATTACCACAGCCAACCGGCTTCTACTTCTTTTTGCAGACAGGGTTGGTGTGTGCGTGTCCTGCATTCCTGTTTTTATCATAAGGACTTGCGTGTTAGGACTCTGCAGACCTACTCTTGGGTTAAGTAAGGAGATGCGCAGATGGTCGCAGTGAATCGATAACATTCATTTCTCCGCAACAATCATTAAGGTGAAGAGCAAGTCACCTCAGTTTCATCTCATGCTTTTAAACAAAAATCGCACAGAAACATAGAATTTGGCCAAATTCATGCGGATATTTTTTTTTCTAGATGATGTGAAACTTCAAACCCTACTTGGGCCTTGGTCTTCTCTAATTATTCAGGCTGGCCTAATGCCAATCCCAGGCATACTTATGTGTGCTGTTTCACTTACACAAAATATTAATTGTACCCTCAAGATGGTTAAGTGGATAAACCATAGCGCATGTGCATTTTTTAACTTTCTATGGCAACAACCAATCAGCAGCCGCTCTGGCATCACATGATTCAGCACACATATGGTACAGTAAGAAGAAAACTACACATGGAGAATTGGAGTAGTTATAAAATATAAAGGTGTTAACATCAAACTATGCGACCCCCGATCAGCAATTTAATCCAGAGGTCATTCTCACACCCTCCCCAATAATGTTTATATCCCACTTTAGTTCCTCTTGGTACTGAATAGGTCAGGGGTGCCCAACCTGCGTCCCTCCAGCTGCTGCAGGACTACATCTCCCACAATGCTCTTTCAGCTAAGGGACTGGCTGAGGGGTATGGGAGATGTAGTCCTGCAGCAGCTGGAGGGCCGCAGGTTGGACACCCCTGGAATAGGTAATCCCCTAAGGAAACATTTGTACCTTGGAATAGATAAAACCAAAGCAACCACAAGTACATCATTTAATGTCAAGTGTCCTCTTCATTTGTGTTTTCCTACAACACCTGAAACGTTCAGCCTCCGCTTCCCGATCCGCTTCCTTTTTGATTTAATTAACAGTAAAGTCACTCTATGCAACAGAGAATTCTGTGTGGATTTTACTTTTTTAATAGTTTGACAAGCAGATTGCAACAAACAAGGCATTCGGAAGTCAGTAACAGTCCCAGAGGCCTCATCAATATGCAATGTATATTTCCCTTGGAACCTACAGCAAAGACATTCTGCATGCAATTAAAACTACCAAGTCGCATTGTATAGCTCTGAGCCTTTTCTAATTTATACCCAGAGATGTTCTCCTGGAAAGGTACGTCTCATGGATGACATTTGATGCAGTGTTAATGTTTCACAGTATCTGCCGTGCCCTTTCTGTTCTAGAACAGCTCCCTGTGCGTGGAACGGAGCGCAGAAGGGTTTAGGGCAACATCACCTTCGCATCGCTACCAGTGAATTAACATTTTCTGACAAAGGGCATGCCAAATGACTTGACTTATATCCTATACATGTAAGCGAAGGGGGCTATGAACTGGTGGACCTTGCGCAATAGTCGCAACGGATTGCGTTGCCTGTAGAGAGTTAGCAAAAGCGTGATGGTAATAAGCCTCGGCCCTGCGTGTTTCCTATTGGAGGGACACAGTGTTCTAATTTAGAATGTTGTCATAAATATACACGCGATTGTGACTTTTCCTTCAGGTTTATACATAACACTCAGAATTGTGTATATGATACCAGAAGAGTGTTTATAGCCGCATGAAATGTGTCGCTCTGGGTCTACTATTTTTAACTCTTGGCTCTTGTCATTGATTGAGTGCTGGCTGATGGTGTTAGAAGAAGTTGCGCACAATAAAGAAGAACGATGTTTTAGATTATTATATATGAGAGAGATACATGATGCTACCTGTCACAAACCTGAGCGCCCTCTTTAACCAACTGACTGCCAGGTTGCATTGTTTGCTCCACTCGCACACCTTATCTCTTAAAGGTTTAAACCTAAGGCGATAGTACTGATTCTCTGCAGGTATCCCCGCTGTGGACGGCTGCCTTTTCTTCGTTCTTTGCTTTGCAAGGTTCAAGAGGTTGAACTTTTCTCTTTCACAATGTATTAATCATCGCTATCCGAAATGTCCCTTTACCCTTCCCTTTATTCTTTTTTTTTTCCCTTCCAGGGGCCGCTGCCGATCGCAGACTCCCGGGCAATCACTTGCTTGCCTCCTGTTTACTTTGCCCTCTTTGTTGTTGGATTTTATGGCCAGGTGACTCCTTCTTTAGAGATGCCAGATCATTTGTCATCCTAGTTTATAGATCGCACCCTTCCTTACTTTCTACACAAGCTCAGATGAGCGGCGCTAAAGGAAAACATATTCCCTAAATCTTCCGTACCTACCTTTTTTTTTTTTTTTTTTTTATGACGGCCACCTATATTTCATTTGGTAAACATGAACTGGAAAGTTCTAATACATCTAATATATCTAATACTTTTATTTTTAGTTCAACCCCTCTTTAATCATTCTCTATGTAAAGCAATAGGGAAGATTATTTTCCTATTGGCTCATACTTGCCCTAGCACGACCACCAACAACTGTCGAAGACCATATCTTGATATATATATAATATATATATATATATATATAATACACTGAAATTTTGTACACTTTTTGTCATTTTGTACATATTAAATATATCCTTCTTTTCTCGTTCCCTCTCCCTTTCTTTCTTCCTCTCACCGTCTCCTTCTTCTCCTTTACAATTTAAATCTGTCCCTTTAAACTTTCTTTTTCTGAAATAATTTTCGCTCGAGACTTTTTTTTTTGTTATTTAGCTGTATTTATTTTTTTTTAAATATCCAAATGAAAACATGTTTATTTATGAGACTGAGCATAAATATGTTACGGCAAACACGTTAATATGTTTAATTCATACGCATAATGGAATTTCTTAAGAAATTATGCAGATACTGCAGTTATGTTACAGGAGAACTAGTTTCCTACCAATTAACTCAACCCAAAGTCTGGTTATTCGTTCACGAAGTCAATTTGCTCAGAAGAACATTAAAATGTGTTTTGCGACTTTTGAAATAACTAATCTGTGTTATTAGCACAAAAAAGGTTACGGTATAAATGATTTTACATAAGGTTGTTTCATAAAGTGCAGAACGAGAATTCTTTACGGACTCAGTCATCCATATGAAAAAATACCCTATGCAAATACTAACTAAATATAATTAGTCAGAAACTGACCGTGGTAATAAATCACAAGCTGTTGTGTATTAGGTAAAAGTGTGAACTTCTTTTGTTGGCTTAGAAGGTGAAAAAAATAGCTTGAAAACTGATTTACGTAGATAGTTTCCAATTATAAGGCTTTAGATAACGATATCTAGAGATAAATGTATCGCGTTGCACCATGCTCACCGTTCCCCAATGCCCACCATACCCGGAAACTCTTTGGGTTTCGCCAGGTCACGGCGCTAAATCTCCAGGTCGCGGGAACAGCATTTATGTAGCAAGGCCCTCTCCACGCCCCATTCATAGTTTGGAACAAGCCCCTCCAACATAAGTGGCTAGTCCCGCACTCTCTGGTGGCTAACCCTGCCCATCATGAAGCCTGCTAACCAGGCAGTGTCCAAAAATCGAGACTGTTGGGAGGTATGATCTTGCAGTAAAGCTAGTAAAGAAAATATTGAAGTCTATATTTTTTTTCTTGACTAATAATTAGATTTTATTTTTTTTTTAATCTATGGGTTTTTTTGCTGCTGTGATGATAACACAATTAATATATTAATTTACATAAATGTTTTTTTTCTTCTTTATATGATATTACACTTCTTTTTTTAAGGGGGTTTCAAATGATAGTAAAACACAATGATTTTTGTAAAATTTTAAGCAAAGCATAAAATGTCTGGAGTCTTTTTTATTTTTTATGTGCTGTTGGCCTACAAAAATCATATGCTTGGTATTAAGTCATGTTCTCATTTTGTATTTTTTTTAATATTGTTTTTCCTATGGAAATGCTGTTTTCGTTTTATGATTTTACGTGTATTGACTTGAACATTTCCGTTTTTTTATAACAATTCTAAGCTTTCCACTGATTGATTTTTCTTGTATTTATGTGGACCTAATGTCATATTTTTGACATGACAACTTTAATAGTGTTTGACTCAACATAAATATGAATCCCAGAGTAGCTGTTATCATGTAAATCCGAAAGGCAGGGCATGGTTTCTATCCATGTCACTTTCTGATTGTTCCCAAAGGACAACATTCTTGGAAATTTAAGAACAATCTCCAGGTCAAGCAATTTCTTGCAGTATTTTCCCAGATAAGAAAAAAAAATACTTCCAGATGTTCTACGTGCATGTTACATGGTGAAGCCAAGTATTCCGGTCAAAGGTTTATATTTAGTTTAACCCACTAGTGACAGATGAACCACACAAGGTGATAATTAAAGATCATGAAGTGTGGTTCTTCTGTCACTGGTGGGTTAAATGAAATGGGAACCGCTGACCAAAATACTTGGTTCTAGAGTAAAACATCTTGTTAACGGTAGAATTCTCTGATCCCTTGTGATTGATCAATTACCGTTTATCTTGGTGAGTCTAACATATAGGCTCAGTCTCATGGGTCTGCAGGCTGTTATTGGCTGAAAATGTTCATATTTCCACTCGGCAACTGATTATAACAATGGACATCGACAAACTTAACTGGAAAAAAGTGCTATAATAGACATTTTGACCTCTTCTGTGTATACGTGTTTTTGGATCTGCTGTAGTTAAGGTAGGTCTGGTACCTGTTCTTCTTTATATTAGGAGAGGGTAAATAAAAAAGCGGCTATGCATAAAAAGGTGCAAAGTTTGAATAGTGATGTTATCACCATATTTGGAGCTTCCTTCTGGGAGTGGCTTGTTTGAGGGGGTGTGGCTAGCTGGCCATATAGGCAGGGCTAACCATTTGTGGGCAGGGACAGTCCCATACAAGTCTTGAGTAGAATGGAACATGTGCAGGGAGTGGGCTAAACATCACTACCCTACCCAAAGAAAGGTGACTTGGAGACCCTGGCAGGCAGGACTGCTCCCTGAGACTCAGAGAGTTCCCAGATACTCTTATCACCCTAGGAACTAATGGAAAGGTCCAATCAGCAGACACACTTTAATAGGGATAAGATCTATTGTCAGAATTTGCATTGAAATCCGTTTTGAATTCGCAACCCCCTATTTCTGAGCTTTTTACAATCTGTAAAGTAAGCAGTTCTATGTGAATATCGAATGGTAACTTGGGATACCATTTTGATTGGAGACACGTAAAAGTAGCACAATGGCAAATAAATGTATCTGGATCAAGAACTAGCCTGGGAGCATAGGACCGCTGGACTGTGTTAATTAATGTTATATGAAAGTAACTTGATCAATTGGGGAATGAAAGTAGGTCACTGAGATCTTAAATAATGATGTGAGTTGCCTAAACGTTGACAGTGCTTGGAGACCTCATTCCTATACATTTAAGGAGGACAGGGTGTGTTTGTACATCACAGTCAGTATTAATTATTTGTGATGTATTTAATGTATTTATGTAATTAATCCACGCCATTGGTGAGGTTAGAAGCACCCTATGGGCTCTTGTATGATCCTGAGCCTTCACATGCAGCCCCAACTGATTTAATCTTCTTTGCATTTTTTGTTCCGAATCCCACAGAAGCAGTCATTTTCCACTTAGGTTGGGAACAAATTATAATGCTATGGGATATTGTCTTATTTATGTCATTATATGAACCTTGGAGAAAATCACATTTTTTTTCCCGCAGTATGTCCTTTCAACACAATCCTTTCTATCATTACGGCAGTAGTCGCATAATGTAAACATAATGATCCTGAAGAGGGGATTTTTTTCTGTTGTGCTTCACTCTAGAATTAAAAAAAAACATAATTAGACAACTAAGTGCATTGATTTTATACAGATGATGTACTTCCTTTATCCAGTATTTCCATCATTATTAGGAAGCTGCTGCCCTTCTATTGGCATACCCGGGAACTCTGGGTGAAGCTCTGCTTCTTCGAGTCTCCGAGTCCACACATAGAAAATCCATGTCGCAGGAGTGGTGTTGGGTCACGCCCCACTCCCCGCCCACTTCCCTTCCAGAAACAGGCAGCTTTCAGTAGGACCGCCCACTGACATCAGTGGGAACGCCTACCCGCATTCCGAATGGAAGGGCTTGGATGTTCCTAGATATGCCTATTGGTGGGTTTGCTACTCAGCCCTATGCCCCTGGAAAGGTTGAGGTTCAGCTGTAGGCCCCGGCAGATATATTTGTTGCAATTTCCCTAGGTTTTGAGTTAAATATAAAAATTAAAGAGCAAGGGTTCCTAGTTTTGTTTTTTTTATTCCTGTCTAGGGGCCCCTTCTGGTGTTTTTGGCTTGAAGTGGCCACCAGCCAGCCGGCGGCTGCTTTATACACGCAGTGATTTTCTTTGTTCCATGACACCAGGTATCTTTTGCATAGAAGGTTAAGTTATGAGAATTACTCAGGATAATATAAAAAAGAAGCTTTTCACACAATATAAAAAATAGATTGCACGTTCCTGAAAAAATGATAAAGTGCAGCAAATGTATTCTGTGGAGCATTTCCCGAGAAAACGTTTGTTTATTAGGCTCTCCCAGGTGAAGTCCTGAGGGCATTAGCACTCCTACTATATAAAAAGCCCAGCTGAGCAGCAGTCCATGGCTGGGTTACAAATATAAATTTCAAAGTTTCTTGTTATTAAAATATTCTTATTTTATCGTTGTAAATGGTTATAAGTATTTCGTATTTTATAGTTTCTATTAATGAACAAAAATAAGACTATTCCAACCATACACCTTAGAAGACATTACGCTGATCTAGTGCTCATAACTGGACTCATATAATTGCTGTCGTATTTTTTCCTTTAATATAAAGTCCTAATTTAATAAATAGTGAATAAACAATGCTCGATCTTGTCTAAGATTCAGGATAGCTGTATGCCTGTCACATGTATGTTTAAATTCTCTCAGCGTATAAGCCTCCAGCACTTTTGCTGGGAGGCTGTTCCACTTATCTACCACCCTCTCAGTACAGTATCCCGTCTTCTCAGTATCAATTTCAAATACTGGATATAGGAGGATGATATATAAAAGTACTAAGGGATTTATCCATTAAAAACAATGTTTTAGGCTTTAATGCTCATCCCTCTCCTATCAATTAATATTAGTTTTAAACATGCATTAGTATCATTATTCATGGTAAGGAATGTATTGTTGTACATGGGACACCAAAGCCAATTTAGTCTTCCATTTTTATTCCCATTCCAACCGTCCAAGCACCAGCTCCCAAACCCACATGCATTTTTATTCAGCCAGGGAATATAATGTAATAGAGCCTTAAAATAAATACTTTATGCTCATGATTGCACACTTACGGTGTGAGCTTTTAATGCCGTGCCTGCTGTAGACGGTGCCTTCCAGATGGAGCTCAGAGACTTGTTATTATGTAGCAGGGGACAGCCGGCTGTCAGCTTGATTCCTAGTTTGAGCCCCGTAGCACCACGTGATTGCAATATCTGATGCATGGGCACTTTTTTTTTTCCTTCAAAATCGATAAAACCCTGAGTAGATTTCGTAAAGACTAGAGACTCCGAAGCCGCCGTCACCAAGATAAATGGACTTTTTTTAATATTGAAGTATTAAGTTTAATGTGTCCGAGATGTCATGTTTGATGCATGGCTAAATTATCGCATCTCATAAGTTACATCTTGGCCATGGAACGGAAACAAGGGTCTCTGTATTTATGGAAAGAAAGTATTAAAGTGGTCTGCGGGTCATTTCTGAAGGGCAAAGAGAATGACATTTTTGCAAGACATCGGATTTTGTTCTGTCACTTTCTTTTTGACATTTTGCATCATATGTTTAATCAAATTATTGCCCCCTTTCCCCATTTGCTTTATTGAACCATAATTACTTGACTTTTCTCCTGTATTACTAATAGATGATTTCACTAAGCAAATAAGGCCAAGGATCTGTCACTGAATGAATAAAACCAGCTAACACTTGATATGTGGGACCCATTTTGCATGGAAAATAATAAGAAAGCATGTTCCGTAACATATGATTGTCCTGTCTTAATAGATGCAAATGATTTATTTTTGTGTCATTTAAGTTCAAATGTATGATTTAAGAGACATGATCTCTTCTCAAGACATTAACTTAAATATGCTCACCAACTTTCGAATATCTAGCATATGTTGGAGGTGGCAAACCATCATCATCATCATCATGCCTTCTATCCACAGAACACCCCATAGAACTCTACATGGAAAAATGGATTGTTATAAATGTTACACAAAAATGTCCACAGTTACCAACTGTGTTGTGCTGGGAGATGCATCTTGAGGTCCTTCTGGTTTTGTTCTACTGTCAATGCAGATTTTTCTGCATTGACCATAGTGAACCTGGCCATCAACGATTGAGGATACTTAAGGGAAACCTTACAATTTAAGTGTAATGTCCATCTGGTCAAACTTATTTCCAACCACCCTGAAGTGACATAACTATCTCCAGCACCAGCTTCTCCCTTGGCGCCATCTTTACTGCTATGCGCTGGGGCATGATGTCATATCCCGCCTCTGCTGAGTGGCGATGAGCTATGGAGGATGTGCTGACTTAGCATGGTCCTCCAGAGTGTTAGTGGGTCAGTTCAGCATTTTCCCTTTTATTAGGCTATGGAACAGTGATGTTAGAAGGAGTCTCATCCCTAGGCCTAGGCTGAATACACTGCCTACTAGACCTTCTTCTAAACTGTCCATGGTACAGTCTTTCCAAGCCCTTAAAGAGCATACACAGGAACACACTAAACAACATAAAACCCTTATCTTAAAATTAAGCTCTTCTTGTGAGCAACACCAATGATCAGATTACGGTTAAAGTCGAGTTATATTTTAGGCTCGATTCACATGTAATATATTTTGCCTCGCTTACGGATTTCGAGCGCTCTCATAAAACATCTAAGATTCTTTTTATTCTAGAACTTTGTAAAAGTTAAAAGCTCTAAGCGCCCTACCTGCTGGTTCGGAAAAATCCAAGCAAGATAGACACGGGATGCTGTTTGAAATGTTAAAAAAAAAACCTTGAAATCAACTTGAAGGTCTTTAGCAGTAGGCGTAAGAGATGGTACTGTGAGATGACACCTCTGTGGCTTGTAAAATATTCAGAGATGTGTATGAACTGAACGTTGATTGTTGCTAATCAGCAGGGAGGTTGTTTTGTTGGAGATGTTGATCTGACGAGGTTAGAATCATCCCCAGGAGGACTGGTTTTTAACAACCAGATATAGTCAGCCATATGCAAGGAGCGCAGTTTGCAAACATGGCAATCACCAGTGCGCGTTATACTTGTAGATGATGAAAAATTTCCAGTTTGGCTGGCACGGCAGAGAAGCAATCCAGTTTGCTGACAAAAACAATCTAAGGGAATGTGTGAAATGCACTGAAATAATGAGTAGCAAAAGAAATAAATCATAGCCGTGTTGTACAAATGTTTTCTGTGACACGGGTAACCTCATCACTGTCTATTCTACTTTCTTAAAACAAGGGAGTTTTTTTTTAAGGCGCTCCAGTGTACCTGGAAAAAAAATCCTATTTTTAGTAAATCTGCAGTTTAGTTCATTTTTCACTGATTTGACATTTTTGGTGCAATGGTTTATTTTTAAAAAAAGCAAATTCTGTGCACTAAAGGTGGTGGGCAGGTATAGGCAAAGTGTCCATACACAGGGGCAGGCCTGGACTAGCCATCTGGCTCACCGGGCAAATGGCCAGTGGGCCGTTAACCAACAGCAATCTGTGTTATATGTATATGTGTTATAGTACGTGTGTGTTCGTCTGTAAGCGTGTTACCTGCATTCTCCACGTGTTTTTTTTTTTTACTTTACTGAGATAGTGGTGGATAAATGGAACAGCTTCCCAGCAGGATTGTTGGATGATAATACAGCGATGGAATTTGTACATGCATGAGATAGACACAAAGCTATTCTGAATCAAGACCAACGACGTATTAAGGTCTGAGTCTTTACAGCAGGGAAATGGTCAGACTGGACGGGCCAAATAGGTTCTTATCTGCCATCAATCCTACGTGTCTGTGTTAGTTATTATGCATGCAGTTGGCTTTACATACCCCAGGGTCAGAAGATGCAAGCCTATACCTGCTTAAGAAGTAAAAATATTCTGGTCCTAAATAATGTTATTCGTGTTTCTTGCGTGTGTGCTTAGTTAACACGAGGTGTCCATAAATCTTCGAATCGATCTCATGACTCGCCTGCAAGTTTTTGAATCCAATCTCTTTAATTATCATTCATTGCACTTGTTAACAGCGCTCGTAAGATGCTTCTCCTGTTACTGTAGAACAGCAGAAAGCGTCTCCGTGCTCAGATTATATAGTGAAATGAGATATGTGTCATTTATTCCGTAGCCAGTCTCGAGCTTAACAATATATATGTTAACCGGTGTGATTCATAATATCCGGCAACTTGCTGGGAATGTGTTAGCGGTAAAGTGTACCGGTATCAGCAAAATAAAACATGCTTTAGAAGATTATTATTATTCACTAATAAAATAGGAGAAGACGTGGATTAGGTTAGGATACATGAAAATCACCGCTGTGAATGTAAAAACAGAAAGGACTAACGGTAATAGCTTTCAGCCTAAAACATTGTAAAAATGAATTTTTACGTCGATGGCGCTGCTGCTGCACAAAACCCATAACTCATTCAGTCAAAGGGACATCAGCAAACTCACAACAGTGAGGAGAAGTCGATGTGAAGGAATAATCACGTAGGAGGTCAAGGTGGCTACTCACATATATCTACAGAATGCATACACAATTATTTCGTTTACGGAACTATAGAATGTAGGGTTTGAGAAAGTTAGAGAACCGAAACATACAGGAGTAGAGAGTGTGTGTGTTTATCACTGCGTGAAATCTCCCCACATCCAAGTATAGTTTTCATTAACCTACCTCCAACACCTGCTTTTCTAACACTTCATCTTGTCAGGACTTGGCTGGGGGTGAAATTTGGACCTGGCGTTTGACGGCAATGGCAGCTAAATTACATACATGGATGGCACCACTGGCCCGAGTGCCAGTAAGGTTTGTGTGGCACCATTGGCCCTTTTTGCCAGATAGTGTGGCCAGGTCTGCGTCCAGTCCTGGCAATTCAATCCATTGAGTTTTATAAACTGGTGATTCCTTGTGTAATGCATTAATAATAATATGTTATGTTATGGCTGAATGTGATGCCTTTTTATGGCGCCACCATAAAAAAGATAAGTCCCAAAAGCTTTCTTAAAGAAGAAAAAAGACCCCTGAAGGCCATAAAGATACGTTCATCATTTGTATGTTACCCCAATGAGGTATTATCTTCAACTAATGACTCCATCCTCGCTTGGACCAATACAACTATATCTTTAAGAGGTTATATAGAGAATTAGCATTGGTTTATACACTTGTGGTATATACTTTTTATTTGAGACTATAGAATTGTGAATGTATGGGTACACGGAGGGCCTATCTGTATTTCAAGTACAGTTAGTGATCTCTCCAATTTGGCTTTAAGAATCAGTAAAGCCACATACGTTCTTTCAGCTTCTACATAATGCTGACTTTGATCTCTCTCAATCGCACATAATGCTAGACCATGTTGTGATTCCTTTCTCCCTATATGCCCTCAAGGGCAACTTCACTTGGTTCGGTTTTAATTAGATACGTTCTTGAAAAAAAAAGTGTGAATACAGAATTGGATCTGCACCTGAAAGGACTTTTGCTTTATGAAAGAGAGATTAAATAAATAAAAAAAAACGAAGAATAGAACAGAGTTTCAGTGAATTAGTTACGTGTTATAAACACTGTCTTAGAATTGCTGACTCCTAAAGGTCACGCCTTTGAAAATTGTTCGTGGAACTTTGCCAAATGTTTCTCTACATAACAAAGAGAATTGTAACAAAATCACACATATCGCAGCTCTTGAGCCTAAACGAAAAAATACACATTTTTTAATCTCTTTATCGGGTCAGAAAGTGACTCCCACATATGCGCATGTTTTTTTGTATTAAGTACTATTATTTAACATTAAAAGGTAGATAGATAGATAGATAGATAGATAGATAGATAGATAGATAAATACAATTACATATGTATACATCAATCTGGATTGTCCACTAATCTGCATACCTGGTAACATCCCAGAGTAGGCTACCCAGAACTCTCCTACATATGGAAGAATGGCTTTGTGAGGGGTTAGGGCTAGCTGCATGACGGGGTGGCCAAATTCCTGGAGATAGAAGACACTGACCTGGGGCCTTGGAGAAACAAAGCTTCACTAGGAGAGCTCCCAGACGTGTGGTGATCTGATCACAGGTTCACATGAAACCCCACAGTACTTGTTATTCATAGCTGATGAAGTAAATTGGTGCAGCCCAATCCCAATGCTTCCCAAATCTAATACAAGAAGATGTTTTCAGAGTAAAACGGTCACTGAGTAGGATTTCCATTAGATACGTCACACAAACTAACACAATAAACAAAAGCGAGTAGAGGGATACCAACCTCACCCCACTGACAAACCCCAGGAGAGGCTGAAACATACTTCTAGCATTGTTGGTACCGTCATATAGAGGGCACTCCCTTCGCATTTCACTTCTTGACCACCCTCTGTAATGGGACTAGTCTGATGTGCCCATGGAGATTTATTTTCCCTGTAATGGCACATGTAAGAAAGAATCTGAGACCTTCCCCATCTGGGATTCAACAGAAGGCAGGCCACTTAAGCAATTTCCATTCTCGGCTTGGCTAATCTTACTGTGTTGTCTATGCGTAAAGTTAATAAGTGCTAATAAGTTGCCCAGGATACTTTATTCTTCATGACACCATCGCTCATTAAGTAACATTTAAGGTGTTGATTGGAAAATACATATGTTCTTTATTGTGAATATAAATGGATCACTGTGTGTGTGTGTGTATGTGTATATATGTATGTGTATGTGTGTGTGCGTATATATATATATATGCCTACGAAGCTCTCATGTATTACTAGACCACCGTATGGCCACCGTATGATCGAGGTGTAATAAAAAGCAACTATTTTTTGGCACTGGCTGTTTTCTTATATCTTTACAGTTAGACAAAATTGCTTTTGTGTAAAATCAGCCATTTACATAACTTTTTTTTCCATCAGTAAAAACAGATGTTATTGTTGAGTGGTATTAATTTGGAGATTGTAGGCATTGCATTGCATAGAAATACCGGACCCCGTGGCACTTCCATAAATACATATTTTGCATAAATGATTGTGATCACAGCAGTTTACTATCAAATTATTTGTTACTCTCACTAACAAGCCCGAAGACTGTTTTCATTCCTCTGAGTAAATCACTTAGATCCATATGTATTTAATGTGCTAATTTATTTTTCCTACATTATTATTTTTATTACAACTTATTTAAACAAAGCTATTACATTATCCAAGCTTCCAGTGCTGGTTTTTATTACGTGTTATCTTGCTAAATCTTAAACTAAAAATCTAGTATTATTTTACATAAATATAAAAATATTTGAATATTAATATTTAAATATATTTTTATTATTATCCATATATATTATTAAAATATGTTATACTACCCCTTTTTGCCTTAGCATAGTTAGAGCTTCCTCATCAGATCAAATAAATAAAAAGTAAAAATAAGCCAATATCATATTTTTTAGGGTCTTACTAGTTTTGTAAATATTTCATCAATATATGAAAGGAAAAAAAATAACGTAAAGTTATATATGGTCAATACTAAACTGTGATAAAATTCCTATACTTGTCTCTTGTAAATTAGTCCCCCCTCCCCAGGTATGGCAAATTGGAAGTCTTTCTTGGACCAATGAAATTACATATTTTATTCAAGAGCCAACAATTTTTTTTTATAAATTAAAATATGTTCGGATATTTAAATTTGACGGCATCCTCGTGTTTTAATTTGTCTTTCTTGTTATCTATGGAACTTAAGTAGAGTGTAAGGCACTGAACAGACCGTGGATTTACATGATAATGCTATATTAATATAACAAATGTGTGAGCACACAGGGGATTCCAAATCCGACTAGAAATAGTATAATTCACTCAACTGAGAAAATTCTAATTTAGTGATCTAATTGAATACGAATCCATAACGTGGGAAATAAGAACAATAATTACACAGAGAAAACAAGGTCTGTGGGGAGTTTTTGTGCTATACATGTAAGTTACATGCGGTATATCTGTAGTACAAGCATAATTACTACGTTTTGCTCTTTGGGACCCAAGTTCCTCTGTTTTAGCCCAGGGTAAGCATCGGCACGAGGTAAGGAGGTTCTTTTATTTTTAAATAAAATCCTACAAAAAAAAAGATTCCATATGGATCCCATGTAGGGCTTGAATATGAGTTACCATTTTACCAAGCGGATATAACCTAAAACTAGAGCGTCAAAGATATAGACTATATGTAAGGATGTTTACATTGCTGAGAGAGTGGTAGATAAGTGGAACAGCCTCCCAGTAGAATTTAGAACATGCATGGGGTAGGCATATAGGTATCCTGAACCTAAGGCCAAGGACTGATTAAGGTCTGAGTCTCTACATCAGGAAAAATGGGCAGACCAGATGGGAAATACTCTTGTGCCAAGTCCCCTGTGATTTTACGTAGAGGCTAATCGCTTTGTATTTAAAGACAAAAATATTTGCTTTTTTTTTCCTTCTTTGGCTCCATCCTGCAAGCGATTTTCTGTCGGCCCTGCAATAAATCGCTCGTCGTCGCGTTTGAGTCTTAAAATATTTATGTGAAGGTGCAATCTCGCAGGCCGCACGGAAATAAATCAACGCTTTTTTGAAACTTACATCACAGACATTAAAAAAACAATTTGAAATATGAGATGATGAAAACAAGAGCAACAAGTGCCGGCTAGAGCTTTAAAAGTCTGAAATCCCATGCACCGAATCGCTCAACGCAACTACATCCCTCTGTGAATAAGAATCAGAAGGCTTCTTAAAAGCTGGACGGACTGTCAGAAATGTCTCTTTTGGTTCTTTGAGTAGAATGTGAAGCATTCAGATTGTTAGAAGCCTTTTTGCCTCTACTCACTCGCTGCTCATTCTGCAAGTCGAATGAAAGATCAAACTGATTTGTTTTTGGGTTTTTTTTTCGAATTGCCAGAACACGGAGCTCGCACTCTTCTGCGTTAGCGTCCATTATTTTATTCATGCGTTTTAGAGTCATGGGACACCATCTTCTGAAATTCCACCAGCTCCATTTTATACCCCGAGTTGCATATTTCTTAACTTTTATGATGAGGTGTTTTTGTAGAACTGTATATTTGTGAACGTAATGCATATTTGTAGAGGTTGAAGGGGATAGCGATGGCAAACATTTTATTACAGAAGCAATCACATCTCTGCTGGAATGGCTTTTTGAATGGACGTGGAATAGATAACACTATGGAAAGAAGACAGGGCTTAATTGAACGTGAAACTGTTTATGGGGGAATAGACCTAATGAAGGAACGAGCGGTGGGAAATTGTGAAGAATTGCACTGTTTGAAAGCAGAAGTTCTAATACAATTCACAGAAAGGACAGTAATTTGGTCAGAATACATTGTCAAATGGTAATGGTCAGCGTGTCTAGCTTTTTATTCATAGGGAAAAGGTTGACCCATATCATACAGTATTAATAATATCATGTCTTGGATTCAATGAGGTACAGTTGTTGGTTGATTTGCGTATAGGTTTCACCCCTTCTTGTGAAAGACCTAGAAAGGTCGAAATGTTGTCTGTTTTGTGATGGAGTCACGGAACGCTTGTACATCTGTACATTTGGTGGTTTTTTGTTTATTCTTCTCTACCATTTAATAATTTAATATTTTATGGGTTTCTGGTAAGTTGAAGGTAGCACAAGACCCTCAGAGAGCCACCTGTCTGACGGTTCAGTATATCAAATCTGAAAAATGTGTTCTTCGTCTTTTCTGACAAAATAAATCGACACAAGTTTGGAAAAAAAATCTTATTTAAAAAAGCAACAAATTCTAAGTAACTAGCAGAGCATATTGTATATTCACCTTGATAAGCAGTTTGTACTTTATGCAGCCTGGGATTGAAAGACAAGCTTCCTGCCGACGGAAACAAAGCTAGACAAATGTCATCTCTTGTTACCTCCACACTGAATTAATGTGCATAATAAATGGACTGAATTGAAAGTCAAGTAAATTCAGCACGAATGACTAATAATGGACACGCCACAACCAGCCAACACGCTTTTATCTCGACATCACTGGCTTAATTACACGAGACATATGTAAGAGAATCACTGTGTTTCAGCTATTAGTTTGCAGCCATATGGTAAGATCAATATGGCACGGCTGATTATACGTTCTCAACAAAGTCACCAAAATGGCTCAGTGTGTGCTATTATGTTGCGCTGCTATCTTTGTACTGTACAGAACACTCCGATGTAATGAAATGCTGAAACCAAAAATATGGAATGTTTTGTTTCTAAATCGCTTTAACCTGATCATACCTTTTTACTGATATTAAAACAAAAAACTATATTTTATTATGCTATACACTGATGAGTGATAGTCATCCACTTGTTTTGGTGTATTATGTATAAAGGCAGATAAAGGAAAGTAACCCGATAAGAAGAAATGCCCAATTGGAACATTAGGTGCCAGGGATTTGGGCTGAGTTTAGTATTTTGAAGTTGGTATCCTAATCTCAAGGAGTAGAGTAGTTGGGATAAATGATGGTTTTATTAGAACAATGGCTTGTATATACCTGACTAACATTCTCCAATCCAACATAGAACATGGATTCTGGATGGCACTCTACTGAGAACACTCTTGACCATTGATTTATTTAAGGTCACTATTATTTGTTTCCTTCACAGTGTTGGTCTCTGTTGGACTGCACTCTCCTGTTTCCCACCCTACGGCACTGATCAGACTTTCAGGGTTTTCTTTCTCCAGTAACTTTTCCTCTCTCACTTGGTGTGCCCGACGGCTTAGTTCCATGACCTCTGGTTTTCTACTTTACACCACCTCCCTTGGCAAACTGACTTCAGCTCGACCCTTCTTCTCCTAATAACCCTCCTCTTCTCTTTGATTGTGTCCCTATTTGTTTGAATGTCTACACAATTCCCGAAACATAGTTTCTCTGACTTATCCTCCCTCCTTTCAGTGCTAATATTCCTTCCAGTCTCCCAAAACCATCATTTCTACAACACAAGCCTTGGGCAAGCGTTTATTATTGGTATACAGGACAGTTTTCCAATTTACGATAGGCTACTATATATTTGCATCAATGTCTTAATGCACAACTGCAAGGTATAAGTGTACGATTTATATGTAGATGTATAAGTGGAGGTTTTTTTCTGTAATGGCATTATCCATTTGAGATGCTTTCTAAGTATTAAGCCTTGTTTATTCTTAGTTGAGCTTCACTCATATACATTGGCATCCCGTGTTAGTCTGCAACGCCTATCATCCAGAATCATTATCTTTCAACGAAAGTGCTATAGTCTGATTTGAGATTACGGTCAGTAGACTGACCAGCCAACAAGCTGTTCCTTTTAAGTGAATCCCACCTGCTGGTCCATGTTTGACGCTATAAGTGATCTCAAAGAAGACATTGTGGCCCAAAAGATCAAACATGACATGCCTGTGGACCTCATCAGCTGTCAGCATCTTGGCTCTTGACTTCTGTGTAATGACTGGATACAAGTAGACAAAAGTAGAAAAGTGCATTTAAGTACGAAGAAGATGTTCATAAAACATACATTAAGTAGATAATGACAAGATCATTTTAGTC
The DNA here is from genome assembly GCA_009364415.1 of Spea multiplicata. Classification (NCBI taxonomy): domain Eukaryota; kingdom Metazoa; phylum Chordata; class Amphibia; order Anura; family Pelobatidae; genus Spea; species Spea multiplicata. The sequence continues at coordinate 311,375 of VKOC01000674.1, forward strand.
CTTAAAGTCTGATTTATCAAGCTCCTGGGATCAGGAATATTATAAAGATTAGTGTCATAAAAAAAAGAAAAGAGCTGGAAGCTTTTGAAACCTGCTAAGCTGATTAATAAGAACATCTTTGCTGTAATATTTTTCACGAGGTTAGGATAAAGTCTATATTATGCATGTAGGAAAGGAACACAAGACCTTTAAGATGCAACCTTGTTATTCATCAATATTCATACGTATCCTTTTTGCCTTTTCATCTCCTAATTTGAGAAGAAGGGCTTTCGCGAGAGTTTCAGACGTCAATTTTATTAGACATTTGCCATGATTAATTATTCTTTCCGCAACATTAATTGTACGAGCTGTAAAGTCATCGAACCTTTTCAGCACTATACAAAAGCCTACAAGGCACTGTAGAATTTGACTATTTCGGTGCATTAGCATAGACGTTGCTTTCGCATTCTGCTTCCACGTATGCAAATTGAATATCAATTGGTTATGCCCTACTTGCGATCCGGGCATTTTATTGTTATTTGGACTATTCTTTCTCGCAGTGACTTGAAGCTAGGCAGGCAATGTTGCAAATCTGTTGGCTTGAATTTACATACTATGCATCCCTAGGCAAGGCGTATTTTTCTGTATGTTTTTGTAAGTCAACTGTAAAGAGAACTTGATGGTATGGCTTCTGGAACTCGGATATGTACCCATTTTGGGTGTTTGCACGTATTTTTTTTGTAAGTAATCCAGCCTTTTTTTTTATTTCTATGGATACTTGTTACCCAAGTGTCCCAGATTTCACTGGGGACAGCCATGATTTTTGGGCACTGTCTTGTATTGCTTCTCCTTCTTTTGTAGTTAGTGGGGATCACAGGCCAGTTGGTGGATCAGATGCCATTAGGTAATTGAGTCAGGGAGTCAAATAAATTAATAAAGGGGAGGGGGTTTTCACTGGGAACATGCCATTTTAGGAATTATTTTACATATTCATTTTTTTTACTAATAAAACGTAACACCATTATTAACCTTGATGCCTTCTTATCTCTTTTTTTGTTAAGTACAGAAATAATCTTCGTGAAAACTTTTCTGTATGCAAAATCTTGACTGAAATCATAAACTTCCATATGAGGAAAATAAAAAAAGGGAATGCCATCTGGTGTATTAGATTATTCTATAATTTGCATGCCATGTGCAAGAAAACATGTTTAAATTGTAGAAATATGTTCGGTATGCCAAGGAAGTTTTCAAAATGAATAATACGCACAATGGGATTGTTACCTAGAAATAAGACGTTTTGTTATTTCTAAAAATTGATATTTTGTTTATTTCTTGGTTGAGTATGAATAATCTTAGGTTTGTTCAACATATATGACATTATGTAACAGTGCAGATATGGATCTAAGGAGTGGAGTATCCTATGTAGGACTAGCCCAAAGATGTGCCACTGATGCCCCACCGATGCCCCCTCGTGCTTATCCTTGCTTGCATTAAAACATAGGAGTTGACCCAAAGTTACGTCTCTCATGAGTTGGGTCTGCGCTGATCCTATGCTAAGACAATGTATGGGTTCAAATTGGCTTCTTTACCTCCCTCTTGAATTCCACAACTTTCTAGCGAAAAAGTGGCCAATCCCTTGTCATTGTTATTGATCTAGTGGGCAGAGAGATCTGTGCCTTCCATGCTTCATATTAGGCTTCCAATACCTCATTTCCAACCAAAATGACTAGGGAATCCTGTGTGTGACATCATAAATCGGTTCCCGAAGACACAACAGCTATCGTGACCACGGATCTTTCTGCGTTCTTCCAAAAACTACAAATTGCATCTACTGGTCTTGATACCAAAAGGACAAGATATCATTATGAACATGTGTCTGTGAGCTATTATGTCCTTATATATCTCAGTTTTCTGCACATTTATTTTGAAGATGTCCATTGTTTTGTTCACTGCTTGTTGCACATCTGTGGTGCCACCTTATTAATACGTTGAGCTTGGTCCTCTCCAACATCTGCTGCTGCACTACACAACCAGTTTAGAAACCAGACAGCAGAAAGAAGAGACTATATTGTTTGAAATACTAACCATAGCATATAATATGTTAGCTCAATAAATAGATTGCTGCTCAATCAACCATTTGAGCACTCATTGGGATAGTTTGTATACATAAAGTGTTAAGAATGGACTATACAATCCTTTCACTGCATTTAGTCTAGAAAAAGTCTTCCACTTGTTTACGTAGAACAAGACGCATTGCACTTTGGTTGTATAGATGTTCTATCTTGAAGAGGTTTTCCTTAACAGCTACTTACACCTTTGCAAAGGGTGCCCGGGAGCAATATGAAAAGCTTTCGAATATGCACAACAACATGAACAAGCTTTACGACAATTTAGGAGACTACTTCACCTTCGATCCTAAAGCTGTGAGCGTGGAGGAGTTCTTCGGAGATCTGAGCAGTTTCCGTACTCTCTTCTTGGTGAGTTATCATATTTTTCAATTCGTTATTTTTCCCTTAATTAGAATTTAGGAGGAGCAAAGTGTTCAAGAAATATTTCATTGGAATGGCTCAAGATTTCAAGTTCCAATAAAACCAGTGATGACAAAGTAGGTTAAAATGACATCATTTCTTAAACATTCTTAATTGCATGAATCTAAAGTATGTGCAAAGTATAGGCGTCTATGCAAACACCAAGAACATTCAAGAATCTTAGGTAGGAATTATTATATGGCATGCAGTTTCGTGAAATCCATACCATAGATATCAAATTTGCAGAATAAATTTGTGCTTCTTGAGCCCATTATAGACGGCTTGGTTACAAATATGGAAAACCACTCATTTTACTTTGCATTCATGAAACTGGAATGTATAGAATACTTTGTTCCATGGTGTTGTCATCTCCTACAGGCCTCGGATGTCCAGTTCATTGGGGTCTATTGATGTCTAAATGCATATCGCCCTTGTGTTTTTACCCATATAAATGCAACAGCTTTCCTAAATATCTTTAGGACTTCTTTATTACTAAAGCCCCTTCCCATTCATCCATGCATTCATTCAGTTGTTCTTATGTTCAAATATTTATCCAAGCATTAAGTTTGCAGCCGAAACATTTCTTTTGTCTGTATATCTATTGATTCAATTGATTTCATGTTTTGCTCCATGCGAAAGGCAGCGGCAGGTAGTCTGATGGCTGAGAACTGACAGCTATTGTTCTTGAAATAGATATGGAACTTTCAGCTGTTGCCTTTAGTAGCTGATGCGGCAAACAAACATTAATATGATGAACAGGAAAAAGGAGAGAACCCAAAGAAGTGATAAAATAGGGTAATATAAGGCATGTTCTTTAGCAGATAATCTCAAACAAGTGAATAAAAAATAACAAATCTTACAATATAGACAATTTAAGTGGCTACCTAGAACATTGAGCTGGCACCACCATGAGGTTGCTATCTATATGGATGCAGAAGGGGTAACAAGCAACATAGTTTACCGAGGGTACTAGAAAATTCTAGAAAACTTGACCTATATGTTCTATATGAACTTATTTTCTGGAAGTGCACAACGTGAATACAATTACATTAAAAAAAATGACATTAAATACATTTGATTATTAGGACACACTGAGGATGTGTCTTTGGGACGCCAGTGATATAAATCTAGACCTGGATTAATCCTTTGGCTTTGACTTTGCTTGTATTACAGGGGCATGGCGAAAGAATAATAATCGGGGCTATAAACACAGTCAGTAATTTGGGTGCCCCCCCCTCAAAAAGTGAGACATATTCCAGAAAATATAGCTGATGCAATGCTTAAAATCACTCCTAGTGCATAATGATATATAAAATTGCATTAACAGCTTTTAGAAATAATAATAATAATTAATAATAATAAAAATGATGTTCCATATAGGATGTGACAAGTAACTTGATTTTTTTTGGGGGGGAGAAACCTGCAAAAATATTAATACACGAGTTTTGCCTTTTTATGAACTTTCTTTGCATGGTTTCTCATTCACAGAAGAATTCGTTTTTAGTGTGATTGGAATATTTTGTTTCAAAACCAATTCATACCTTGCCACAATTGTTTTTGTTTTGTGTTTGCATTTTTTTTGCAGCGTGAACCCCCCCACCCCTATTTTATTTCATTATTTTCCTATCACACAAATGCAATCATTTTCATTAAAAAAAAAAAAAAATTAAATAGCGTACTGCAAAGTCACCTCGTGAGTAATGACGAACTTCAAAGGATCCCGTAAATTGTGTGTTTTGCTGAAAGATTACATTTTTTATCATGCTTCAGACAGTTGCTACGTTTCGGCCGAGTACGCTTTCTTAAACCTCTATATCACTGAACCACATAGTTAAGAGCCGTAGTTTTATGGAACTATCCGTGTCGTCATTGCTCAAGGATAAAACACGGTCAGAGCAATAAGGCTTCATATTTATAGAATGTTACGGAGAATAGAAAATGCAGCTACTAGGACTGTCTGGCAAAACTGCTAATCATTTCTGTTTTACTTACACAGCCTCTAGCCATGAAACTATCTTATAGGACATATATACGGGGAATTTATAGTAAAAGGGAACTTTTACACTTTCCAGGTGCTTATACTGAAATGCTGGCAGTGCAGAGAGGAGGATTTACTATTCTGCGTTAATACACTGACCAGTGATTTCATTGTTTTATTTTTTCGTCTTTCCTGGAAGAAGAGGACAAACTGCACTTTTAGTTCCAAGTAAAGGCTTATGTTATGTTTCTCTATCAGTTCTTAGCCTATAACTACCATCTCTAAGGGGTTGAACAGCCACTCCATCTCAGGGCTGGGCCAACAGACCTTCTACCCAGAGTTGAGTCAACGACCACTCCATTTTAGGGCCAGGCCAATAATCACTTTACCCAGTGTTGAGTCAACCACTCTATCTCAAGGCAGGGCCAACAGACCCTCTACCTGAAGCTGAGTCAACTACCACTCCAGGGCTGGGTCAACAATATCTCTACCTAGTGCTAAGTCAATGACTGCTCCATCGCAGGGCTGGGTCAACACTATTTCTACCAGTTTATCTCAGGGACAAATCAACAACATCTGTGCCCTGCACTGAGTAAATCGCCACTCCATCTTGTGACGTCACCTCCACACAGCATCACCACACAGTGCATAGCCCCATCAAACAGCTCCAGTGGCAGTGGTTTAATTCATGTGAAAAAATGAATGAGTGCATTATAGTAATTACGACCCTTAAAGATCACACAATACAGACTGAACTTCTGCAACATACCTACCTACAGAACTTCTGCAAAGAGAAAGAGGGTGAGAGTGAATGAGAGTGTGAAAGAGCATGAGAGAATGAATGAGGGCGACAAAATTCTAATGAAAATTACGAGCTGCTTCATTTTCATTCATTCCGTTCAGTGTCCCTCCTCGTTTTCGAAGATTAGTATGAAATGACGAAATTGGCAAATTTTGTTAAAATTGGTCACCTTATCTTAACGTTGGGGCAGCTCTATCTTCAATGTGCAGGATCAGCGTGGGGCATTGGCCAATACTGGGCAAGAGATCAAAACCAAGCAGCTGCTTTACATCTAGACAAAAAGCTAATCAGAAACCATTAGATGGAGATCGAATGTCTTAACACAAATGAACCTTTGAAAAAAAGAATTTCACAATGTGTGCGTTTGATCTCCAGAAAGATGACATTTCCTCCAGTGGGTTTCTGGGTGACTTCATAAGCGATAACCCCTTTTTTACAGAAAAAAATCCAAAACAATCAATGTCACTCAAAAGCCTAATGATTATTCTTACGATCAGATCATTTGCATTAGAGAACATAGCAACAGCCTTGTGGCTGTTACCTTTCCTCAACATGTATTATTTTTAAAATGCTTGGCTATAAACTGTTCTTTTCAGTGTATTCTGGTAAGCATTAACTTGTCTTCAAGTTTCTATGTTTTTACCCCACCCGCAGGGTGAAGGGACAGATTCTCATGCATTCTGCAGCTGACTCTTTCATATAATGCCCTGATTCAACTCCATTTCTCAATTGGTATAATATATTTTTATTTATTGCTGAAGTGTTTCCATAAGAGCTATTGTAAGGAGCATTTTTGTAACACATGTAGCGAGCCCCTAGAATGGAAGAGAAGACTGGCTGTTAAAGGGTTAATCTTTGAACTTCCATCCCGGCAGCGGTCTGCGGCGAGCGATCCGTCGTTGTTAAAGGGACAGGCGCAGGAATTATCCGTATGAGCCGATTTCTGTGCAGGTGCTCAGAGACGAATATCACAGTTAGTTTCCAACAAGCGAGAAACAACCTGCGTAAAACAAACGTGCGAATCTCGCTGGAAACCTGCTAAATACCCATAAGGTTGCGCTATGCAGATTGCTAATTAGGTAGAAAATAATCCCGCAGATGTATCATTTTGCTGCGAGGTGCTTCTAAATGAGCCCTCAATATTTTCCCAGACACACAAGACACCGTCGTCCTCTCAGCTCAGTCTGAGAAGGATGTTGTCCAGGATTTTACATGTAAATGCTTCTTTTATGTAGAATAATAAAAAAATAACTATTTGAACCCCAGAAGTAACCTTGGCAGACACAATCGGCCCGACACTTGCAACCTTCAGGGCTGTTTCATCCTCAACCGGATTTTCATACCTCCCAAATATCCCTTATTCGAAGAGGCAGTCCTCTTTGGGACTGAAATGCCTGATTCCTCCCCGATGTCCCTACGTTCCGAAAATGTAATTTTATTTTCTTTGAAATAGTGGTAGCCGTGCCTTTAAGATACAGTATTTAATATCTCCCCCTCCATGACTTTCCTTACCCAGGGGTAATTGTGTGGAGAGTGCAAATATTTATGGCAGAATATAAGGTAACGTTTCAAACCATCAAGGATACTTCTTCCAGAGGGTCAGTTTAGAGATGTGGCTATCCTACCCTTTGAATTATTTATGGACATTTTATTTAGATAATTTAATTTTATTTTTGCATATTTTACTGTTTCTACAAATATTATTGTGATTTTTTTGACATTGTGATACATTTATGCCCACCAAACGTTCTGAGCTCCTTTAAAAAAAAAAAAACACCAGGAGAAGAAAAATAGACATAGGAATTAGGGTCCCAAAGAGGGACTGACCTTCCTTATTCAGGAGACTTGTTAGGTATGTGACACTGCATAGCGAGTTATTTCGCGACACTAAAAATAAAACATTGCGCTTCAGCGTAGAGGAACGTAACGATAATTTATGTCGCTTGGAATACCGATGTACGCGACTGGATAGGGCATTAATTAATCTAATTCCATCCGCCGATGCTGTAGTCTTTTAATTGCATTTCAATGAATGCAGGTTGTAAATTGAATTGATCAGATGAATGCTTTCATCTTCCCCAGGCCCACACGCGTTTCACGCTGCTGTTTGACATCATTTATAAATAAATAAAAACAATCTGTCTTTCCAGCGCTGCCGGTAGTTACCGTTTAACTCAGATTTTCGTCATTTTTAGTATTTGTCACAAACTGGTAAATTAAAAAAAAAAAAAAAAAAAAAATCAACAATTCCTGCGCTTAAATAAATTATTACACAATGTGATAAAAAGATGACAATTCGGGAAAAAACGGTGTCATATGGGAATATATTAAAATATAACACTTGGACTGTCGGTGGGCTATGAATATGAAAGGATTGTGGTGCAAAGTTTGCATTGTTATCTTATCACCATAGCAACCAATGATGAGACCATTCAATAGGTTTCTGTAGCCTCTTTTCATACTTCACGCCAGTCGCTATCTGTACTCACGCCTTTGTGTGGCCATTTTCCACTAACCAAGATAACAAATATTTTTATTTTACATTTTTTTGAAAATATACATGTAGTACAGCTAGATTCTTTATGTGCACATATCTTGAACATACCCCGAATATTGTAGGTGTAAAAATCGGTAGGGGTATTAAGAGGCGCACCGACCTCCATTGGCTTTACTGCTCCTTGGGCTGGTCAAGGAAGATCAGAGGATCTCCCCAACTGGCCAATGATCCCAACTGGATATTTCCTGAAAATTGAGACTTTCTTATGACAATTGGGACTGTTGGACGGTATGCTTTGAATAGAGAAAAAATTGGACAGACGTAGTAAATAAGCCCTTGCATGGCTACATAATAGGTGGGCACGGATGGGTAGAGAAGCCCACCACTTTGTGAGCCGCTACCATATAACTCTCAATAAGCAGGTTCAGGTCTGCCAGAAAAAAAATAAGGATTAAGAAATTTGTGTATTTTTATTTTCTATTAGTACTAATAAATTGCATTTTGTGTTAAAAAAAAATATGTGTTAAAAATATATTATTCGGTGCCAAATTTTTTGTCGCATTGTAGGAAGCAAATTAAAAAAGTAGCAGACTAACCCATTACCAATACTCAGCAAAAAACGTGCTAATATTTTTGCTCCAAGTAAGGATCTTCTTTTTTAATTAATTCTAAAAATTAAATGTTAATTTATCAATATTCATGCAAAACAGACACCAATGTGCACTCCAAAAAGCAGGGATTCCCTTCCATCGCCTGCTTAGATGTGGAGATAAAGATCTGAAATAATTTTTTTTTTAAACAACCAGGTTTCTGTAACAAAGCCAGTATTTCTCAGTTAAAGACTAAATGGAAGTGACTGCTTTCTAAACGGCAGACAATATTTTTAACGGCTGTCGAAACCTCCACCCAAAGCCTAAGGGATCTGCCAGACATTTTTCCTGTATTATATTGATGATTATAAGCTGCATTCCTTATTTAAGGGGTTAAATTGAGGGGAAAAGTTGGTCTATGATCAGTACAAAAAAAGAGCAAAAGATAGTCCCCTATGCAGGTCTATATTGTCCAGACAACTTCTCAATGTGGTTGGGGATGCTCAAGTTCCCTCAGTTCTTCTGTCTCTGATGTGGCTTTGTGGCCACCATGTCAGACATAGACAGGAAGAGACAGAGCCAATAATAAAGATGGCCCTTGGGGTTGAGTAGAGTTGAATCAAGCTACTTCATTACAGTTCAAGGCTGGGATTGGACACATTCATGGAAATTAATAACATAAGGGGTTGTCCATCATCACTATAAGCCTCAGACCTAAAAATATAAGAATGTGAATGTTTCATAGAAACATAGAATTTGATGGCACATAAGACCCATTTGGCCCATCTAGTCTGCCCATTTTTCCTGGTGTAAAGACTCAAACCTTATTCAGTCCTTGGTCTTGTCTACGGGAGCCTTGTGCGTATCCCATGCATGTATACGTTCCCTCACTGTATTAGCCTCGACCACTTTTGATCGGAGGCTGTTCCATTTATTTACCACCCTGTCAGTAAAGTAAAACGTCCTTCCATTACATCTAAGCCTCTGACCCTCTTGCTTTGGACTATGACCTCTTATTGAGGATACATTCTGAATGAGCCCACAGACCAGTGCTTCAGAGAAGAACCGGAGCCATTCTCAAATCCCATGGCTACGCTCGCGGTCAAAACCTCTGCGTGTAGATTTGATGGGCCATGTCCTCATTTTACTTTTATTAGCTCAATTTGATTTTAAGACAGTCGATGTATCCTAAGTCTGTGGTTCTGCTGGTCATACGTGACCACACGTCCTGTGTAGGCAAATTCATCAACGGAGAGATTTTTTTCCTGTGCTGTTTTTCCCCGGAGACGTCAAGGAGCCAAAAACTCTGGCAAAGCACATTTCCAGGCAATGCATTAGATTAATGTAATCAGACCGCTTATGCTATTTACTGTTATTGGACATACGATTACATATAAATTAATCTCAGGCCAATCTGTTTGAAGACTGTTCAAGCTTTTGATGACATTAATGTATTATCGATCAATAAAATGCTAAAGAGCGTTGTAAGAGCATTCCTCCGACCGCAGTATAGATGGATGGCACATAAGACCTTGTTGTTGCTGGTTTTCTGGATCTGAGTGAGTGTCATTTTATTCACGGCGCTGATGAATCCTGGTTCACAAAATCTGTTTATTGATTCAGGAAATGCACTCCAAGAACAAAACATTCTAAAAAAAATAAAAAGAATTAAAATAGTATATTAATATCCATGTTAAAAAGGCACGTTTTCCTATTCTGATGACGCGTTAGCACATGTGCTCTCTCACAATAAAATCCAGAGTTTTTGACTTGCGCATTAACATCCTTTATTTTACATCACATGACCCTGCCAGCTACCGCGACAGCTGTGAAAAAGGATGTATGGTTATGACATCATACAGGGTCATTTCAGTGATCTGGGCTGACAAACCATTATATGACAAATCGCTAACCAACAAAACAAAGCATAGAATACTTTGGACACTTTTTCACCAGGGGGGTAGTTAGAGATGTGACTGTGGGGATGGGGCTTTAAGAAAACTTTAAGAAAACTTTTTGTGTGGTTTTGTGATCCATTAATTATTTATGTGATTAAGTTTATTATTTAGAATACATTTTACTTACTATTATTAGTTATTGAGTATATAGCGCCATCATATTCCGCAGCGATGTATGATGGATAAACCGGACATAAGGAATAGTGTATAGCATAACAAGCTTCACTTACAGAAAAGTAAAAGAGCTTGCAATCTAGAAATAAAGTTACATGGTTACATAGTTAGAAAAAAGACATGCGTCCATCAAGTTCAGCCTTTCCCATATCTATTTATTTCTTGCTGTTGATCCAAAAGAAAGAACAACAGCAAGAATGGCAGTCGGATCTCTCCTTGGATCAAGAAGCTGTTTCCCCATAATTTAAAAATGATATCCCTGAATATTATGTTTTTACAAGTATTCATCCAATGGTTGTTTTTAAGTGCCATTTATTATGATAGATCAGCCATATTCAATTTATAATCCAATTTCTGCACTTTCAGTGCGTATTATTGTGTTTTTTGGGGCTGTAGAACACCGCGATACCCTCATACCCAGCAAACATTCTGAGCATCTAGAAAATCTAAGGCCAAAGAGGGACTGTTTCTCCTAAAAAGGGGAATTTGGGATGTATGCTATAGGCATTTTTTAGGGAAAAAATAAAAATGAATTTGGTTATGTTAAAAGCTGCGAATACAATATTTCCACCCCTGGCACAAATGTATATACATATTTTCTATCATTCCTGATATAGGAGTTAAAATCTAAAATGCATTGAGAAAGGAGAGATTGTCTGACACCGCTCGTTACTGTTTTATGGTTGAATGATTCATTTACTGCCAGGGGGTTTTCTAAACGAGAGGTTACAGCCTGATCAGAAATATTCTGTCCGGCACCCAGGCGCGTTTCGCGTTCCGTCGGCGTGCGGCCTTTCTTCCGGTGGCTCTAACTGCAATAACAAAGCTCAGCGACTGAAAGAATGACAGCTAAATTTGTCTTGTGAAACACGCATTGACTTTGAAAGGTGTTTTTTTTTTAAACGCTGTTTTCCTTGATAATCAGCCTCGCACATGAAGGCCGCTTTAAGACGCAATTAGAAGGGAAATGGCCTGAACGGTGTACAGGCGTCACCGGTGTCCCCAGCTCGTGGGATAGACCCAGCATGGGGAAAAATTCTATTGTCAATCACCAGGGGCAATTTGGATGTTAATGACCCGAAGGACCGTTTCTGCATTTACTATAACAACTGACATACGCTGTACAATAGGCACATGTGTCACGGTGAGAAACTATAATTCATTTTACAGTTTTAAAATAAAGAGGCGATTGTCACACACATACATATATATATATATAGATAGATAGATAGATAGATATTTGCATCAACAGCCAATAAGTGACTTGTTTTTTCATGGCTGGGATTTTTGGTGACCTCTTGCTTAATAAACTCTTTGGCATTTTATAGAAAAAAAACCCAAAACAATTATTTAGATCATTGTTGAGGGACTGTCCCTTTAAAAGAGGGAATTATTGGGGGAGGGGTTATTTTTGGACTCAGGGGCAGACTGGCCATCTGGCAAATCGGGAACGTGCCCGGCAGGCTGGTGGCAGATGGCTTGAGCCCCTTACTATTGTTGATATTAACCCAAGGTGAGTAAGAGCATGACGTGTTATCCAGGCAGCAGGCGCATGTATTTAATTTACCAACCACTGACCTTAAAGGGCCGGTGCGCTCCCCCCAGTCCAGCCCTGCTTATACTTGCTGTACCCGTCTTTTACAATGCTTCAGAAAATGCTGACGTTTTATAAATCAAAGATAATAAACTGATAAAAACATTCCCCCCAAACTATGACAATTCGGTTAAAGGGAGTAAAAAAAAGGCATGTTTGACAGTTCACAATGTAATACACGTGGGAGGCAACATTTTCATATAGTTTAATTATCGTGATGATTATTTTAATCAGGTGCACATCCTATACATTGTATTTACTATAATTATAATAGCTACTGTTGTATACTTTTATATGACATGGCAGTGAAGCGGTTAACCCAACGCGCCAACTCTTCATTAGCCCAAAATACAGTATTTCATGAATCTGTCACATCGGCCCGGTCAGTTTTGCGCTATCTCAGTCGGCGTCCCTGCAGATAACTAATTGGTCTCTTAGCACATAGAAAAATCCAGCGTGCAATAAGGCACTGGAGCAAAATATAAATAAATGATAACGTATAAAATGGAAGCGCACCGCTCACCTCCAGCGATATGATTACCATTTAGCAGAGTCTGGAGAAAAACATGGCACGGGAGGCTGAGCTTTGAACGAAATCTACAGAGGTTTTCCTTATAAACCTCCCGTTTGGTATTCCGTTCATTATTTTATGTTCAATGTATTCCGGAATCCAAATTAGAATTCCAAATAACTTCCCCCCCAATACGATTCATTCTAACCTATGTCCTTATTAGCTTTCTATCTGCCCGAGGGGAGAGAATTGTACCCCCGTGGCGCTGCAAGGAGAAGCTTACCCCTATGGCAATGGAAGAGTTTATTAATACGACCTGCAAAAATCTAACTTGACAAAGGGCAAAAGTTCCAAATGCTTTTATGTTATTGGGAACAATGATATTGGAATGGTCTAATTGCCAGCTTCCAGTCCCTCCTTAGTGAATACGTCCCAAAAAAATGGCTCTAGCCTTAATGCGTAGATATTGTTGCCAAATACCAACTATGTATAACACCATTAGACCCTAAAAGGGGGCAGATTTCCCCCGTATGCCCCAAAATATAAAAAATATAAACATTCTCTGATATTTCTATCAACATTTCTAAGAATTCTTTCTTACACTGTAAAAAAAGTTTCAATTCCACATCATTTTTTATTATTTTATTGCCGTCCCTCTGTCCTTGACATTATCTGTTCCACGGACAAAAAACCTGTATGGCGACAATTAAAAGTAATAATTTGAGAAAAGACACAATTTTGTCTCTTTTTTTTAAACAATTCTCACGTACAAAACCCTATATCCATATCATACAGGCACGGAGGCCCGTTACCGTCACCAAGTGCATTATATCTACGGCCCCGGCTAGTACTAACGGCCCCGTAGCCCGCGTCACTTTATTTTTCTCTTTTAATGGTCACATTTGCATTTTTTCCCTTTTGTTTATGGTAGGGATGAATTATATACATTCAAACGTCCGCCGTTCTCCAACCGCCGTCTTTTTATATTTGCCGAAAGCAATAGAAGGTAACTAAAGTCACCTTTATTGTATATCACTGGTCTCGCGGGAGGGATTCCGAAACCGCCGAAGACACATTGGTAACGGCATTGAAATGCAGAGTGATTCCTTTAGTCCTAACATTTACATACATTATTTTTTTGCAAGTGACATTTTTTGTCCATTGAACTCACTCGCTAATTAATGCGCACCGTGGGAAATGAATCTTAAGATGTATTCCTACACTTCAGAAAGGTAGGACAAGGTCCTGCGCTATGTATATATCGCTACTTTCTAGTACAGGTGCGTTGCAACCTTCCGCTAATGTATATGTAGATTGGTCCTTTAATAAAAAAACAAAAAACTTTTTAGTTGTAAATAAATTCATTTAAATGAATATAATCCCAAAACAGTGGTATAGTCTTATAAATATGTAATCGAAAACTTTGCATTTAATTATTGTATTTTTTGGTATTAATGCTTTCCAAGCATCCTTGGGACCCAAGTCTCATTATGTTTGCATGAAACAAGACATACATTCACAAGAATGTTCTTCACTCCCTATTTCAGAGTCCTATCTAATCTTTTTTTTTAATAAAATAATAATAATAATAAAAAAACTTTGTACTGATTGATAAAATGTATTCTGCATTATCTAAAAGAATTGCTGTATGTCCTATAAGTGAATTTTAAGGCATGACCCAAAATACATGACCTTGAATCAAAATAATTTAACGTTATCCCAAAAACATAGCTTTTGAATATCGTCAACGCTAAATTTCAAACTTTACTTTTAGACCGTGGGTAGCACGCATGATTCTTTAGGTTATGGTGAGCTTTGGATTCCATGGACACTAATAACTTTGTGTGGCAGACGCTTAATTGACAAATCCTGACATTTTTCTTTTTCTTTGACACTTTAACAAGAACACTGATGGATTTTTTTTCATTAGGAGTTTAACAAATGGAAAATTTTCTGGAAACCGAGAAAAAAAAAATACATCACATTGTAGTCAGAAGACTTAATTTGTCCTGTCACAGTGTTCTGCTTTTCACTTCTAAGTATATGTGAACAGTGACAAAATATATTCTTTTAAACTCTTTTAGTGGTGATTATGTGATAACAGCCAATCAAAAAATGTCAACAAAATCATCAAAATCAGTAATTTGCTAGAATATGATTTATTTATTCTCAATATTATGTCTCACGAAAATAAAAGATAATATCTCAAAATATTTTTCGTAATAACATAATTCCATAATAAAAAATTTTGATGGATAAAACTTATACTATGAGAACTACTCAGGAAATGACAAATATATAAATCGATATGGCTCGTATTGTAAAATTTAATTAATTTTATTTGTTTCCAAGACTTTTGGGGGTCTTAACTTAACCTTTAATGGGCATAGAGGAAGTACGGCGAGGATAAGATTTAGGGGTATATAATACGTAATAACTGTTAAAATGTATGATGAGTGTTTTTACAAATTGAACATTTAATGAAAAATTCCACCACTTTTTTTTTTAAGAAACCAAATTAGAATGATTTGATTATATAGAATCCCAGGCCTAGTTGCCATGGAATCTTTTTGTTTAAATCCTAGTGAAATGTTTTCAGACTGGCTCCTTATTGAAACATTGATAACATTAAAGCAGCTGTCAAAACTTGCTTTTCATATACTTCAAGGAGTGTGAAAGCAGAAGCCATATTGTATGTCGAACGTACACAACAAATGTTTTTCCCAAAACTTCAGCACTTCTAACTATAGCTGCTCCGCGCCTACTTTCCACCAAATGTTTTGGATCTCTCGCAAAAGAGAGTAGGCTGTTGTGAGAAAATAAATCGAAGCTCTCTGGCTCCGTGAGACAATCTACGCTCCGTGCTGTAGACAGCCGGATCCGCTACCGCCGAGTACAGGGATTCGGCTTCTTCTTCGCATTTCTGCCGACCCCCCCCCCCACCCCATCGCTGTCCAGATTCGGAGCGGATTTCTAATTCTTGTTTTCTAAATGCAGGAGGCCGTCAAAGAAAACAACAAGAGACGGGAGATGGAAGAGAAGATGAAACGGGCAAAGGTAGCGAAAGAAAAAGCCGAACGGGAAAAAATGGAGCGGCAGCAGAAGAAGAAACAGCTCATTGATATCAATAAAGGTAGGAGCAAGGGGTTGCTGGTATACGTTCTTCAAAGATGGGAGTCTCATTCCATTAACTTATGCAGATTTCATGGTGTGTAAACCAACCACATACTCGCTTCTCTGTCCTCTCTTTGAAGGCTGTCCCCCGAGACAGGAATTCATTACATTATATACTAATTGCTTTATAACGCTCATATGCTTCATGTTCATATTCAGAGGTCTAGCTAACTAATAAGTGAAGGTAAGTGAGATGATTTTCTCCAGTTCCTTTCCAGTTAGAAATGTATTAGTACATTGGGTTTGGTGGATAACACTCAAAACTCTTCTATCATTAGAACATATTGGACTCATTCTCTTGTTTGTTTCTTTTATTTTTCTCCCCCCGTACCCATTCTCTGTTGGTGTCATTCTGTATTGTGAGCTCTCATTCAGGTGTAATGTAAGGAAGTTTTACTTTACTGGCAGATAAATGGAACAGCCTCACAGCATAGGTGGTAGAGGCCGATACACTGAGAGAATTTAACGTTATCCTGGATCTAATACACGGCCAAGGATTGATTAAGGTTTGAGCGTTTACATTAAGCGAAATGAGTTTCTTGTCAGTGTGCATACGTGTGCGCGTGTGGATATGTGTGCGCGTGTGCATATGTGTGCGCGTGTGCGCGTGTGCATATGTGTGCCGTGTGCATATGTGTGCGCGTGTGCATATGTGTGCGCGTGTGTATATGTGTGCGCGTGTGTATATGAGCTTTAAATGTCTTTGTGCACAATGCAAAATATAGGCATTTCTTTAAGACTAATTTACAGAGTGCGTTTTCTTCGGAATGTTTGGCAGAGGATGCAGGGGACGAGATGGCACAGGGAAGAATTAGATTGAACGAGAGATTACTGTATTCTGCAGTTTACTGCCCTCCTCCTGTGAGCATTGCCATTCTGCGGTGTGCCTGCGCTAATCCTTTGCAATCATAAAATATATAACAATGCTCAAAGTGAGACGTCAGTTTGTTCTTTTTAACCAGCGCACGTTCCCTGACCCATTTCCGGCAGTACCTGGGTACAGATGGGGCTTGTCTCGTAGCTCGCTGTGATTGTAACCAGGCTTCACGCAGTAATAGCTTATTAATGTAATTGCTGTTGTTCTTAAAGTAAAACTGAATATTATAATACAAGTTACAGGCTCTTACGTTAAGTTTTTTCTGCATTAAAGTGGAAGTCCAAAGGAAACAAATATACGGTAATAACCCCCAGCACTGTATACAGTAATATAACCCCAGTGCTGTATACATTAATAACCCCCAGTGCTGTATACAGTAATAACCCCAGTGCTGTATACAGTATAACCCCAAGTGCTGTATACTTATAGATATAACCCCAAGCTGTATACGTAATATAACCCCCAGTGCTGTATACAGTAATATAACCCCAGAGCTGCTATTACAGTAATTACCCCCAGTGCGTAACATAATATAACCCCATCGCTGATATAAGTAATATAACCCCCAGTTCCTGTATACAGTAAATAAACCCCAGAGCTGTTATACAGAATAAACCCCAGAGCTGGGATACAGTAATACTAACCCCAGTGCTGTATACAGTATATAACCCCAGAGCGTATACAGTAACTAATTACTACCCCCAGTGCTGTATACAGTAATATAACCCCTGCGCTGTATACAGTTATATGAACCCCAGCGCTGTATACATAAATACCCCAGTGCTGTATACAGTAATACTAACCCCAGAGCTGGAACCTAGTAATATAACCCCAGATGCTGGATAATAAGTAATTATAACCCCTAGTCTAGCTGATACAGTTAATAACCAACATTATACTATAATATAATCCCAAAAGCACTTCATATACAGAAAACCCCCACGCTAGATACAGTAATAATCATCCAGGCTGTTACCATAATAACCCCACGCTGTATACCTAATCATAACCCCCAGCTCGTATACAGTTAATAACCTCCCAGAGCTGTATACAGTTAATTAATAACCCCCAGCGCTGTATACAGTTAATATAACCCCCAGCACTGATTATACAAACTATAAACCCCAGCGCTTATACATAATATAGCCCCCAGCGCTGTATACGTAATATAACCCCCCAAGCGCTGTATACAGTAATAGTAACCCCCAAGCGCTTGTATACAGTAATAACCCCCGTCTGTATACAGTAATAACCCCCAGTGCTGTATACAGTAATAACCCCCAGTGCTGTATACAGTAATAACCCCAGAGCTGTATAGAGTATGCACTGCCCTTGCAGCCTCTGATACTGAAAACCGAACGGTGTTATTAAGGGTAGAGGATAGACATATTTTTACTTTCCCCCCCCAAAAAGTCCTACAGTAAGAATATTCCGATACGATCCTATATGATAGCGAATATTATTTTTTTGTTTTCTAGTGGAATTTCTGGTGCAAGTAGCCGATATTTCCTGTAAATCATGGAATGGGCACAAAATGTGTAACATACTTACGTTCTCATAAAGAGTCTAGCAGTAGGATCAATGTTTTTAAGGCGGTGTTGATGGGGGGGGAGCTGTTTCTGAGCGTAACGAAACATTTTTTTAAATAATAAAAAAGACCATGGCTTTTGGAAATCTCTGCCTTAAGCTTCTCATGATACATTCATGCGCAGACCCAGCTCACCATCACATCACACAAACCCAGAGCCACGCGCCGGGTGCAGAAAGAGAAAAAGAGATGCGGGAATCCCATAGGGAGTCACTATTAGAATGGAGAAAAAGACAAATCGTATCCAGCAAAGTGACGGCGATGGCACCCGTGCGTTAGAAAAAGTTCAGGGTCATTTACATCTCACTCCAGTTACAACGATCTAACGCTGGAAGTGATTCAGCACAGGGTATAATCTCTAACGAAGTGCCCTATTTCAAATCAGCGTGCCACTGGTGCCTAAAAAAATCAAAACCGCACGTTTCAGACGTCAAAGAAGACATAAAAATAGTGTTTTTGGGCAAATAGCTGGCTGCTTTCCGGTACGTTTACAGAATAACCAATTCTTTATGAATTGGAATGGATCACTCGCACAAAAACATATCGTCTCATTAACCTACTTAGAACATTCTGAAACTTCTAATATTTACCATCGTATACCTCTCTTCTGCTCTCTGATTGGCTGCTTAGTTTGCGCATTATCTTAAAGGGGTCTATTCACTGAAGGTGGGTTTATATCAGGATAGATTATGAAGGATGTCACCCTGCCCATCCATGCTGAGACCCTTCCATAGATATAAAAACCCTGAAACGTTGAGGCCCACTCTGACAAGAACGCTCTTTAACGCCAATATTTATCACAAGAAGACCGAGTATTTAGCGGACACCTTAAACACTGGTAAAAAAGTGTTTTTAAACTGCTGCGTCTTAAGATTTGTATTTGCCACCGTGCCCTGAAGTGCCTTCTCATTTCCTTCGGCCGGGGCTTCCTAACGCGGTTACGTTTTGCTGAGCTCGGCAGATTTCGGGAAAAGCCCCCGTAAGGCAGGCAGGCTGGCCGCGCGCGGTAACAGCAGACCGCATTAGAATTTCATTCTCTTTACGGATGTGGTTAACACAATGAATGAAACAATGTTATTAGGTTTCTGTATCCCACTGGTGAGAAGTCACTTTGTCAAAATGACAGCTTGGGAAAATATGAGAGCCATTCTTTCCTGGCCTGTGTCATATTTACTTAGTTTGGCCAGAAATAAGCTGCGTTCTGCATTTTCTCTACGCCTTCTCTCGGTAGCGGATCATTCCCGTTTATGAAATTATTCTTTGCAGTTTTCTGATCCTGTATATTGTTGCAATTTTGGCAACTGAATTATTCTACAATCGTATCTTGGTAATAGAGCATAGAAATGATGTTTATTCCTGTAGTTATGAATGGCTGTTTATAATATCGACCTTGCCGGGAAAAGCTGAGGGAAGCTTACGTTTTGGGCTTTTTCCGGTTCTAGTCCTTAATGGCCGCTAATACTTTTTTTTTCGGCAAACTCTTCCATATGATTTAGCTATGCACAGATAATGATATGTTAATTACATGTTAATTTAAGAAAAATAAAATTCATCACCCCGGAGGATTATGTTAGAGCGTCCAGATAAATACTCTTTCTTTCCGAAACGTTCTCACTTTTTACAAAGTTTCTATGGGGAAAAAGTAGAATACGTGTGGGGCGTTTTGAATGATGGTGAAAGCAAACGGAAGCACAATTACAGTGTGTTAATTGATAGGCATGCATGTGATAAGAGGTTTTATGAATGTAACAGTGCATGCGCAAATACAAAAAGTACGGACCATTTTTTTATTTTTTTGTTTTTTTTGTATCAGATAGAAAGTTTGTTTTATCCAAGTTGTAGATACTTTCATCTATAATGTCACCAAGACTGGATATACACCATCTGCCATCCCCTAGGTGCGAGGATTATACCCCAGTCCCCTTCTAGTTCTGACCAAGGAGTTAGAAACTATAGGCATTTGGAGGGGGCTGGCAGCGGCCCCACAAACACCAGGAAAGACAAAGATCAGTCTGTAGGTTATTGATCTCCAACAAAGAACAAAGTGCCCTTTTTAGCCATTACACATGTTAACCCCTTAATGACAAAGCCCGTACATGTACAGGCTCAAAATGCATTGTTTTCAATGGGTTTAGGGGCCGCTCATTGTCCTTAAGGGGTTAAGAGGTGTGCAAGATAGTACCTTTTGGCACAAGTAGGCAAGTAAAGCCAAGCAGCCCCCCAGCCCCCTTGTATGTACATAGCCATGCATACTCACGCACCCGTTCACTCTTACCTGGAGCCTGATTTGAGCCCTGCTTGCATATGATATCCTCACTACTTCGGGGTCATGTAATGTTGAAAATAATTCCTTGAAATAAACATTCAATGGAATCCCCTGTCCATTCTCTTCTCTTTTATATCAAAGTCCTCCTATTTTTTTGTAATCTACTCTATTCACAGCGGTAAGCGGTGTTCGGGTTCTGAGGGGTGTGCATAAGTAGGCTTTACATGACATGGATGTGGCTGTATGTGAAAAACAATAAAACAGTAAGTGATTTTATAGGAATGCTAGTAAAATTTAGAGTGACTATCAATCATGCTCACAAGCTGATAAAAGGGCATTCCATTATGAATTCAGAGCCAGCTGTTACTCAATTATACTTGAGGGAGCATAAGTGATGTCAAGCCTCTGTAAGAACTGCTTATTTGTCAAACCTAACTGCTTCTGAAACAGAGGAAACAAAGTTTAAAGATGACAAAGACAAGATAAAAGTTTCAATGGAATGCCTAAGAAGTGAAGACTCCATTTGGAAGTCACTTTGAGATGATAAGATTCTTGTCCCTCTCTGTCGGCTGCTCGATGTCACTCATATAAGATCTGTTATCCAACTACAATCATATTATTTTCCCTACTAAAAGAACCAATGAAAAGAACGAAATGCATTAAAACTTCTTTGTGATGGCACAATTTCACATTCTCGGCTCAGATCTTCTCAGTTTATATATATAGTACAGTAGATGTGTTGGCCATGATTGTCATTAAATGCCCATATTCCAGGATCCTTTGAGTCTGTGCCGTTTGATGTTTTTTTTGTTAAGAAGACGTCTTTTGAAGACATGTGCTAAGACATTAACCAGCAGCCTGGGCATGAGAACTTATAAAGTCTTTAAAAATTGGTTTAGAGATGTTTCCTTGTACGGTAGGGGGGTGGATAGATGTGTATTTACCTTTGGTGCTGCCCTAGGCCTAAACCAAGAACATCACCATCGGCAGCCCCCTTTTTGCCACCATTCTTACCACTGAGAAGCGGGATATGAAATTATAGCATGGGTGCTCTGTAAAGGCAGAACGGAACTGTGTAGGGTGTGCTAATGAACTTGTTGGAGAGAGCCGTGATTTTAACCGGCCCATAGAGCAGTGGAGCTACAGGAACCCTGATTGTTAGACAGGTTCTCTGTTATGCAGCAGAGGGTCTGCTGGACCTGACAAGCTAGGCCTAGCTAGCCAAGGCCATAATATGCCACTGGGTGTAGATGTAGAACAGGTGCAGGGGGCAACAGTCCCTCATTCACACAACCAGGGGCAGATTGCTCTATGTGGGGTGACTTTGCCCCTTTGTGTGCACCTGCTCAATGGGCATAGCCAGGAACACTTGGAGTTTAACTTTTTTGGGTTTTTCCCAGTCTCGGGGTTTCAGGGTGAAAGAGGGAGGTTCTCAGGGTCACACAGCCTAGAGCTTCCTATTCTGCACTGCCAGGATCGTACCTAAGACGCCCAATTGGTGCTTTTGCTCCCAGCATGTTAAGGTTGATATCCCTGCTTGCGACTCAATCAAGTGTATCTTTAAACAATGACAAGTCAAGGTTTCCATGACGACAGGCGTTAAAACCATTTGGTAACTTCATATTTCCACAATCTCAGGCTCAGCTTATTTAGAAAGTTCCCATGTATGCCAACGGGACAGTTACAAGTGAGCCGCACTGCGCTCCTTCACGATGGAAGCCATGGAGAGGCTGAGGCTTAGGGCAGCACCCATGATAAATGTGCCACTCGTATAGATGGGTACGTGACTTCAATTACGAGAAAAGTGGAAACAATCTCTGATGTACTGATATGTTTTAAAATGCATGACAAATGCTGAAAGCCATGATATACGCTATATGCGGATGAACATCTTTGGACCGGCTCTGTCCTTAATGACCTGACCTCTATATGTAGATAAAGAGCTATATATTATTGAATAAAGCGGGGCCGGATTAATTATAATGCAGTACTGCTACCAGATTCGCAGCCTTGGGTTGATTGAGTTCTAGTTTCCAAGTGTAACATACAGATCATTTCTATCACAATTTTGCATATATTTTCCCAATTGCAACGCAGGGACGCAAATCTACATAATGCTGGAGACCTCCTTTCTTACGCTGATAAATGGAAAACAATATTTCCCGTGTTGGGGAACGCGATAGAAAACGCAGGGCGAACTTCGTTCATTCTTCGGCAGATCCTTGGCATCTAATGAATGAAATTCATAGCACAAAAAAAAAGATAGAATGAATAGTCCGCGGCACATGGAGGTGACAGGAGATTGAACTATAAGCTTTCTGTTTAAATATAGATATGTCAGTCTCCAAGGACCAAAATCCGTTACATGCATGCTCTATACTGACAAGCGCAACATCTTAATAGAAAATGCCTGGTTTTATGGCTGGGAAAATATTTTACTTGAAACAAGTTTCCAAAAAAGTTAGTTTTCAACAAAAAAAAGTGAATAAGGATGCATTTATTTGCATTCCTGTTTGATACATTTTATTCACATACATTATATCAGGCTCGGGGGTAGTATAACATCTATTATTTCCAGCAGATTAAAGGGAATAGGGGTTTTCCACCTATTCTGCTGCATATAACACTTTAATAACTAACGTCAGATACATTCCTAGTACCGCGGTGTCCCCCAAGCCCTTCCCAGAAATAATTCTTTAATCATGGAGAGGTTTGCATCTTTATTTCCTTTTTTTCAGGGATTTTATAGGTTTATAGGAATAGGTTGTTTTCAGATGAAGTATTAAAATGGAAAATCTGCTTTATTATGTTTATTATGCCAGGTAGTTCAATGAATGATTAGCTGCCTTTTGTTTTTATGATATTTTATTTTTTTTAATAATAAACTGTATATAATATGTATATTGAACAAAGAACGGCAGATAAGAACCATTCGGCCATCTAATCTCAATGTTTCTTTTCTACTGTAGACACTCAGACCATAATCAGTCCTTGGTCTCGTGTTAGATTTAAGATAGCTTTATGTCTATACTGTGCATGTTTAAATTCCCTCACTGTATTAGCTTCTACCCCTTCTGCTAGGAGGCTGTTCCACTTACCTGCCACCCTCTCAGTAAATGTAAACATAATGGGACTTCAGTTTTATGTTTTTTTAAATGCAAAGTCATATTTCCTTTTCTCCATGTAGTCTCCATGCAGTTATTTTTGGTAAGTCCTCATGATACATGAGCATAAAAACGTAGCGAGCAGCCACGCATATCAAGACGTCGCCCGCACTTACACCATCATCCGGCCGCTGGCCTTAAAGTGCCGGGGCCGCCTGTTCCAGCCAGGATCCTTAACATGGTGAATCCAAATGATCAACACTCCTGCAAACTCTAATAAAACGTGTATTTTTCCCCAATATATTAGCACGATACTCCACATTAGACATTTTACATTAAGCATTTGATTCCCGTTTAGTAGGAAAACACTTCTCCCGTCCCTACAATCCCTCGAGAAATCAATGCAAATAACTCTATTGTCCTCTTGATTTTGATGCTTTAGAACTTCAACACCGAAGCCTTCATCTATGTTTCGTCTTCATGCCAAATCTATTCTATTCCTGTCACATCAAGCCTGCAGCATCTCAGATAAATGTCATTGTGGAGTATATAATGTATGATGATGTATATCATAAAGGAGGCACGCTTGTATTTTTATTTGAGGGGGGGGGGTATTTATTACACCAACATTAGGTTTGCACGAGAAGTTAGCCAGGAATAAAAACCCTAAGGTAACATTTTATTTTAAAATCCTTGGGTTTTTTTCGTTTTTTTTTTTCTCTTTTCTTTTTTCTTTTTCCCTACCGGCAATTCAACAAAGTAATGATGAGATTTTATTGAAATACAGCATGAAAACAATAGCCCGTGGCTTAAAATACACATCAACATAACGAAAACCTGACTTCATCCATTCAATTGCAAATATGTAGTCAGTGGATAAACATTTACGGTCAGAACAACAGTATCTACTTGAGATTACAGAGGATTAAATCGAGGAGATTTACTGTATTTCAGAGTTTACCGTGATTTCTACTAAGCGCTCTTTTTTTTACCGGTATTAACTCTGATGAACGTATCTAGAAAAATCCACTTTGTTTTCATTTTTATTGGATAACTGCTTAGTTGTCAAGGTCAGAATGTCAAGGACAAAGTGAGATGAATGTGTCTCAAATGGTTTTCGGTTGCAATGATTTATGCCTAAATATATTGCCGGTACTTCTATCCGAATATGACTTTTCATCTTTGTACAATTATTTTAATCTTCACATATTTCATATTCTCTTGCAACTCTTCATAGTCAATTGTTAACCCTTCCAGTTTTTCTACCTCTTGCGCATGGTTATATGAATTACCATATCCATGTGCTACACATTTCATGGAACCTCCCAGAAGGTTATCCAAAAGTATTATTATTTACACAGAAGCATATCACTTTATTGAATTTTGGACAAGTAATTCTATTTTCTGACCTTTTGGTTCTGATGAATTGGGGTGCTTTTTACATTTGGGAATGATATTCATTGTCATTTCCCCTTCATTCACTCTCTCATTCTCTTTCACACACTATCTCATTCTCACTCACTCTCTCACACTTTCATGTCCCTGTCTCTTTTCCTGGCAGCTCTGCTTTCTCTCTTGCATCTTCTGTTTTCTTTCTTCTGTCTTCTTTCTTTATCTACTGATCTATGGACATGGTCTCCTGGTGAATTTCTGCAAATGGGCGGAGCCTCAAGGCACACCTTCTCCCATATTCAGCATGGATTGGAAGATTTTATTCAGGTTTTTTTTCCAATGTGCCATAGTTAAAACCCCTGCTTGATCACAGGTGATTATAATTATCTTAGGCCTTATCTTGAGGACCACCAAAAAGACTTGCTAGCTGATCATATTTTTTTAATATCCAGAATAAGCATTCTATGTTTTCTTTAGTACAGCTGTATTTGAAGGGCTAACATATAATTTATTAGCTTGTCTTGATCAGGCAGTTCTCTCATTCTAACACAACAAAGCCATCTGATTCTAAACACACAGGGAGCTCGCCGAGGAACAGCAAAGTGTTGGTGCCCCCATCTCGACGCAAATATTATTTAACCAGGAACAGTTTTCACTTTGTTATATCTGATTCTCGTAGCAATTAAATTCACCTTTTTTACTTGTAGCATAAAGGCAAAGCAGCGAATGAGCTGCTTCATTCACAATTAGCATTGAATGAATTGTTTTGTAGAAGTATTACAGATTCCCCAGAACGCAAATGAATATAACGAATACGGAGTTCATTGATAGTACTTGGTAGAGATTTTATATTTCTGAAAATTTCATTAGCTTTTTATTAATCAGCTTAGGGCTAGCGTTCGTTTCTAGGGCCCCGTATGAGGATATAGAGAAACATCTATTCAAGTATGAGTTATATTTTTCGGTGTTCCATCAGTATATATATATTAAAGACATTAATGGATAGTAATTTTTCGCAAGACGTAAACCTATGTAATCGCCATATAATTCTGTATAAAAAGCTCAAAGCTCTCTTAAGACTAGGCAGAGACATAAATCCCTTACATGTTACACAGACTACAAAAAGTAAGGATGTGTCATGTACCAAATCTATGTTGAAGAGGAGCCACAATGGACTTCTTCTTCTTCCCCATCCTACACTGGCCAGAAAGCCAGCAAAGAGGGACTCGTGTCTGCAAAACCTTCCATCCTTCCCTGGCCAGAAGACCGACAGGAGGCTTGGACCCCTTAGGTCTGTGGCAAAGCCATGGAACCCTAGGGCATTTACTGACCTTCCTTCAGAAAGGGACAGACCTTTCCTTCTCTCTTTCCTCTTCCTTTATTTTTTTATTTTTCATCCATGGATCTGTGTGACTTATAATTGAGTTTTCTTCTGAATCTAATCATGTTTTTTTTGCCCCTAAACATTTTAAACTAATGGTTATTTCAAATTTTTTTCTTGCACAGCTTTCCCTTTTTTCTTTTTTTTTTATTGAAGTCTTATGTGGCCTGCATGGTGTTTCTAAGTGAAATGTTACAAAGTAGCAGTCATTTACCAATAAAAAAGCCTCATTTCATTTTTCTCCCTTCTCCTTCACTTTTTTTAGTTCTAAACTGTTTTGCACTCTCACTATTTTTGCAAACGTCTCTACCTCCTTTTCCTTTAAATATTTCCTCCATTTATTCAGCGAGAAAACATTCAGCAGAGCTTTCAGCGGCTGCGATACTTTGACCATTCATTTATTTTCTTGATTTCCCCCCAGTTTTCTAATGCCCCCTCTGTGTAAACGCAATTTTCAAATCGCAAACAACACGTTTGTACCGGAAAACACAGCATCCGCATCCTACAATAGTGCTGGAATTCTCAATAGCAATTAGTTGCATTGTGGCATATGTAATAATGTGTTTTTTAATTAAATACTCACAAACACCTCTGCCACTGCGTGCAAAGTACAAGCGGCGATTAAATCTACATATTCTGGCTAGCTCTTTTGTTAACCACCAGCTTATTATTAGATTTAATAATATAATAGTAACTTAACCCCTTAAGGACCGGGCTCATTTTTCGTTTTCTACCCTGTGGGACCGTGGCTGTTTTGACACTTTTGTGGTGCTTGTGTTCAGGTGTAACTTTCTCCTCACCCATTTAGTGTACCCACATAAGTTATATATTGTTTTTTTCAGGACAAGATGGGCTTTCTTCAGATACCATTATTTTGATCGTATCATCTTATTTACTATAAAAAAAATAAAAAAAACATGGTGAAAAATTGAAAAAAAACACATTTTATGACTTTTATTTGAAAAATCTTTTACTCACCTAAAAAAGCAAGTAAAAAAACTAGCTAAATAGATTCTACTACTTGTCCTGAGTTTAGAGATACCCAATGTTTTTTTGCTGTTTTTTGTACGTTATAGGGCAATAAGTACAAGCAGCGTTTTATGATTTCCAAATCTTTTTTAACAAATCTGGTCAGTCTGCCTCCATCTCCTCTTTGGAACATCTTTGAAGCCGGTTAACTCAATTTAACCCATTCAAACCATATATTTTTGAAAACTAGACACCCCAGGGTATTCCAAATGCTGTTATTTTAACCCTTTCCATGCACCAATTATACAACTACACTTTGTCAAACTTTGTAATAGTAATTTTTTTCACACAAATTGTACTTTAGTTATAGATATACAGGTTCTGGTATATGTCACTATCAAACAACACCCCAATGTGTGTTCAGGAACATCTCCTGAGTACAGCGATACCCCACATGCATGGGTTTGTCAGATTGTTTGGCTGGTAAAAGGCTACTTTTGGGGCATGCGTAATTCAGGTGGTCATTTGGTCATTCTGCCTCCATCTCCTCTTTGGAATATCTTTGAAGCCAGTTAACTCAATTTAACCCATTCAAGCCATATATTTTTGAAAACTAGACACCCCGGGGTATTCCAAATGCTGTTATTTTAACCCTTTCCATGCACCAATTATAGAACTACACTTTGTCAAACTTTGTAATAGTAATTTTTTTCACACGAATTGTACTTTAGTTATAGATATACAGGTTCTGGTATATGTCACTGTCAAACAACCCCCCAATATGTGTTCAGGAACATCTCCTGAGTGCAGTGATACCCGACATGCATGGGTTTGTCGGGTTGTTTCAGATTTAAAATGCCACATTTGGGAAGTGCGCTTTTTTTCTCCATTTTGGTCAGTCTGTACCTATGCCCTATCTAGGCCACTCCAATTTACCCCATCAGCCATTTTTTTTTATATTAGACACCCCTTGGGTATTTGAAGTGCTTTTATTTTAACTCTTTGTTGAGATTTTTGAGAAATTTTAGCACTTGCTCAAAATAATAAACTTTATTTTTTATATTTGTTTTATTTTTTTAATACTTTTTTTATATATTTTTTACACATTTTGCTGGTACTGGATGGTTCATCTAGTGACATCACTGCATAATTATTTTTAAATGTTAGCACATTTTTTTTTATTTTTTTTTCCATTTTTTTTATTTTTTTTTAATATTTTACTAATCACATAGTGATTAGAAAGCTGGGCTCCATTGACTTGCATGGTTGAATGCAGTACCTGTATTCAACCAGCAAGTGGAGCCAGTTCTCTAGAGGGTCTGGAGACCATCTAGCGAACTTTTAAAACTTGTTTCCTTTACAGTGCGGCGGCCATCTTTATTGATGGCGAAGATCACCGGCAGCTGCGGCTGTGACCGCTCTCCGGAGCGTTCACAGCCCACCTAAAGGTAAGTGTTTGCTGTCGCTGGATGCCTCCTGATCGAGGCATTCCAGCGACACCATTTAAGTTTAGGAGGCGATCGTTGATCGCCTCCTAAACGCTTTTAAAACGGGCGTCCGCCGCCATACAATGTATGGCGGCTGTTGACGCCCCGGGGAGGGGCCAGACATAGCCCCCGATGCCGATCTCGGCCTTGCTGAATGCCTCGACATCGAGGCATTGCAGCAAGGCCGTTTAAGCGAAGAAAGTGATCGTTGATCACTTTCTAAGCTTATTTAACTTTTTGACGGTTCAGGACCGTCAAAGGTCATTTAGTGACCTTCTTGTCATGACGGTCCAGAACCGGCAAAGGTCACGAAGGGGTTAAGGAAGCATTTATTCTATTGCACTAGATGCATCGCCTAAAAAATACTCACTAGAGTATTTTTATCGTTATATACTCTCTTTTAATAAATAACACATTTTTTTAAATATTTTTTATTGTTTATTGACCAAAGCAGAAGTTTGCTGGAGAGCTTCTGGTTCCACCCGGGGACCACTTGGGAGCTCCCTGGACAAGTCAGTGGAGATCCGAGGTTCTCCAACTTGACCATGATCCTCACTAGAAAGGGAACGTGGAGGGGCACCCAAAAATCAGGACTGTCACATGGACTGTTTTGGCAATAAGTTGATATTAAAACTCCCTACAAAGTCTGGTTTTAGTGAATTAACTCTTCGGGGTCAGAAATAACCATCTGGAAAATGCATCATGGAAATAGATGGTATTTCTTCAAGAGTTTCTAGGAGATGAGATCCAAGTCTGCTGTAACGAGGCAAAGCACGGCAGATATTCCAGCCTCCACTTCTAGTTATTATTACTCACTGATCCTCATTTTTACAACGGTCACAAGGTTAGGCTTAACTCAAATTTATTTTTTTTGGAACTAAATAGCATTAAAACCGAGAGATGACTCTCTGAATGCAAGGAAAAATTGTAGTTGACTCTGTGAGAATCTATTAAATAAATTCCCTATTCTCGTCTATTTTCATGTTGACACTGCCTTCCACCTCTTACAACACATTTATCTGGGTTAATTTAGCAGTATATGGGCTATGCTAAAATAAATTGCTTTTCAAATTTGTAGCAGCTTGGCTTCTAGAAATATATTATACTGGTGTAGGTGAGAAGTACTTTCTTATCTAACAAATTGTCACGAGAAGCAAGATCCATATCTTATGCTTCTGTTCTCGAAGAGGTAGAAATATGGTAGAGTTATTCATGATGGTTTATAAGTCGGTCGTTCTGGGTAAGGAAGTCTCTGATCTAATCTGTAAAGGTTTTTTCCCTTAGCAAATTTTATTGATTAAGAGCACTTTCAAAGCCATGTATATATATATATATATATATATATATATATATATATACATCGTGGCTTGGTATGGATCTTATCTAATATATGTTAATATTTGCTGTTCGTGACCTGGTTACAAGGTAAAGGAGGAAAATCTGCATTTTCACATTTTCAGTTGATTTAGTTTGATTCGGAAGCGCAACTGCACTTTATCCACATTCATATAATAATTAAAAAAAATTGTATTTTTTGTATACAAAATTTTGTGTATTTTCCGATTCGGATTTTGGTCATTTTGAAAAAAAGACAATTAAGGCAAATAACACGTAATGATGCAACAGCTGGACCTTGAGTATCCTTTGAGTATACCTTGAGTATCCACCTATGACCACATCCATTTTTTTCGGATCCCATCGTCCTTTCAGCGTCATGTCCCCAAACAACCATTTTCAATTTATTTTGTGTGTGCTTAATATGTTGCCGTCCCCTCTCAAGACACGTCTACATAAAATATACACGCAGGCTTTGTACATTCAGACCCGTCCGCAAGTGCCTCGCATTTTGTAGTGCATTTAAGACTGTTGTTCTGTAGAATACATGTATTATATTAAAATTCAGACTCTAAACCGTGCACACAATGAGATTTTGGGAAAAAACAAGCAATTATGTGTACTGTTTTCAAAAAAACATACATACTATTTACATAAACATAATCCAGAGAGCATGCAAGTCCCAAACCCGTTATTATAGGAACCTGCTTGTTAGATAACCATCCGAGGGTTTTCTGCTTTGCAGAATTATATCCCATGGAGATGATGGTTATAAGAGCAGTAAATACATCTATAAACACCAAT
Source organism: Spea multiplicata (assembly GCA_009364415.1). NCBI lineage: Eukaryota > Metazoa > Chordata > Amphibia > Anura > Pelobatidae > Spea > Spea multiplicata. The sequence goes on from VKOC01000674.1 coordinate 342,363, forward strand.
AAAAGACTAATTGAGCCCCTGTAGTGCTAAAAAAATGAGAACTATGATGATTTTATATCCTAAATCCTTATAGCAGCTTTCATTGCTAATCTCCCACGTCTCTGAAATCTTTGGTGTCTCCTTCTCTCTTTCATCTTTTCTCTCTCTAGTTTCTCCTTTAGTCTATCCTTCTCAGTCCTCGACTCTCTTGGAGGACTATTCTCTATGCCGATGACATGCCTTTCCTCTCCTGATGTCTGGTCATTCACTTACAAACTATCTCCCTAAAATTGCACCCTGGGTGGTATCCCACCACCTGAAGCTCAGCAGCTCAAAGACCGGTCATTCCTTCGCTATCCTGAAATATCCAGAATGATTGACAGTAAATTGATAATTTGGTTCCAGCCATGACCAAGTCATAACACTAGAAGCTCATGCAGATTCCTTTCCTCACACTCCTGATCACTGAAATTTAGTGCCTACTCTTTAAACAACTAAAGTCCATTTCTTTGACTCTCGTCTTTCCAGAAAACATAGGAGGGATCCGAGTTATATGTTTGAAGCAGAGCATGGGTCATTTGTCAAGTTGCCTAAAATAATCAACCTTGTTATAGCAGCAGCAATAGACATTTTTTTTCCTTTCCATCGGCTTTGTTAACGATCTTCCTCAACAATACGTAAGCATTGATCGCAAAAAAGGTGGAATCTAACATTCTAACATATTAAAATCTTTATTTTTTATATTATAAACAATATATATATTGTGCTACATTGTGTTTATTCTCCGTTCAGTTGTGTACGTTATACCTTTTTTTTTGTTTTTAGAACAAAGATGGAAAAAATGTTATTCTATTCTAGATTTCTAAATGATCCAGACGATCGAACAACAAAGTTCAGCATTTTTACATTGACACAGGCTGGATATGCGAGGCCGCGTGTTACGTTTTTATACTCTTGTAGGGTGCTGACCATGACAGGACTGGGCAATTGTCTGGTGGCCCTCTGACCAACATCAGGGCTGTCCGGCCCTGGTACTGCCATGCGTATCCAGGACCTTCTCCACAGTAGTAGTATGTATGTGGCCCTGCTGCCCACCAGCCCTATAGGCGTTTGCCTATAGCCAGTCCCAGCCTGGGTCTTACAGCAAATAGAAAAATGAGCAGACTACATGGGTCCAATTCTGTATTTCTCTGCCTTGCATCATCTAACTTAAGCTATGTATAAAAACGCCCTGAAAAAGGTACTTTTTATCAAGCTGCCTCGCGGTATTAACTCGCACACCATTCCGTAATATATATAAAACATTCGGAACTCTGTGACATTAAGCTAAGTTAAATAAGGTTTGACTCCACCGGATCACAATCATGGGATTGATTCCATTACAATAGGTTCATAACCTGCCTGGTTGGGAGCATCTTAGAGGGAATTGACAAGAAGATCAACAGCATCTTATTAGCTTTTCTTTATATGAATACTCAACACACCATCAATAATAAAACAGACAAGGCCTCGAAGTTGGAAGAACAGCAGGGCAGATGTGATTTCTTATTTAATAGAGTCTCATAAACAAACTGGTGTGTGGTCTGCCCAGACTGACAGCGTTCATAATATTTAAACTGATGTATGTTTTTAATTCAATGGTTTTATGAAATCGTGACTATTTATGTATGGTTTTTATTGTCCAAGTTTAATTGCGCTGAGATTAATTTTGCCTCGTCTTTTCCCCTTCGCAGAGGGTGACGAGACAGGAGTGATGGATAGTCTGCTCGAGGCCCTGCAGTCAGGAGCCGCTTTCCGAGATCGCAGGAAAAGAACTCCAAAAGTTAACGGTGAGTGAGCCCTTCCGAAAAAAGTTATTTAGCAGTTGTGCTTCACAGCCTGCTTCCCCATTCCGGTGCAACATCACAGCGGGTTATTGTGATGTAATCGCTAGATTGAGCTCGTCGACTGTGTCTGGATGGTTGTAATCGGTGCAAAGAAATATTAAAAAAGCCATAACAAAAACACGCTTGGTTCTAATGCTTACATTTAAATGCAAAAGATTGCTTCGGTTTAGTAGCGGATGTTGTTAATTCCAATATGCCGGGAAGCTTCTTTTTTTTGTAATTTACGGGGAGCATCCCTGCTCCTTTTTTAAAGGGTAAAACCAGATCTTCTGGCTAAAGAGGCGTCCATGGTCTGGTTTCTGACAGTGATTCATGATGGCGGCGGAGCACGGAATGGGTTGAAAGCCACAAATAGGAAACAATCAACTATATAAGCTATATATATAATTCATATTAAAAAATGCCCTTTTTCTAATAATATTTTCATTAGTATATAGAGTAGGTAAAGGAGTTGCTCCTTTCCATCAGCAGGTCCTCTATGAGTCCTTCCCAGAAGAGAGTTCCTGGCCCGGTTCTTGAGTATTTTACACCATGACCTGACCGATATAGGTTTAGTGTGTGAATTGCAGCTCGTCTTTGTAGATAACATAGAGTTAATGAATTATACAATGAATTGTTCTTGCTTCCATTGGCCTGTCATGTTGTTTTGTGCATTGGTAACATACTGTGTTGTCCAACAGGGTCCCCGTTGACTTAAGTAATGCCAGGGTTTATGGATCTGTCTCATTAGAATATAAATCACTTTGCATTTATTGTGTATCATCCTCAAATCAGGCTCATTTCTTCACCATCGTTTCAAATTTCCTAAATATCGTCAGTAATCATTATATTCTCTCGGTTTCCTTAGTTTATTTTGTTTATTTATGCCTCCAATGTCCTTAATGCATTAATCAAATTTACCGTGTAGAAACCGAACTTCATTTTTGGGGTTATTCAATAAAAAAGAGAGTTGCCAGGAAAGTTCATCATTCATTATACAGCAGGTTTCTCCAGCGAGAAGAGCCGAGCTGGCCCTGTATAATGTATAATTTAATGGGCGAGGAGACTCACTGGTTTAACTATACGGTATAAAGGGCCAGTAAGCTCATTTTGCAGCAGAAGCTCAATGGGGTCATGATGTATCGGTTAAAAACCCACAACTCTCATGTAAATTCTCCCTTTAGTGAATAGACTCCATTTTCTTTTGTATTTCTTTAGCCAGATACTTATTTTTCTTTAAATACATTTGACATTGTCCCTATAAAAAAATATTCCTTATTCTTCGAAATGAAATTGTCTTAAAGTTTCTGATTGTTTCTGAGTGTAATTTAGCATGTTAATAGAGTGTCGCTTGTGCTTCAGGAAAAGCCTCCCTCATTCGCAGTCGAAAAGCTCAATTGTCAGTGGAGAAAACATTCATTTCAAGTTTGAAAACATTGTTTCCCTTAGGACATAAGTGTTTGCTAAAGAAATATAACAGATGGAGGGGAAATTATAAAGCATTTGGTAGCTCACAATATACGTTTGAAATTATACAAGGAATATGTATGAAATTTAAGAAAAACCTATCCAGGCATAGGAAAACGTTACTTCGCTTGCATATACATAGATACGATAAATAGATAGAGATATAGACTAATAGAACCATACAGCAGTTGGATTTTGATGTCAGAAGAAGTCATTGATTGTAAATTCATACGGCAGGGCTGGCCCTGGGGTTTCTAAAGCCCTAGTCTGCGGCGCCCCCTTCTGCATGAACTTCTTCCATGCCTAAAAGATAGGGCCCTCCCCGGTTAAGATATTCCATGACCAGTAGGATGCTATGAAATCTTAGTAACTTGTTGGGGTCGAGCCTACATTATGTACGGTAAAGTCAAGAAATGGAAACCCCAACTTTGGGTGAATAAACCCAACTGTAACGTGAAAGAACACTCGGTGAGTCATTCAGGTTGAGGGTCGTCCATCTCTTCCAACATCAAAGACAAGCATGGCGCATTAGCCTGAGAACCGTCTCTTATGACACCAACGCTTGATGAAGTTACTTTCCCGGTGAAGCATAGTCATTGCGGTGATGATGTAATAAAGAGCGGTTCAGCCCTATTTCAGTGACGGATGATTTCCTTAAGTTATCCGTGCACTGCCTTCCAGGAATTCATGATATAGATGTGCGTTAGTGATAAATAATGACTCGCAGCTAACAAGACTCTCGCTATAAACAGGGGATGTTCTTGAGTGAAGACAAACCTGGGCTTCTAACTGTTAACTTATCATAAATTATTTTGTGTTACATTTATTAACAGTATATCTCGGTTTAACGTAAGCGTCCTTATACCTATACATTTCTGTATCTACCTTTATTTATGGAAAGCTAAACTGACTTTTTTTGGTGATTTGTATCTATTTACTAGCATTTTATAAGAAAGCGTGGTGTTTAAGCAGTCAACGGCACTTTATACATTTCGTAGTTGGCGAATATACCGTATATGTAAATATATATGAATAAATAAATGCGCCAAGCAGTCGTTGAAGATTCCTCTGCTCTTGACCGACAGAAATTCCACGTACGGAAACCAAGGATTTGATTTTTTTTAGGAAACCAAAGTAATCTCTTTCATCATTCGCTGTTTCCAAGAAATCTATCGCTTTCATAGAAAATATCGAGACCGAGTTATTGTATCTTGGTAATATCTGCACTACTCAGCCATGTAGAAGAAAAGAGAAGTTAAATGAATTGACGATGAGTTGAAAACAATTTAGATAATTGTTTGTTTCAAACGCAAAATTCCCATTCTGTACATTTTATGATGCTGGAGAGGAATATTATTTGTAAGCTGGTCACCTCTACAGCAAATAAATCTCAAAATGTGTTTTTAGAAGACATCGTAGATAGAGCCGAAGACACATTCCCAATAATGAGATTCCCTCGCATCGCTTCTTACCTCTTTATTCAATGGAGTGTTTATAGTTTGCATACATTTTACTAATTAGTGAGCATGATTTGAATTGATATACATCTTCTCTGCAAAATAAAGGCCAGCTTTGATCATGGTATAAAGGAACCAGCAAAAACACCCTTCAAAGACATGATAAATGTTACCTAGAAGGGGAAAATGATCAATTATTACTCCAAGTTCTTGTGAAAATACTTCCTGGATCAAAAACTTTTAAATTACAATATGAACTCCCAAAAAACAACCCAATAAAGGCTTTCACAGGACCGGTGGTCACCTCTTCCGTAAGTAGTGAACTTTTCCATGATAAGCATCCTTCTGGGTTTCTTGGGTGAAATGATTTTCTTGCAGTAGTTAGAATGTCCTGCTGCACCATAAACTACATAACGAAAATAATTCAAAATGGAGAATATTGACTATATTGGCCATCTTTGGGTTATTCACTTTGAGATGTGCCATCATGTCCTGGCCCTGTGCCTCGGAAGGATGTGTGATGGAGGCTGTGCCAGGTAGGCCAGATGGGTACAGACTGGCATTGTGCAGATGGGCTGGTTACAACAGAGATGTTTGATTACCCAAGAAACCTAATGCCCTGGGACAACGACATAGGGACTGCCACCCCCACTAGACCTGCCACCCTAAGCCGAGTCGGCCAAAGCCAGAATACATACCTGTGCGTGCGCTAAATATGAAGACACTAGTGACACAATTGGTTGAAGAAGGTCATTTTTTCCATGGTGCAGAGGAGAACTTTCTGGGGGGGGGTCTAAGCCTGTTTTCCGCGAGAACGCTCTACTAGCTCCTCTTTTGACTACGATTTTAAGCGACGCCATTATTTTTATTGAGTTTTCAGAATTTCACGCTATTGTATAACTTTTTTTTCATTTTTATTCAGATCAGCTGAGTTGGAATGAAAGGAGGGCATTCTTTTTAGTGAATGAAGCCTTCAATACTAACAAGCACTTAAATCTCACCTTTCCAGTTGTTTCAAAACATCACCGTCCCTGGTTTCCGCTCTCTCATAATCGAGTCTCTTAACCCATAAGCCCACGTTTATAACCTCCCCGCGTTATCGCAGTTGATTTGAATGACTTATCAAGAGACTGTTGCAAATGATGTGTGACATATTTTGTGTGCGATTGCTCCCTCTTTCCTGCTATAATGTCATTTTTCCTGTACTACATTAAATACACGGAGGTTTGCCTGAGTACACAGAGGAAATTCTCTACCTTTCAACGACTTAACAAATGGAACTTTAAATGTATATTTCTCCTGCCGCATGTAATTCATCATGGCTTAATGAAACATGAATGTGTAGTGATTATGGTCTGATGGGAATATATATATATATATATATATATATATATATATATATATATAAAAAACACCAAAGATTCCGAATGAGGTGGAATTTATAAACCTATAGTTTATATCATCCAACAGCTTTTAATCCACAGACTCTCTCATTATGGCTGCAGATCGGCCAATTTTTGTCAAAATTGTTTGCAGGGCAAAACGTCCACTTAAAAGTTTTTTATAACGTGAAAATTCTAGCAACTCTGTAACCACTTAGAACAGCAAAAAAAAGAAAAAAGAAAACGACTTGGTTTTTAAATTGCTAGATGAACTAAAGAAGAACAAATTAATACTTTTCTGATGACCTTTTAAGTTTTTTTAAGTTTAAATTATGTTTTGAATCGTTTTGGTGTGAAAAAACCCTACTATGCTGCTTTTGAAAAGTTATTTCTTTTTTGTCAGTATTTACTATACAGTCCCTCTGATTATTCCTAGATTAAACAAATAATAACATTTTATGACAGCATCATCCCTTTACTCTGAGAACGTCGAATAGAGACAAGAGAAATTAATGAAGGATATAGAGCCATATTGGTCCAAGAGGAGTTGGAGTCTTTAGATTTTTTTAATTGAGTCAACCCACAAAAAAAGATATAGCTTCACGTAAACTTTTTGGACATCAGGTCTCTTCTTCAGGCCATTGTGGTTTCCTGTTGACATGTTTCATGTTGACATCAGATATTTTGTACCCTGACCCATGTAATAAGCACTTTGTGTCAGGTTTTAGTTTCTCACAGGGTTTTTTTTTTCCAGGCTATGAGTTTTTCTTAATGACTCTCATACTTTTCCCAACAATACAGAGCTGGGTTGGTCAATGTGCTCGTTGGTACGGGACTATAGTTAGTTGGCTGATCCCTCTCGTTATGAGGGGCGGGCAACCAAAAAGTGGAATAAAGCTAGAAGGAGGACTTGACAAAAGTCAGTGGACCTTCTAGGACTCGAGCAGGGACTTCTGACTCTACAGAGCAAATCAGCTCAGCTTGGGTGAAGATTTCATAGACCATGTACACTCCAGCTTAGTACATAAATAAATGCCTGCCACTTTTGACCATGTTTTACATACTTAGCATGACGTTATACAACATTGAACAGATTTTAATTCTGTGTCTCCTCCTTCTCTTCATTTTCAACATTAACTGTATACAGCATGTGTCTTTTTTTAACCCCTTAATGACAAAGCCCGTACATGTACGGGCTCAAAATGCATTGTTTTCAATGGGTTTAGGGACCGCCCATTGTCCTTAAGGGGTTAATCTAACAATCCACTGCGACATTCTGTTCGGTCCCTGATCTGGCGCCGACCTAAGCGTATGACTGCCATTTGTCAACTTTACAGCAGAAAGAAAATAAATGCACTTTAGAAAGGACAGAGCCCCTGTCTTGGAATGGCCACACACACAAAAAAAAAAAGGAATAAAGAGTTTGACATTTTTCTTTCATTTTGTGTGAGCAAGAAGCTGCAACCCTCCTGGAAGACGTTACAATGAATAAAACATTAACGGTAATGCAACAAAGTAATATTTCAGTTAGGAAAAGCCTAATTGTTTTCTTCTTCCCGGTGCCTGTGAATAGTGCTGCATATAAAATTGATGCCATTAAATACCCTCGTCATCGTCGCATAGCGAATGTGCCACATTAGAATGCTATTGATATGTTGGATTTCAGCTACATTTTCCAAAATGACATCTTATTGGACAATCTCATTGGTAGCGTGTTTTTATAGCAACGTTATTCTACATCAATTACCGGTAACAAGGTCCTGGCTGTATATTTTGTACCTTTAGAACGCCTCTTTTTTATTTCCTTTACTTTTTTTTCTTATGCTTGTTCCTAAATTGGCTGTTAAACATAAGAAATAACCAATTAGGAATATGGCTTTGGGGCAGGAAAAAAAAAATACACATTTTTTTTTTCCCTTCCCGCGTGTCAACTGTATTTTGGTTCCGTTACATCTTTTCTAGGTTGACGACCTCGTTGAAATGCAGAGGGCATTGGTTAAATGACATTCTTCAATTCACAGCTTGTTGGAGGATAAATGCCCACCGCCTCTGTTACGCCAATTAGCTATGACCTTTCATACTAGCCTCTGGATATAATAAAGAAAAGGATAACACTTCCAAAATGTTTCTTCCCTCCTACTTCTTAATGTTATTTTAAGCCATTTTTTTTTCTGCAGACTTGTGTGTTTCCAAGGCTTTTCTACCACCTTCCATTAAGCTAAATTTGCTAAATCTTGCACGGTGGAATTAAACTTAATGTTTCCAGAAACGGTAATAGCCAATGCCCTTTCTGAAGTGTCCTGCTAGAGAAATATTGCCTCTGCATTATGGGTATTCCTACTCCATTCGGTTTAATGACTGCAGAGAAGTTATACATTTTTTTTTTTGCCATCTATTCACCTAGTAAGTTGCGTATTCTGATATTTTTTCCCCTACCGCATAGCTTTTGCCACGTCAGTATTTTTTTTTTGTTTTTGGAGTCAGGACAAACGATACTTAAGAAACTAGAAAGTGATGATGGAGAAAGGCTGCTGTTTACTGCTTCTAAGAGATACACAGAATTCCCACGGAGGAAAGACATTTAAACTTAATTGTGCTTTGATACAGCGACAAAAATGATGGGATATTGGTGTATGAATTCTATTTTTTCCGTGGTTAGGTGTATGAATGTAAAAAGTTCAGGGCAATGACTTATGTGTCATAGCGCATCTAATCCCTAAGTGATTTATTAAAAGAGCTGTATCGTATCTTTGTTTTAATGGTCTCTGCACTTTTAAAACTCAAGTCTGACAAGGCCATGCTTTTTGAAGGTCATTGGGACAGAGCATATAGACCGAAGCTGCGCGTGGACATCAGAAAAAGTAGTATTAGTTTGTTCATTATTCTCATAAACGTGTGAAGATGCACATATAGGATGTATTTGTTATCTATGTACATACCAAGTATCTGTAGTATCTTACATACCAACTGTCAATGACTCCTTTAGTAGCAAAATAATCGTATCAGTTGAAAAGGACTACTTGTTGCAGAAGTGATAGGGACTTTTCCTTTTCTCTTTTTCAGTTCCCTTTTTTCTTTTCATTATATCTTTCCCAAACTTTTTGGTCGCACCTAAAGAACTTTTCGTACATGAGAACTGAAAGAAAATGGGTTTGATCATGTTCTCGTGAGTTTAGGTAATTTTAAGATCACCCAGGGCCACAATTGATGAGCTTTAAGTCCCCGGCTTTATCTGTCATTTTTGGACACAGCAGAATAAAATGCCTCTGAATACAAATGTACTGGATTTTGGCCCGAGAGTAGTACATTTACCATAATACAAATGTTTCGTCGGGGGGGGGGGGGTTAAAATGAATTTCAGAATGTATCTTCTGTACATTAGAGTATATTCTACATTAATGTACAGGAAGACATGTTACTTGCTCTGAAGGGGTTAACCTGTAAGAAAAATAAGTAGAACATCAAATTAAATCATGAACATCATCTGCAAAGGTATGATGTCATATCTTAATGCTCTGAGACCCCAAGCATGAAAGAGAGTGGGATCCCTTCTTCCTAAGCAAAAGCTCGGCTCCCACTCTCCCTCCTCATGCCCAGGAAACCTTGGCCCTGATATGTATAATATATATATATATATATATATATATATATATATATATCAGAAGTCATCATTAGCGCAGAGTTAGAAATCTTTAAACAGTCTCACTAGAGCGTTCCTCTCACTGTCTGGTTTATATATATTCTCTGAAGGACAAAAGATAATAAAAAGCTTTTTTGATCTCAAAATAATGTCCAATAGTAGAGTGGTTAACCAGCACTGAACCGTATTTTTATTTTTACACTTTCCTGTAAACATTTTAAGGAAACTTCATAAAATATATCTGTTACATCTGAAGAAATGAAAGTCCCCTTAAATTGCAAAGGACTGTTTTTCACTTTTACCTTTGATTGTCTTCAATCCATCAGCCCTGATGCATGATTCTCCTCAGCGTTTTCAATGTACATTAACAAATTGTGCTGAAAAATGGTCTTTTTCCAGCTAAATTCTTTAATTGAAGTCAGTGGCAGAATTTAGCTGAAAGCCTCCGGATTTAGCAGTCGATAGCGCCAAACAGCAGCGCACGTTTCTACCCTTGAACTTTAGTCATGCATCAGGCAAGACACTGTCTTGGAAAGCTAATCGTTGCCTTACATGCGGGACAAGCTTTATTTGATATAAATGTAGATGGGGACACGAGGATATGGCTCCTTCACCTTAGAAATCATCTTTCTGATTATATTTTCATTTTCTCATTTTTCATGATAACAACCAAGGAACAACCAGTAATAGTCAACACCAACCAAAGTGCCACAGGACGCCATCTTGTTGGTTGGCTTAGTTCATCCAATGACATAATCTCCGTCTCAGAGAAGTAGCGTTTCCGTGGTGTTTACAACTGAAAAGTCATGTGAACTATTGGGAGATTTACTTGTATCATCTGAGCACTTGAGAGCTATCCCAAATCTAATAGTAAGAGATAAAAAAAAGGATCGAAGATAATAAATTTGCCCGGCTCCCTCTGCCAAAGCATTATTGCAAGACTCATGTCTCTGGTTTTATTGGTAAATATAAATAAGAGTTATATAAAGAAAGTCTATTTATAAAGGTGTGCGAATATAGGTTGTGTCAGAACCAAAGAACAGAAAGCTTCATAAAGGGTCCCCAGACATTGTCAGACAGGTATTTGTTGCATAATCTGTTTTTATTGCATATCCATTCTATTTTATGATTTTTGTAATTAAAGCAATAAAAAGAAATGTTATGTCCTGGTGGAGTAACGTGTACACAATAATCGCGCTATGACAATGAGCTTTAGTCGGCTTATTGTGGCATGTGGATGGGGGGGGATATACCAGAGCAGATTTAAAGAGGCAATTGGGCTTGATAAGTTAAGTTAAAGGAATAGTAAAGGGTATAGGAAACTAGCCACAAGACATGCGTAATAAATATGTTACATGTCCAGCTGTTTCATATGAGGTCATGGATAGTCATGTGGGAATTCCTACATTGCAAATTTAAAGTTAATTAATTATTGACCTACCAAACCAGTGCATGCATGGTCCTGTTCAATGAGGGTTCTTCAAAGCCACCAAAGAAATGGTCCACAACTGGAAGGAACAGTCTATTAGTTGCTATGTAATCCATTACCGAAGTAATCCATTAAAGAAAGGACAACATGGTAGGCTTGAAAGCATTAACCTCAGTAAACTCACAGGCTACCCATTCACTCTCCCCAAAACGCAGCCACGCTTAACCCACGTGGTTCACGCCACTAACCTAGAAACACTCCCAGCCACCACCAAGTTACAGTGAATCTAATGTCTTTAACATATCTAAGGAGACTTCATTAATCCCGTGGACTGGGATAATAATGCAAAAGCCTAATGTAATAAACAATTGTACTGTAATCATTCCACATACACAATAGGTAATAATAACGTGCTGTCTGCAAAGACAGAACTGGTTAGATGTTAGATTTAATTTTAGTAAAACATTTCACAGTGCTTGTACAAAGCAATAGTAAAACAGAAAAAAGTACAGTAACCAAGAAATACACATAGAAACCTCCAAATCTCCAATGTGTCTTATAGAAGTCTCTGAAAATAAAGAAACAATAAAGTTTCCTTGTTGAGAAAAAAATTATAAGTTATCTTTAATTGTCACCCTTTGTACAGAAGTGTCCCTTTCATAAAACCGTGCCTCATATTATAATATTTAGTATTGTTATGGCGCCTTATAGTTTGGGTTCATCAGATTCCTCATTTCCATTCCTGGGAGACCTGGAGCCTCCTGGTAAAGCTCAGTTTCCTCTGGCGTTTGCCCACTCTATTGGTTTCCAATGAACGATGTCAGGATCCGTCTTTTCTAACGTATAGATATTGGGTATATCAACTCAGCCCTTCATCCTTCCGAGGTCAATATAAGAGTACCGTAAAAAAAAGCTATTATTCAGCTTCTGATTTGATTAATCCCAAAAGTGTGCGCTAAAAACGCCCTTTGAGTCCCACTGGGAGAAAGGTGCTATCTAAAAACTAGGTGTTATGTTTATGATATGTTTAGACATAGGTATTAGATATTAGCTATAGGTATTAAAACTTTAGCTGAACAGACAATTTGTGGAAAAGCACAGACATTCTTAGTGATATCAAAGGAAAAACCAAAAGAACTACATCTTCTGGAGTTATTTTAGAAGCAAGAACAAGAACGTATTGCACATTTTGAGTATCCGTGATGATTGATTTTTGAGACAAAAGAGTGTCATTTGAAGGGAAAACATAAGTGATAATATTGCACTGTTATGGTATTGTGGTTTATATATAATTGTAGGGTTCCCATCATAGTTTCTGTATCTAATGTAAGTTCCCCTGAGAAAAGAGCATCAGGTTCTAACTGCTGTAGGCAATTCTGAGATAAGAAAACAGGTAATAGGCAATTAGCTTCAGAAATGTAATTCCACCTAACTTACACTAATTTATTTGGTCCCCTGTCATGTATGTCTTTTTCCACGGGGATAATGTGTCCCAAAGGCTCTCCTCCTGGCAAATTATGATGACAGGATGACAGACAGGAGACGTGAGAAATAGTGACTTCGATTCCTTAGCAAGAAGATTGCCCGGTCTCTAGGGAGGTCCATTAGGATGAATGATATTTTGTGATCTGATTAGACTCCAAGTGCTTGTCTAATTTACATATGGGTCTGTCCGTTATTATTAAATACACCAGTTTGTTACAGTTCTCGTCACCTTAGATTGTAAGATCCAGGGCCAAAACATTGCCGCAGTCCTCATGCATATATAAATATATATATATATATATATTATTTTTTTTTACACACACCCATTACCCACCTTTCCATAATGTCTACTGTACGACTGCAATATATTTCTACTGAAAATTCTTTATATAATTTCATTCTGGCTTTCTGAAAAGTCATTTCTTAATTTTAAAATATTACTGCGTCCCACAGCCAATATTCTTCTGAAAGAATATTTCCAGCTACAGTAGTCATTTATCATATTAACAACGTCTGCGCTGTATTTCGGATTCATTTAATGTTACTCTAACGGGCAACATGTGCGTTTCTTTCAAAAACAAGAAAAGTGACCCCAAACCTTTGAACGTTAATGTATCTGTACATTAAATTAAATATATATACAGATATATTTATTAATATATAAAATATATTATTAATATATGTCATTTTTTTTTCTATTTTTTTAATTATATGTCTTGAATTAAGACAACACTGTAGGTATAGATCTAAACAGAGAGGCATATATTGAAATTGATAATAATATATTGCATTAATATATTTGTCGCAATGTAGTATTATTTAAGCTGCAGAGAGTCTCGGTGCATATAAATTCTGCAGCACGTAATTTTCTTATCATGCTAACGATGGCCAGAATAAATGGTGACAAGGTATGATTTGTAAGTATTGATTTTTCTTAGTATGCTTAGGTTCCCGAGAACAGCAACTTGACAAGCACATGACGGTTATTGGCATTTAACCTTTAAGGTTTCCATGTTAACAGAATTTCGTTACATACTGTGCAGGAAAATGTCTGATTCCTAAAATATATATGGAAGTAGCGGCATCTGTCATGTGCTCCTCAATGTCTATAGACTCAATCTTTTTTCCATTGGGGGATGGGGACTTAAGGGTCTACCTGGGTATAAATTCACCACTCTAAGAAAATAAATAAATAGAAAGGAAACTAAATGGAATTACTATCCCCAAAATGTATCATAGAGCATAAGAACAGATCCCACCCTACTCCTGTGACCCAACAACATCCATTTCATTACGATTGTTCATACAGGTTCTAGAGCCTTATTACAACAGAGGGCAGTGAAGCTTAACAATGATGTAAAAGCTGACAAGATCCAATGCGAGAATAACATGAACAGACATTATGACATGCCGGTACAAAAGGAGAAAAGGGCCTTGCTCTTGTGAGCTTACAATCTATTAAGTTGAAGGTTAAGGGGCTAATTTATTCCTCTACTTGGTGGTGCTTGGTCTTGTTTGTCTTCTTAACTTAAGGTATTATATTTCCAACCTTATCATTAACAACTTCAATCAATAAAAATACATCGGATGCATTGTGGTCAGCAGTATTTCACTGTCATGGCTGTAAAGGAAGTCAGGATGTATCTTTACTGGGACGACTAGATCTTGGGTGGGTTGAAAATACCTTTTAGTGACTGATAATACTTACCATGCACACAAGGATCAACATTGTGAAGATTGTAAGGTCATATTCCTATTCAGGCTTATGTGAGAATTTTGAAAGGCTACCTGGAGCTCTTCCTCATCTGAAGGAGTGGCTTTGTGAGAAGGTGGGGCTAGTTATGCTCAAGGGTGGGGCTAGCCCCAGATGGTATTAAATGGGTTGGAAATGTGAGGCGGAATTGAGCAGGAATTGGGCGTAGCTAAACACCACTCCCCTGCTCAAAGAAAGAGGAGAGTGACCCGGAGACCCAGGAAGCAGCGCTTAACCCGGAGAATCCAGGTCAAACTCTAAAAGGGCCTAGATATGCATTTAACATGTAAACAGGCCAATGCTTATAAAAGTGTCCATTATAGTGAGCAGGTTGCTATGTTATTGACTGAACAATGGACATCAGTCTGCCATATTTTTGGGATAATGCAGGTTGTTGACCCGTTTCAATGGAACGCTTATCAAGAGGGTTCCTCAGTCTAAAAAACATTCTTTTCTAATTCTGCCATTGTTCCTATTATAGCAATTCATCCCTTGTTATTAAAAAAATAATACAATTTTAACGGAAAAAAAATGGCCTAGTTTTAACTTAACATGATTACATTGTTAAGATATTTTTAGATTAATGGCAAGTGAACATTTTTATAGGGGTACTGACTTAAAAAACAATTACCTTACAATATAATACTGAACCTGCTCTAGCTAAAGGCAATCCAGGGTTGAGAATTTCATTACCTGTAAATCATATTTTATTTTATTTTATTTTTTTTTTTGAAGAAAAAAAAATCAATGGAAATAAATAATGCTAATCTTTCTTTTATTGCAGCCGGCAAACTATCCAGGCTCAATTCTATACAATGCATATCCACCATAAGAGAGAAATATATTGTAGACTATCCCACACATTGCATTAAGTCTGAACTAAGAAATAAGTGCAAATGGGTTCTGTGAGCTAGTGATATAGGCAGCCATTCCACTTTAATATTTATATTTGCAATAAAACGTGCGTGACCTTTTGGTCAGTATGAGGAAGGGGGTAAGGCTTCCCAAAGGCGACAAAAAAAAAGCCTTAAATAATACATTATTGAATATATTTTGAAGTATTCTTATTGGAGCCCGATCAAAGTTCAGCTGCAAAGAGAAAGAAAAATGTCTTCATAAACTGTAATATCTTTACCTTTCTTAAGTGTCATTTCAATATATGACGTGAAGGCTTTACATGGGATACTAAAAAAGAAAATAGGCAAAAAATGGAAAAAAATGGTGATGTTACCGGACACCGTCATAGCAAGTTTCACTAGCGTAATAAACTGAATGAGGCTAATGTACAGTGATAATGAACTAAATAAGGGAATGATATAGTAATTATATGTTTTTAAAAGGTAATTGGAATGCAAATTCTCAGGGGTATTTCTACGACCGTAAATTTAATTTTGTCCAACAGAGAAGCTAGAATATAATATTGGCCCACGGCACCATTATTGCTAACATTTTCAGTGTTTTCTGAAAAAAAAATCTTATGAAATGTAATATGATATTGTCTTGGCTCACAATGCATGCTTTGGTATGTTAATGGCACATTTTTGGCCCATGTATTATTTCCAATGAACAAGTATAATGGATGAACTTTGTTAGCTAAGGGCTGGGAAAACCTGTTGGTTCTTCTTAATGGGACTGTTAATGAATTATACATGTTGCCAAATGTATGGCATTCTCTGCAATTTAATTATTGACCTTTTCAGCTTGTTGGCTTTACTATTCACCAACCCCAGTGAGCTTTTGCTGCAGGAAGAGCTCGGCTGGCCCCGTGTAATGTATAATGCAATGGGCAAGGGGACTTTAAAGAAATCTTGCTGATTTCAATAAATTATATGGGGCTAGCCAAGCTCTACTTGCCTGCAAAAGCTCACTGGGGATAGACCTTCTTAATGGATAGTGATGGAGTTGAAGCCACAACTCTCCTGCAAACCCACCTGCCAACTCTCCATTTAGTGAATACTCCCCATAGTTTCAATGTCAACGGCTGCCCTCCTACTACCTAATTACCTTATTATTGGCTTATAGTGCAGTAAAGAAAAATGGCGGAGGTATTATACTGTGAAAGCTTCCTTCATCTTTTGTATCACATTCCCAAATGAAAGATTATCAGGTTATACAGGACATACAGGGGCTATAGGAGCCAATAGATAAATGGTTCCCTGGCTCCTGAGATGTCTCCAGGACAGATAACGTAACATGGGAACCCAGCCCGTCCAGCGAGTCACGTGTTATCCATATATCTTACATTTCAGATCACATAAAGAAGAGACAGTAAACACCGTATGTGTAAGACTGTTTTCCGCACACGGAGGAAATAAATACATATTAACGATTACCTTCCCAATTTTGATTTCAGAGAAGCGTTTTTCCGCCACATTTGCGATGTTTGAAGTGGCAGATCAATCCCTTTTTAATAGAAGATGGCACAGTTTTGCAGAATTTAAACTACCTGCACACCTGAAAATAAATAAGTGTACAGAAAAGGGAACACTCTACTAACTTTTGCTTTGATGGAATTAAACTTCAAATACCTTAGCAAAGAGCGGCGTGATTTTTTTAAAAAAAATTAAAAAGCGCATTTAATATACAGGTCCTGGTATTTCTTTGAAAACGCATGACCGTGTACCACTTGTTTAGGGCTCACCATGGGAAAAAAAGACTAGAAGCACTATTTATTTGGAATGTGTAATGTCTGAGGTGCACCCAATATTGCACTTTTTTAAATTATATCAAACCCTCGCTTGATGCTAACTTTATCAAGCACTTCATCAGTAATAGCATCAGTATTCAACATTTACATAGTAAACAGGCGGTTAAACTAGGTCCCAAGACCACCTGAAATAGCATACTAACAATTAGGGCAGCAAGCCCTTATAACCCATGCGGACATTACCCACCCTGTAATAACCCTACACTAGCAGGCGGACCGGTATTAACTAATATTATGCTCCCTAAGTGACCTTTATGAAAACCATACCAATTATCTGAGGCGTACCGCGGCCTGCCCCCTTCGCATTGACGACCGGTCCCCGAGAACTATGTTAGTAACCACAAAAACCAACCGCCACGCTTAACGAAAAACCACAACCAGCCCCACAACACGCAAAGAAACTCTTGTGACTTCGGCCTCAGGGAGGATGGGTGGGAAAGCTGCTGCTCCACCGATGATTTCTTTAAAAGAGATTGTCCAGGGGGCCATCTTGTCTTTCCTTGTCCCCCTTGCCTGAAGTTGACCACCTTAGCGCACCTGGTCATGCCGCCCCTCCACTTGTTCAGCGTCTCTGGGGCTATGTGATTGTGGTGCCAGTGTTACTTTTATGTTCCTGGTCTGATGCAAGTCCATCCCTGGAGAGAGAGAGAGCACCTGGCTAGTTGTGCCATTTGAGTTTTCCCCCGACTGTCTCAGATGCTGCACACATACGGAAAAATAATATTTTAGCTTTGCCTTTTCTTCGACGAAACATATAATCACAAGCGATCGGTGTCCTGTGGCTGTCAGGAAATGGAAAAATCCAGCAGGCCTTCAAAGGCGACGCTTTGGGCAGAGTCATCCAGTGGCCTGTCCACTCCACGAAGTCATCTCGGTAAAGAATCATTATCTGAAATGCCTTAGGTTCCTGAGCTTTGATTCCTTTTTAACGATACAGCCACATGACGAGATATATCACTCCAGTTATTCTATTAAAGTGCATTAAAAGTGATGAATGTTTACAGATACCTCAAGGAACTATTCAGTGCTGTCATGGTTTACCTCTAGGACTTAAATGAATATATATATATATATATATTGTTAATACATCTGAAATATTATAAAAATGAAAAAAAAATCCATAAAAATACACTTTGGACATATCTTGTGAACTTAGACTTATCTTTATGACTATACTGGTTAGCTTAAGTGCCTGATTTCTGGTGATCATCACCAGAGGCCTACAAATGTGAGGTCCAGCCTCTGTAGGGGCCCCAAAGTTTCACAATGGCGTGTACCACCATATTCCTACCTTGAATACTGATGCATTATTTTCAAAGTAGGGACTGTAGTTTAACACCGAGAGCCCCGAGGGTAGACCAATTGAATGTTGGCATAGTTCCTAAGATGAGACCAGATCCAGTAGAATCCGTATTTTCGTATATATGACTCAGGTACAATGAGTAAAAGTTCCTATAGCCTGTAACATATCATCACAACACACTTAATCATTTTACAGAGCAGTTTGTGTCCCCAGCGATCTGACAGAAGTCCTCATAGAGCTGGAGTAGGCAACCTACTGCATTCTATAGACCACGAGTTCCGTAATCCCCCAGAATACGCAGCTGGGGTTCCAAAAACGTCTGTTGAATGCCTCCTTTAAAAAATCCAATAAGCCGTCACACAGTTTTCAGGTCATGAGACCTCTGCAGAGAAAACCTGCATTACTCTCAGCTTCTCACAGGTTTCAGTCAGTGTAACTAATGTTATGTTTGAAGCCAATTTGGCAAACTTCCCGACACATACTCCATTATATAGCAAGCATATCCCGTGGCTCATTACAGGTTCGAATTAGCAATTCATCTAATTCATCTGTCTGAGTTTTTGTTAACAAAAAGCTTATTGGTTCCATACTGTATAATTTGCCAGAGATCAGTATTCTACAGAACGTTGTACGTGTGCGCATGTATATATAGCATAAGAGAGAGAGAACAAAGTAAAGGTCATATGAAAAAGTGCAAACTGCACTAGATTCTATTTAGATGTTAAATAAATACACGGGGATGGGAGAGAGCCCTCTAGCCTCTGCAGGACTACATCTCCTTTACTCCTCAGCCAGCCCCTTAGCCGAAAGACCATTGTGGGAGATGTAGTCCTGCAGCAGCTGGAGGGCCGCAGGTTGGACACCCCTGGGCTAAGTAGCAGCATGTTGTTATAAGGCATGTTTGGAGTCTTCTATGCCTATGGGCAGTCGGTGTGACTGGGCTTCTACACCAGGCCCGGTTTTCACTGGCAACTCAGACCAGGGGAATATTATCGATCACATTATAATTAATGGCCTTCAGCCTCAGATACTGGTCTATGCGGATCTATGCAGCCGGCGCTTGGCCACGAGACGTTTAAAGGCAGAGAATTAATGAGTCATTTCTAAAGTGGCTCGGCCAAAGTGCAAAATAGAGCAGTCATCAGAAATTCCATATTCCACATATATATTAAAAATAGAAATACCCCTGCTCCATTCCGTGATGAATTTATATAAATGAGTGTCTTCGTAGAATAAAAGCGAAACATTTGGTCTGATTGTCTGCTGAGGGAAGCTACCCCTGAGTATTATCAGCGGAACTCTAGTGTGTCAGATGAATCAATACACGAGGTGTCCTGCGCTGGATGTCCTTATAGCTGTTCAGGGATCTTGGGCCCTGGAGATTTTGCCTTTTTTTTTTGTCGGAGCCTCTGTCTCGTCAATGGACACGAGAAGCTCTAACTGTGAAGGCCTCATTAGGCTCAACGCCAAAAGATGTCACTTAGTGCAGGCAGCTATGGGAATAAAAAAAAAAAAGTTTGTAAAAGGGATCCTGGAACCTCCAACATCTACCCCCTACTGTTACAGCTGCTCAAAAAAACAAGATTGGAAGCATTATATGCTGTGCAAGCGGACAGGGGTTAGCGGGACCTGCGTTCTGTTCTTTTGATTGACTGATTGACCCACAATTTAATATAGAAATGCTATATCTAGAATTTCAGCACAATAATGTGGAGGAACGTACTCTTCGGTGAACGTTAAGCTCTTCTTAAATGTACTCCAAAGGGTTAACGAAACAGCAGCAGTAATTACTTTTCCCATATACAGTTGTTTTAATATAGAACTGTTATATTTCATATCACTTTAACTCTTTAAGTACCTATGTAAAGTATTCTACATATACTGGTTTGTATTTATCTTCTGCTAATAACCAAGTTTAAAAGTATTGTCGATCGGTGTAGCGTTCCCAGGCTGAAACATATCTAACATCTCTTAAATAATAATAATAATCAAATGATAGAAGTAGGAATCTTAATACTTTCAGCTACGTTAGTATCTGCTAGTGTATTGCCGTTCTAATGGTATAGACATCTAAGATAGAATAGGCGATCCAAGAACGTTAAATAAAAATAACATAACATAAGCAAAAATACACATAGAAACACCAATATGATATTCAGTCTGTATACAAAGCAAGGTATAGGGAGCCCTGCTGTGTCACTCAGTATGAATAATTCATATTTACCTGTATGAAATAATGTTAAGTGTGTTCTTACAAATGATCCTTAGCTTTCATTTGCGTGAATAGGACATGAAACAATGTAATAAATCTATATTCTCACAGTCACTGGATCTGAGTACAGTACATATGCAGCGCAAACAGTCCTTCTTAGCTTTACTGTGGATTAGCATAGCTTGAGAAAAATAAAGAAGATCCATGCACAGGGGAGATCTCTCATCATCTTCTCTCTCGGGAGGGGGACCCAAGTAGAATGGGGAATTTCTAGGGGGATTTCTTGCTCCTTACTGCAGGCACCCATGGTCCCAACATAAATACATTGCTGGTCTATTAAATATATGAAGTGTCCACGAGACAAAGCATACCACATCATGGCACTAAAAGTAGGTCCAACTTGGGTCATCTTGGAGAAGAAATGTGCAGGGTCCCTTTCAATTTAAGACACGAGCCTCATTGCACAATCTGGGGCATCCAAAGGACATTTGTGGTTTGGTCAATCCAACCCCTACTTGTAACTACCGGTATTTGGTATTTGTTTTTGGAGCCTGTCTCCAACAGCGAATGTTCTGACTCCCAGGTCACAGAGAGTTTATCACAACCGCTACATGGTGGAAATGGATTGAGCTATTCAGGGTATTTCTATTTTTTCATATATATATTTTTTTCCTGCCTCTTGAAAACTTTTTAGAACATTGCATTAAAGTTCAAGTGTCATAGCAACGGAAAGCTACTTTAATTCGTTCAGATTCATTTCTTTCAAGATATTCGAAAATCCTACCGCCTTAACACCTGAAGGGTGGCTGAAGTTGAAAAATATATATTTTGCTGTATTGGAAGAACACATTGTAATATTAGCAAATGTGTTCTGTATATACATACTATGGGATAAAATAAACTATTATTTGTACTTTGAACGTACAGTCTTAAGCAGACTGGGTGCCATAATTTTAATTTTATGTCATCGTGTTAGACACAGTTGCAATAGTGTTTTGTTCTATTTGATTAACGGAAAGTTACAGCCCAAAACACCCGTATACTGTCACAGGAAAGATGAAAAAAGTACATGTTTGGTGCTAATAATGAGCAACTTCATGTTTAAATTTGGCGTTAGTTAAAGTTCTACGTAAGGTTTGTAGGACATGAAGACCACCATCTGTCACCATCACAGGACCCCCATAATCCATTGCCTAGATGGATAACTATTTCCATTCAAAGCCGTTCATCGCTGTCATACTCCAAGTTCGTATGTATCTTGCCGTTGAGAACCAACACTTGTTTTGGGAAGTGAGCCGATCATTTAGTTATAGGGGGCATAAAGTAATTTACAGCTTACGTGATATAAAACCAAGGAAGTTGGAACATCCCTGTTCACTCCATAGAAAATCAATCCAGCTAATTACACGTTTAGAAAAATCTACCTGCATGGATATCATGAAAGATGCTAAAATAAAATAAAATAAAAAAATTTTTTTGGGGGTGGGGTCATCTAAAATATGGGTATGGTTTAAATATGCAAGATAATTGGGAATATGTTTTTGGCACCTAAAGTACATTTATCGCGACTTATAAAAAGGTTTTTTCGCAATGGCAAATATCTGCAGGCTTTTTTTCTTTTTAACATACACTTATTTCCAACCCATTTGGGGGTCGTCTTATAATCAGGGTCGTCTTATAATCAAGCAAATACGGTAATTGTTCCATATTATCTTTTATTTTTGTAAAGATTTACCCCTTCAATACAGTATTTCAGTTGTTGTGAATTTGCCCTTCGCTTAAGGATGACAATGTTTTCCTTATGATGCATTCCGGCAAAAAGAACGGTTATATTATACATTTTTATGCCTTTCATTTTTTCTCAGCGTTAGCGTGTTGGCGTGTTCTTTGCAGTGTGCCCTTCGGTCCGGAGAGGGACTGATAATGTACGGTACATATGGCATCTGTGCTGCTGGATGCAGCTGAGATAATGATAGGAACATTTGTAGTTGTGGAGGTTTTTCTGTCTTCTGGCAGTAAGTGATTGGAAAGACATTGGCTCAGTTGTTCTTTACCTTGACTTTATCAACAACTTTTTAAAAGTAACTCTGCCCTTAGTCGTGAGTTTGTCACAGAAAACCTAGGGGAAAAAAATAAAAATGCCTTAAATTAGCACACATAAAAAATTAAATCCAAGGCAGTTTAATCAAGGAGCAGATGCTATAATGGGCCTGAAGAAGAATTGTCGGCTCACCATTTTGCCCTTTTGTGTAAAGGTAGCTGGAGAAGGCAAATGGTTCGGGCCCCTTTAGGTTTGTTTTTTTAAAGAAATATGTACATATTAATATTGTAGCCCAATATCATTTCATTAGAGCCACTAATATCGTTTCAAACCTATATGAGCAAAATGTGTCCATGGTCATAGGTTTTGAAGACCACCGACTAGTGTATTAATCACAGTGACCTGTGAGGGACATGCAAGGCGTTTTAATTCTGACGGAGTTAAATAACCTTTCGTTATATTAGCCTATGATTGTGTATACAGTACATATTCTTGTGGGTTGTCATGTTTTGAAGATTCTATTCCATATCCATATTTTTTTTTTCTGGAAAGATAATTATTGTATACCAAGTACAGTTGTTCCTCTCCATCTTTCAGGTACTGATAAATAATACAATTCTCCATGTTTTGTATGACTTGTTGGCTAAATTAACATGTCGCAGTCTGAACAAATGATTGAATTATTGCCTTTTTGGACATTATCCACTGTTCTCTTGCGCCCCAAATCCTCTCCACCGCCGTCCGCGTGCTGGTGGGCTTCCTCTATTCAAACACTTAATTGGTTTTGGCAGGCCTAACATTTCCTTAGAAAGTAATTATCAACACCCGTGGTAGAGAGGTATTCATCATTCATTTTGAAGGACTCATACTTAATAAAGACAGTCTTATTCGTAGGCTGCATTTAACATACCTAAACCGATTTGAATTAATTAAAATGAAAGCTGGCCTTCCGTCTTTTCATTTATTTAGTCCCGAACCTTTTCGTTTGTAGCCCTAGGACATTAAAGTCAATGTACGCGCACTTACCCTTATGGAAAGACATTCGGCTTAATTAACTCAACAGTAAAGGCACAGTGCATGATCCTTGAAGGGATGCGCCTGATTCTATGTTACTGCCTTATTTGAGTGTTTAGGACACAGCTCACATATATGTATATGTGTGTGTCTATCTTTTTTAGCCGTTCTATTAAAAGGCAGTCATTAGATCAGTTAAATAATTAGCATATACACGGAGAATGACTTTCCTGAAAACGCAGTGTCGATTTTCCATACCATTTGTTGCTGGATGGAGCATTTGGAAACTAATTATTCCGGTTACATTTCTGTTTACTGCACTGTATCAGAGTGGTTTTCGGGAACAAAATTACAAAGAAATAGTCTCGCAAATGAAAAACAGTAATATTTTTTAAGGCTATGAATAAACTCAACTGCAACATTAAATGAGTTTTGGTATGTACTTTAGGCTGATTTCAGTGAACAACATTTAAATAGCCAGCAGGGGAGGGCTGGGGGCAAATGGGCATTTGCCCCCTGGGTAGTATCTTTTTGTATTTTTACGTGTAACCTCTGCGAATGCTAACCCCACCCATTCAGGAAGCCACTCCTCCAGAAAAGGAAGAGCTTCAGATACCCCCTGACTGGATCCTTACTTACTCCGTTATGGGTTTACATTATATTTTTCTAGGTGTATGTGTATTGGACAGATCTGGAAAGTTTTTTGGCCTTTTTTTAGTATTTGGCCAGCATATTTTGAATTTGTTCAGTAAATCCAAGTCATCAGAAGTAAGTGAGTAAGTGATCTTTCTCCGCAGGGCTATGGCAAGTTTCTTTTTTTCCCAATTTAGCTTAGCTTTAAACACTGCTGTCCCTAAATATATAATATATATATATATATATATATATTTATATATATATAAAAATTATAAATTAAAATACACTTGTTCTCCGACAGATGCTGCATTGGTACTAGAGTACCCCCCTGGCATATGCTAAGCAATTTAACACATTCATTTACAAATGTATCATTAAAATGGAGAAGAATAACATTGTTTAATCCTTTACAATGCATAACAAGCATGCGGCAAGGTTTAGCCGTTAGGGTGCATAGCAATAACAATTAAACTTTCATTTTTTTGTATGTGATTTTTTTGTGATTTCTACTCAAGAAAACGCAGGTGAACCTTATTTTTTTCTGACAGCAGGGGGAGATGACCAAATTTGATGAAATCGCCAGAATAGTAACAAACATCTTACCGAACGGACACGTTAAAAAAAAAAAAAAAAAAAAAAAAAGGAGAGGGGGCGAAAGATTTACATTGCCAATGACAAATGAAAGCTGAAAGTTCGCTTTGCCTGTTGTCACTCATTGCCATTCATATTCAGGGAGACGACTGCTGTGATAATTGATTTGATGGTCCGGCTTGAGTAGAAGCACTTCTGGACTTAGCGGGCCTCAGAGATGCCAAACAAGAAGAAAAGGTGGGAATGAAATAATGTACCACTTTCTCCTTAGAGGCATGTGGCCCAGTTTTTTCAGTTCTTCCAAGAACAGAGAAAAACATTCCTTTTAGACAGAGGGGGGGGGAGTCTTAAAGAACGCGGTAATAAATATAAAACAAAAAATGACTATATATTCCCTGCCAGATAAGAGAAAAAAAACCATGCATTCAGAGAGAGACAATGAGAGTGCATATTTTACCCGCAGGTGAATAATAGGAGACCGCTGTGGAAATAATCTGATTTTAAACGGACTCGCTCTTCAGAAGTACCTTTTTTGTTGGGTTTTTGTTGTAAAGGACAAAGGAGGTTCTTTTTTTTTCCAAAATAAAAAGCTTCTAATTTTCTAAGCTTCCCAGAGCGAGACGGAGGGTTTGAGAAAAAAAAGGAAACAATTATCGAGCCTGTTAAGCAATATATATGCCTGGATGCATCTAACCCCCTGAGTTTTATTTACTTACATTATAGGTGATAACAAGGCTTGCCTTCGCATTTTGGGTTGTTGGACAATACATTTGTCCTATCCCCTACTGATGGGGGTAACTAATGACTCAGGGCAAGAAATAATATATATATATTATATATATATATATATTATATGTATTATATATATATAATTATATTTATTTATTTATTATTATTATTTAATTTTTTTTTAAGGAATTAAACTGGGTCTTATGACCACTTACTCCAGATTATCAGATCCTCTGCATTCCATGCTATTAATTTAAAGAACCCAGCAAAATGGCATACGAGGGGTGTACAAGATTCATATAGTAATCAGACTCCATTTAGCTTTGAAAGGAAATATACTTATTTGTCTTTTTTAAGAAACTTAGGATTTAGATGCAGTGGACTTGCCTAAAATTCTCAGTCTAAATCCATAAGATAAAAAGGCTCAGAAAAAAGGAATTTGACAACAGAAGAATGATCGGGTTAAGTGCAGAAATGGACTTAAAAATGCAATGCGCCAGTTAAAGGGCGATTACAATCAGCAGAGGATTTCTGCGTCTGCTTTCCGGGGAGTTTAAATGCTGCTTAAATGAGTCGTTTAAAAAAAATCTCTCTGCCAACAGAAAATAAAATTGCAAGTTTAAAGCATCTTGCGCTATGGATTTTCCCCAAGGTAGATGCGGTTTTTGTGTGCAATGTATAAGGTGTGTGTTCGTGGGCAGGATTTTTTCAGGGCAAAATATCCACTCCACCTTTTCCGTGTTCCTCCCCAATACCTCCTTACCCCCCCCTCCCCATTGCCTACCAGTGGTTTCATGGCGGGAGGCAAATATTAGTTACCCATTAATAGGAAAAATGATACATTATGGTAGAAGCTAACAGGTTAGCCACAATTACCCCAGTGTATAATTCTTATGGTGTTCAGACCATACGACCAGACTTACGTCATCAGCCGGCCTCTGGCCTTAAAGCGCCAGGGCCACCCCGTCGTTCCCAGTCTGGTCCTGGTTCATAGGTTGACAAATACTTACGTGTACCAAAGGCCAAATCCAGCTTTCTTCACGGTTTTTATTTTCACATCTTTCATTGGCAAACCACAATATTCATTACAGACTGGGAATTCTTTTAAATACCTGTAATTTTTGTACATTGAAAAAGCTACTCGATCCGTGTAAACATTATTAATTCCGCTACATAAAAAACGTGAGAATTGTTTTATTTTTATGTATAAATATTATTTTAATATGGTTTTAAAAATGATTCTATCGTTCTTTTTCCATGAGAGGTAGGAGGTGTAAAATACCTAGCATCACATTCCATGTCCTGCTCCATATCCATTCAATATGAACAAATATATTATGTAAATAAGGAGATGGGAGGCTGGATCATTATTTCTGAGTTAGCGTGTAATTCGGCAGTCTCCGTGAACTTCTTGGCCCGCGTTATTTGCTGTAATAAAGCATCTTATGCTAGTAATAAGAAGATATCAGATACTTGGTAACCACAAGTGCTACCTGATAAGCTTTCTCCTCTATGATATATATGTATGGGCAGCATATTTTTATTTTAGAATTTGTTTGAAAATAAAGGAATTTATAAAGGAGGAACGGAGACGAGGGAGCAGAGGCATGGAAGTGGTTGTTGGAGAAGGCAGAGAGAAAGCGAGAGAGAATTTGTGAAGAAGAACAAGAAATTTCAGTAGAAAGTTCTGAGCTTTCACCTTTGATTGTTTCGTTGGGGGTTCCTCTTCATTCTCAGATATGCATTCGAATTAGGAATTTAACAAAAAGAAATTTGATTTAAATATGTTACTTTTTTATGTCCTATAAAGCTCTGTTTACTATATAAACCAAAATAATTGACTTAATGAGAAGCCCACATTTTGTGTCATCTTAACCACCTGCATCATTATTCTTCACCATTAAGGTACCTTCACTCTATTGTTAAAGTGCTAATTGTTGCTGATTGGTTCACCCACCCTCTGTAAAGGTGCTGGGGAAATTGATTGGCTATTCTGGCGGTACGGCATGTCATTATTCTTTAGGTAATCTCCAAGTAAACAGACTGACAACTAGACTTGTGCATTCAACTGTTGGCGCAGGGAGACCAGTGGTCTCTGCTGGCCAAGTTGCTCGGCCAGGATTTTAAATGTCCGTACGAGCGACTCTTTTGGTCTCCAGCAGGGGGCTTGTCTGCCATCAACCAATGAAGTACAGGTGTACTTCAGTGGTTGATTCAGAGCAAGTCCTTTGGAGAAAAATATAACCAATAAAAATATTATTAATTAATTATGATTTTTTTTTTGTTCGCACACTTTAGCGATTAATGGAAATAAATATATAATTATCAAAATAATAATAAAATACTTTTTTATTGTAAGGGGAATTTATATGAGAACAATTATCCAAATATTTCATGGCACTACAAATTAATTATGGTGATACACAGTGAGGGAAGCTATTCTTAAAATGAAAGCCTTCATACTGCATTTAAAGCTCAAGTGGAGTTTCCAGTTTTCTTTTCAGCTGAATAATATATCACCGCATCCTCAGAGAACTAATTATATTGTTTCAGATGAATTACAAATGCATCATTTAGTTGTATTATCACTATGCATTTGTCATTTACAATTAATCTGGAAAGCGCATTATACAGAATTAGCCTAAATGTTAGAATTGATGCTTTCAAAATACTTTATTAGAAAAAAAAAAAGTTAATGCCTTCTTGGCCTTAAGCCAGCAGTATGGTACATTGGAGTGTACTGATACGTTGGAATTTAAAATGTTAGCAAAAATTAATTTATTGACTAATTATTTATTCACTAAATCAAGTACCTTTAATGAGGCCTAGATTGGCTATTGGGCAAACCAGGTAAATACCCAGTAGGTTCTTGCCCGACGGTGCCTGCCCATTAATTTATCACAGCTTCTGACGCATCCTGTAGTGTGTAGCGACTGGCATAGTGTGTAGCCCCGTGTATCCAGCTGGCGGCCACATGAAGTCACCTTGACGGCCACTGGCCTTAAAGTGCCAGGGCCGATTTAATTTAATTGGCTCTCCATACGGTTTATGACAGTGGCGCTCAATTTCAGGTCCTGAGATTCAGGTACAGAAATTCGAATTCCAACTTCAATAGAGACATTTTCAATAAAACTAATTAAATCAATTTTTTCAGGCAAAATATTCACAAAATGTATGGCCTGTTTGTGGTCCCTTGAAGCACCATTGGTATATGAGTACTACCTTTGAATCTCAATGGCGATGCTGCCCTAATATGTGCTTCCATAACTGCAGGTGTAGACAACAACAGGCTTTACTATGGATATCTGGCTAAATCTCCCATGTGTATTATGGACACTGTTGTCTGTTCATGGTAACCTTAGCATTATAAACATAGTAAGATTTTCCAAATGGACGTCAATTTATATACACTGAAGCGCCATGTGGATTGTAGCTTAATATGCATGATATCGTATGTTTCATTTCTGTCATATTTTTATTAAAAGCTCAGTTGGGGGGGAATCCTTCAGAATCTGAGTTGGTGGGAGTTTTCGACTGAGGTGACTTGCATGGGGAGCTTTCAATGTTATAATATTTACGTTGGCAGCAGTGAGGTATTCTGGCCTAGGTTGACCATGCCAAAGGCAATAGGTCCAGGGAGTGGCATCCATCTTGCCGTGGGCAGAAATCTCCCATGGAACTGGCCCATGTAGTAGTAGATGGCACCAACATTGGTAGTATATTTCCTCGTGCTGCATGACCTTCTGATGAGAAGTGAAGTGAAATAGAGGAACCACCTTGGGGAGATAAGTGCAGGAGAACGTGGCTTTGTAGGGTCAGATACTAAGGGACTCCATCAAGTTCTTAGGATTATTTTAATGAAGACTCCAGATAATAGTATTCAGGTTCTTTCCCAAGAAATGTCACAACTAGGTCAACTTGATCCAGCTCCAAGTTTTGTGAATAAAGGATAACGAAGGAATATAATAACTGAGAAATATAATTTAACATATTTCTGTATAAGTGCTACACTGTGTGTGTGATTCATAAAGAAATATAAAACATTATCCTAAGTGAATACAGATTTATTTTGAACCTTGTGTGATCTACAAGGTGACTGATATGAAAAAAGAACGAGTCGCTGAATTACTATACCATCCAGCATAAAAATATTCAATAAGAAATATGAGTTTTAGCATTTGAAATAATGAGACCGTTAACAATCCTAATTAGAAATCTGCCATAAAGGAGGAAATTTTAGAAAGTGAGCTCTATAATGTATAATGACACTATGCCATATAAAGAAGATAAACCTTACAACTCAATTAACCAAATGTCAGAGACGTGCAAAAGACTCACATGAATCAGTAAAAAAAAGGGAATATTTTTCATTAAATAAGAGAGCAAATTAGGAAACTAAGAGACCAGAACAAAGTACTTTGTCAAAAATTATATATTGAATGATATTTATGCTTCACGTTTCATAGCAAAAATGAAAATATTTTTTTTCTTTTAAGTGTATTTGACTTCAACAAAAGAAAGGTATAACAGCCGATAGAGACTTTTTTCTTCTACTAGGCAAAGTTGGTTAGCAAACTAAATATAGATGGCTTCAGAGTCTAAAGCCCACATTTACAGGGTCAGAGGTTTAGATTTTACTCATACCTCCCAAGTATAACAGCTAAGGAGGGATTGTCCTTCATTGGAACCCAAATACTTCTATCCTTCTGTGACCTCCTTCTTTTGTAGAATGTCTGCAGGGTAAGAGTGTGTTACGGTGTTCTACAGCTCCGATAATTGTTTTATAACAGTGTCAATAAAATTCATTCTACTTTATGTATATTGTACTCTATATATAAATAAGTCTTGGTAAAGCCCTGCCCCTAGCCACGCCTCTAACCACACCCCCTACATATAAAAAAGCACCTCTTTGGCCTATTAAACTGCTGCGAGGTCCACGGACCACTGAAAGTAGTAGAGAAGTGGAATAGCTTTCCAGCAAGTAATAGAGGGCAATATAGTGTGCCATATAGTTTCACACTTGCCCATGAGATAGAAGAAAATGCTTTTGCGCATTTATTTGTGTCTGATGAGTCTTTCTTCGATTGACCAAGCAAGTCTTTTTACTAGAAAAAAAAGCCTCACGGACATTGAAAATAAATGCAACAAAATAGATTTATGTTAAGGGCTTTTTTTAAAAAAAAGCAGCAAATAACCTTCACCGAGTAATTTAAGTAGTCAGGTTTGCGATACAAAATGTAATACCTTTGCAATATTGCGAAGCCATTTGGATGCCAAAAGAAGAATGAACATATGTAGTCCTTAATAAAGAAAGGTCAGTTCTGCCATAGAAGTCACTGAAGCGTAACCGCTGCAAATAAGCATTGTTTTCCATATTGTGTATATGTACGGGTCGCACACACATCCATTATCCTAAAGATTATAACCTAGTTTAGTGAAGCTGTAAAAATACTATACATCTGCTGTTCCGAGTCAGTTGTAGTTTGGATCAGACTCTGCACCTGTGCCAACATATTGAAAATGTCAAGATAAGACTCCCGAGCTGCTGACACTCATATTTGGCTCTTGATGGCCCACGTTACGGGTGTCAGTGACTTTTCAATACGTTATCTGCTTCAATTATTGTTTCTCGCTTTCGGCATTCCTTTAAATCTCTTTAAGCAAGTCTCCTCTATGGCAGATAGACATGGCCTAGGCGAATGGAGTTTTGTTCCCTTATTAAATGCCTTGTGTTTCACATGTACATGATAAACGCGCAGTACCTCCCAAGTGTCCCACTTTTGTGGACAGTTGGGGGGACATGGTCCAGTTGTGGAGATCCTCTGCTCTCTCCTCACCATCCCAGATGGCTATGAAATCTATGGAGGTTGTTGCAGCAGACCTCCTTCGCAGATCCCATATGACCTGCTCACAACCTTCTGCCGCTGATCGCCAGAAGGTGGCTCTTTGGGTTGGATGGGTAGGGGATCACCATCCCACCTCTAGCCAAACCCATGTGGATATGGGTAAGTACAGTCCCCCTGGCAGCTATGTTAAGCTTGTTAGCATTCTTCATCACTGTTTCAAATGGCTGAAGAGGGATTATTTCATTTCAAGAGATAAGGCCAGGGGGGGTGCAGGGCTTTACTGAGACCTTTTATGGGACTTTTGCATCTTATTGATTGCTATTTATGTAACTAAGATGAAAAGAATACTATTTATTTTCACACAGTTGCACTCACTCATACCTATTGAAAAATGATTCCTCTAGATTTACTCATAACCTTTCCTTAAAATGAAACAAATAGGGGCAAAAAAGAGGGGGCTAATAGGAGGTATTTAATGATGACTTTTAGTGAGCTGCCAAATTATGTTGAGAATCTGCAAACACATCCTTGTTTAATTATGAAACGTAGCAATCTATAGAGTACGGAAAAAAATGGAACCTTATAAATTAATGATAATAAAAAAACATCATCAAAGAGACATGCATTATTAAATGTACACATTTATTGATGAAAAGATTGTCTTTGATGATTTCACTGAACTCTCCCAAAGATATTATTTAGAGCATTTTAGCCGAGAACACTTAAGTGCATGTCCTCTTCTTAAATGGTTATCTTTTAGATGTCTCTTTTTATTGCCCCAGTAGCCGATCTGGAACCTGAAATAACTTTTTGATTCTATTCATATGCCAGACACAAAATACCGTACAAAGGAACCGATAAATCTTTATGGATACCTGCATTTGGAGTGTAAATACAGCCCTCGCTGCAGTTTCTGTTTAGGAAGACTTGGCTCCGTCGTCTCAATGCTCCGTTAGTTACCTAGAGAGACATGAAATAAAATATAACCTCTGTATATAAGCAACCTCTTTCTACGCCCGTCTACGATTGCATGAAGGCCAACACAATAAAATGTGTTTACTCAAGTGCCACTGGGGTTCTTTTATGGCATCTTTTTAGATAAGCGACTCTATGTTCCTTTGTTTCTAACAAAGCGAGCCGTTAAGGTTTTACTTTCGCCCGGCTGTAATAAATGTCCGTATCATTTCCTCAGGTTTTTTTTTGTTGTTTTTGGGGTTTTTTTTGGCTTGTTTTTTTTTTACATGAGAACCTTTAGATGAATCCTACCCTTTGTTTCACCCCCATCTGCAAATATGCTTTACGACTGCCAGTGCTATTATCTTCGAATGTCTCTCGAGATCCGCAGCTCTAGTTATGCAAGCCAGTTTTATTGAGATAATAAGAAAAAAAAAAAGAATGTTTCATCCTTTGTAACAGTTTGATGGCTTGTTTTCCGTTGCCGTTGTCACTAAACTGTCGATATTTGTACAAATGGTTGCCTTAGACCATGAATATTCGCACCCACGATGACCCACAATAGCAGTTATTTGCAGTTATTTTGGTTTCTAAGTATAACGGGCATTACTGGTCCGATTTGTTTGTGTCTTCTGAATATAGTTACAGGTGGGACTTGGAAACCCCTCTGTTAATATATCATATGTGAGGTTACATCTAGGTATGTGACCTCCAGTTTTTCTGTTTTGTTTTTTAGTTTAAAAAATCCAATGATGGATGCTATGTTTAAAGTGGCACCCTGGTAAATTGTATTCTTATGATAGTAGCTTCACATGTCACGTGTACATTGCATGGAATATATAAGATGAACTCTACGGTTCTACAGAGAATGTAACGACTGAAGATTTTATCCTACTGACTTCACTTTATGTGATGAAGGCCCGACATTGGTGAACTTCGTATTCCAAAAGGACTTCATAAATGTTAGAGCAAGGGGTCACAATATAAAACTATTGGGTCATCACAACTGGCCGAGGCTGATACAGTGAGGGAGTTTAAACACACATGGAATAGGCACATGGCTCCTGAATCTAGGACAAGGCTGATTAAGGTTTATGCTTTTGCCCTACACAGTTATGGGCATTTCGTGTCTGATGGCTGTAAAGAATTGTAAGCTCTATGCGGCAAACTCCGTCATGGAGCCTGGGACACAGGGGGTGGGGCCTAAAAGGGGCGGGGCCACACACTCTGATTCACCCTGCTGCATTGAGCTCTAGGCTACTCAGTACAGATACTGGGTCGTTTGGAGCTCAGTCACAAGCATTTAGGCCAGGGGTGTCCAACCTGCGGCCCTCCAGCTCCTGCAGGACTACATCTCCCATCCTCAGCCAGCCCCTTAGCTGAAAGCACATTATGGGAGATGTAGTCCTGCAGCAGCTGGAGGGCCGCAGGTTGGACACCCTTGATTTAGGCTGTGTGTGTCTTAGACATACACAGTTAAAACACAA
Organism: Spea multiplicata; assembly: GCA_009364415.1. NCBI lineage: Eukaryota > Metazoa > Chordata > Amphibia > Anura > Pelobatidae > Spea > Spea multiplicata. Next base: position 376,340 of record VKOC01000674.1, read on the forward strand.
TTTTTATGCTGGGACAGACCCGGATTTGACGGGACAGGTATGTGCCCTGTCTTATTCTTAGACATCACCCTTTTGAAGGGGTGTCTATGGAATGGACACGCAGACAAACAAAATACAGGAAAATAGTTAAAAGAAAACACTTTTAAGGACTTTTTGTGATGAGTTTCTATATTTTCATATAGGCTGCATAAAATCACAACCGTGATCTAGTGGAACTGAATGTTCAGACAATACAGAGGTATTTAACAGTAAACAAAGTCCATTTCATGGTTAATTTAGAAGAAATAAACTCATTGTGATAATGTGTTTTCTTTGTTATTCTCAGCCATAGGACTCATTTTAATAGCAGCAAAATAAAGCTTTGCTCGCAGGATGAAAAGGATAGTTTAAACGTATCTTGAGACGAACGGAAACAAATAGAAAACTAGAAGACTAGAATGTGTTGGTTCAAAGGGTTTTTCAAGCTCTGCCGTTTCAAGGCCGTTTCATCTTATTTGTCTCTTTTTCTTGGCCTTCCTTGCATATTTTTTGTGTTACCTTCTCTGATCTAAATAATTAACTGCTTATGATCAATGTGTTATTTATAACGTTGTTCCTCAAGGTCTTCGTGCAGTAAAGACAATACACAAGGACCAAACTGAATGGGGGATAAACAGTTATCGAGTCCTATTATACAACCTTGAATACTGTGTACAAGGTGTGGGACACAATACATGCCTAGGTTACATGTTTCTACACAAAGGCATACTTCTAAAGGATGAAACTCTGATAAAGTTACAAAATATCAGTGTCTAACCATAGGTATGAGAATCCATAGTACCTAAGAAAAAGTTTGACCAGTAGTCCCCGGGGGAAGGACTGCCTTCCCAGGTCTCTGGATCATTTTCTTCTTTCCCTCTTAGCTTCTAGTTGAGGAAAGATTCTTTGCAAAGTCAACAAGTTTAAAAGAGTTGTGCTTGGGGGAGCTATTACTTACTTTGAGCCTGAAGAAAGCTCAATAAAAATACTACACCTCAAACACTATCTGGCTAATTTAAGATTTACAGTTTAAGCCCCAACATGACCGATAGCTTTAAGCTTAAAATATGTTCTTCTCAACAGACCTCAAGGTGATAAATATAAACATTTCATACATTTTCTACAAGTCCAGAAGAAGGATATTACATAAGAGGGCATTCCATTATTCAATGAGCACCACCAGATTCCCTAGAACTGTTACAATTTGGGTAAAGTGAAAATTAACAAAAATGTTAAGACTGACAATATCCAATATGACGATCAGAAGAACGCACATTACGACATAGCAGCTTACACCCTCATGATTGATACATGCCTCGGTATATAACTGTGCCAGATCTTCAAAACATTGCACGTGGAGCATCGTATATATTCTCAGATAAAGCTTATCCAAAATATGATTTTCTTTAACAAAGTTCTACTCATTAGAACCCCATATTTTAGCTTTATTTACGTATTTGCTACATAGGGACAGATTAAGATGTTTACCTGTGTATACTTGATGTGCTCGAAGGCCTTTCAAGTGGTACGAATCATAGACTCTGAGTCTGAGGTTACATGCTTCTCCTTTGAAAAGCTGCAAGCTAGCAATTTACAGACATATCCACAAAGGATCCACAAAGAGCACTGTAATGTCTTTGAGCGTATGCTCCATGCTGTGAGGCCAGCAATGTAACATAAATAAATAAAGAGGCTGATTGCTGTAAGGAGTACTTGAGTTGATTGGTTTTGATTGGATTGAGCTATGAAGAGGTGAGATGAACCTCTAGAGGTAAGAGGAGCCAGGTGATCAGCACAAAGTAGACATTTTGAATCATTTGGGGAATATATATATACTGAATGAAAACCCTCTAGATAAATTGAGGTTCGGCTTGTAGCCAACAGATCAGTGGTTGAATGTTATACTAATATATCTATCGGAAAAAAAACACTTCTATACTAGGGTATCGCCAGCAGGCGTGGTGAGATTATCTTTACTTAGGAGTTCACAAGCTAATAAACCTTAACGTTTTGTGAAACGAGGCAGTGTACTAAGAAAGAGGAATCTAATATATCTGTCACTTCCTCCAAATCGTACATTTTACAGCTCTGTAAACAAAGTTGTACGCTGTAGTAGTGTTGTCAGATTAACGCAAGCACTACATATTCACAAGAAGCCCACATGCGTATGCTATGCGAGAAGACGTTTAAGTTCTATAAGGGGTATATGGTGTATGGGGGACATGGAGCGTGAGGTGGATGAAGCATGACCCGCTAACATATCAGGAAACTTCCCATGGTTGGGTCACTAACCTATGGTTTTCCATGGGATATTCCAGGCTCTCTCTATGTGACCGGCCATACTGTCCCACTTTAGCAAACCATTGACATCCACCAAATAAAGGGGTCATTTTTGCCACCCACTCAATAACTAAGAGCCTCACAATTTTTCCACATTTCAAACAAAATGCGATGTCGCCACTCGTCTCCATTCACCATATAACTAAGATGGCTAAAACGTATAAACAACAGCGAGGAAAATAATTTACTCAGTGGGCTGCATTCGCTTTTCCATGAAATGAAACACCACAAGCGGTCCCACAATTTCCCCCCGTAATAGTTATACGTCTTAAAAAAACCTATAGTGATCCTACCTATATCTTGCCAGCAAGCCAGAACCCATCAATCTTCCCACTCCTAATATGCCATTATATGGGACACAGCACCTGAACATTATTGTCAAACAATGAGCATTTCAGAAAAACATAGTCTCCCGTGGAATCAATGTATAGAGCTCATAGCTTATTTATATTACAAGAACATTTTTTTTTTTTAACGGTCTGAGAATTCAGTTTGTCGTGCAGCACCTACATTGTACGATGAGATTGCTACTGCTTTTTCCCAAGCAAATTACAAGCATTAAACATATTCGCGGAAGAGAAGGGCACACAGACAACAAATCAGTACTTTTCAAATATCCTAAAATCTGAAAAAAATATCTACAACATTTTTCAGAGCAGAATGAAACATAAGTGATCTAAACAAATTTGAAAAGACAACTAGTACTGATGCATACATTATATGCAAACTTTCTATTTTGAGTGAAAATGCATAATAGTGTTTTTTTAATATAAATATATATATATATATATATATATATATATCTTAGTATTCCTTAGTATTATTTAGGAGTGCATTGGCTTGTTGCCACTTAGAATTGTTGCAGTCTTTGTGTAATTAACTATCAAAAGTAATGAATTTTAAGTGTTTTAAATTGCATGTTCAATTACTGGTAACTAAAATTATCTTGAGTAAAAAAATCATTTAGTCCTATGGAAAGGCTTCATTACTCTATCACAGTTGTTGTACTACGGCGTTAGATTAAGGTAACTTCGTTCTCAAATTAAATGTCAAATATAATTTGCCGGTGGAGTCATGATGCGTATGGCTGTTTTCTCAGTAAAAGTGTACGTTCGTTTTAAGCGCAGTAGAATGTTTAATAGCACCGGCCGGCAGCTGAGCGCGACAGATTGTGAAACCCGTGGCTTCGTCTCGTAGAGTAACGCAGAGCATCTATCCACGCTACTTAATCAGGTATTTTAAAGGCACAGTTTGATACAAGGAGAATGTATATGAGAGTACTCTGTTAGTACTCCTTTGTCATCTTATGGATCTTGACACTGATTGGCTGGTTAAGGCAGCCAATCAGTGGCAGGAAAGTGCTTCCATTAAAATCAATGGGAGAGTTTTCCACGCATGTGCAGAGTGGTCTGAATAGACCCCCGCCCATAGCGTTTACTGTGGAGTAACAGTGGAGCCGACTGGAGGTAACTATTTCATGTGCAAGGAGATGTCTTTGGCCACAGGGCATATAGCTGAGAGTGGGAAAAGGGGCAAATGCATATTGGGGTATTCTGGAGACACCATAAAAATGTATAGAGACCATGTAGCTATCATATCAGCATTTAACAAGGTATAGGAAAAGGCTGAGCTTGAGGGCTAGAATATATATATATATATATATGTGTGTGTGTGTGTGTGTGTGTGTTCTGTTCAAAAATACCTGAACAACCCACAATAGAAATTGGTATAGAAAATTAGTAAAGGTTATTTTAAAAATAAGAAAATACTTTTAAATCCATAAAAATAGACTTTTGACCTGTGGTAGGGAACAAATTCTAGCTTTATTTTTTTACTGTTTATCCTGTTACACTTACAGTCCTTGAATATTTCTGAGAAGCAGATTGTACGAATACAATTGTATTCATACAAACAGCAACTATGGTTCCTATATGTCCCCATTGTACATGCTGCATAAAACGGTTCCGATGGACAAAAAAAATAATAATAATTTGCATTTACAAGGAAAATACACACAGACAGAACAAAAGCAAAGTGCTCTACACAATCATCAGTTAAATAGTAAATTGTCTAAAAACTGACTTTGAAAGAAGAACTAAATAATAAGTATTCGTCCTTTCTCTATAGTTGACGTAAACGCTTTGTGTAGACTCCAAAAGCTTATTCCTCTGTTGACCTTATAAGTCTTTTATTCTTGGGTTTCATCTCAATCTACATTCACTGCCTTCATATTCCTAATTTTCATGAGTTCCTATTGTACTCATTAATAAATTCCAAGGTTGGAGATGGCTATTGTTAATGGTACTTGATGCTCCGAGGAACTGTCTGTTCCACATCTTATATTCTTTTTTATACCAGAAGTTTATTGTTGTCTCGTATTAAAAGATGTAAGTAACACCTTTCAACGCATTCCTTAGAACCTGCTGCAGCGCATTAATATGAAGATTATTACCCCTGCTGCTTGAAGGCAGGGGCGTAACTAGAAACCTCAGGGCCCCGGTGCGAGAATCTGTTAAGGGGCCCCCCCACCCCCTCATCTATCCCTTCTCACAATCTCCCTCTCCCTCCTAACCACCTTCTCACAATTTCATCCCTTCTCCCTCCCTAACCCCCCTTCTCACAATCTCCCTCCCCTCCTACCCCCTTTCTCACAATCTCCCTCTCCCTCCTAAACCCCCCTTTCTCACAATTCTCCCCTCTCCCTCCTTAACCCCCCTTCTCACAATTCTCCCTCTCCCTCCCTAACCCCCTTCTCACAATTTCCCCTCTCCCTCCCTAACCCCTTCTCACAATCTCCTCTCCTCCCTAACCCCTTTCCACAATCTTCCCTCTCCCTCCCTAACCCCCCTTCTCACATCTTTTCCCCTCTCCCTCCCTTAACCCCCCTTCTCACAATCTCCCCTCTCCCTCCCTAACCCCTCTCTCAATCTCCCCCTCTCCCTCCCTAACCCCCTTCTCACAATCTCCTCCTCACAATCCACCCTCCCTACCCCCCTTCCTCACATCACACCCTCCCTACCCCCCCTCCTCACAATCCACCCCTCTCACAATCCCCCCCCTCCTCAAATCTCCCCCCCTCCTCACAATCTTACCCTCTCACCCCCTTCCCCGGTCACTTACCTTCAACTGTTGGGAGCCGCCGAAGCCGCTGCCGCTGCCCAGAGTGCAGCGTGAGGAGTTTGTCTCGGGTGCCGGCGCTTCATTGCTGAGCGCCGGCATATGACGTCATATGCCGGCGCTCTGCGTGAAGCGCCGGCACCCGAGACAAACTCCTCACGCTGCACTCTGGGCAGCGGCGGCGGCGAGCAGAGGAGTCCCGGACTTCTGTCAGTCAGGGGGGCCCAAGAGTTGCCGAGCGGTCGTTTTCACCGCTTGACACCCCTTGGGCCCCCCTGACTGGCAAAACTCCAGGGCCCGGTCGCAGTCGCGACCCCTGCGACCCCGGTAGTTCCGCCACTGCTTGAAGGTTCTGTTCTGCTCCGGCAAAACACTCATTTTAAAGCTTCGTCTGAAGGTTTAATTCCATGAAAACAAGACGGAAAACTTTTAAGAAGCTTTTTTTCAGGTTTTATGGCAACAAGTCAAGAATTCTGCAACCAGGAACCAAATATGGTGTCATTTCCTGGTGCTCCAAACCAGCCGGTGAGGTTCCCACCCTGGAGAGGTCTACACTGGCATATGCCCACATCTCCAGGCTATGGATGATGTTAAGGAGCCCAAAGGAAAGCTCTCAAGGACCCCTATGTTTGTCCTGGGCCCAAGACAGCTGCCCCTTTTGCCCTGCATTAGAGACGTCTCTGACGCTAATGTGTGCTGAGGCATTCAAAAGAAGAAAAAAAGAAAGAATCCGATAGAAATAAGGTTTTTCGTTTGAGACTACATACAATTAACTTTTCCCCATTTGAGATTTAGATGAGACATAGCAATGATTGTATTTCACTTGCTGCAAGTACTTTCTTTTAACTTCATCTGCCCTGTTACTATGTACATCACTTCTGTTAAATTAATGTTACAGAACATTAAACAAGTGATTTTCCATTTAACCTTAAATCAGTCTATTAATTATTTTTACCTAATTGCCTAGTTTCCATGTTTTCCTACAAAGGATCATTTTCATTATTTCATTACAATTAAAACCCATTTCGACAATTTCCGTGTCTTATTCCCCTTCGGTAACTCTCTTTCTTCTTCAGCCTTTTCTTTTTCTTTCATTAATATGTTATTTTTTCTTCGCTTCATTGACCTAATGAAGTTGGATTAATGTATTAGATTTTAATTAATCACATTAGTGCTTAAGGGGTTAAAGTAATTTGTGGTACTGCATTAAGAAAGCAGCGGTGAGCATTGATTGCTTGAAGGTAAAGGAGATTTAATTCCGTGAAATAAGGAGAAATAAGTAGATTCGGTTGTTATTAAGGCTGTATAGGAAAAAAGAACACTTTTGTAAATGGCATTATATAGTGAATATATAGTATGCAATGCAGCAAATATTTGGAATAGTCTATATTGTTCTCGAAAATTATAGACTGGATTCTAGACAAGTCATTTCATATTAATAATAGAGCTACCAAGCCACAAATCGTCGGATGTCCTAACGAAAGGAACCCAGAAGTTTGTACCTTTCAGAGTTACATATTAACACCAAATAACGACGGCGGAAATTCACTAACATAGGTGAATTTAGGAATTATGATTATTATCAGCTTAACAAGATCCTAAATTGACAAAGCAAAACAAATTCACAGCTTACTCAAAGTTTTAATTAATTTCATCAGTGCTTAAGGGGTTAACGACGTTCGATGAGCTGTATTAGTACCAACAGTGAACATTAATTGCTTGGACGTACAGGAAATGTAATCCTTGAAAATAAGTGGATTTGTTGTCATTAAGGACATGCTTAAAAATACCTTTTTTTTTAAAGGCTCTATTATAATCCAGATTGGAGTTTTTAATTTTGTGTCCACTGGGCACCCACAGGAGGATGGATTTCTGTTGTTCATAATTAAAAGGTTAAAAATAATTTGTAGCCAGATTTATGCTTCATAATAGGTGTCTGAGAATACCTGAAAAAAGTGGGAAGAGTGAAGACAGAAGACGGTGTATTCATTATAACGTTAAAGCAGATTGAAATCTTGGCAGAAAAGGGACTTCTGATGCACTCATGTCTAAAGGATCCCACCGTCCTGTAGATCTGGCAGGTGGTCTCACCGCGTAGAAAGGGAAACAAACTACACAAAGGCAAAGGTCCCCTTACGATCGGATCTACCAGAGATACCAGTCTTTAGACTCCCAGTGCATTAAGGTAAATGGAAGGGGGATGACCTCCAAACAATTTGGGACTTGAGATCCCAACCCCTAGATACATCCTTTCTGTACACACATAGGTCCTCTCCATATCAGTATACAAGGTCAATCAATTCATGGTATGCGTATGAATAAAGGAAAAATAAGCGGATCCTGTAATCGTAACTGGGAACTTCCTAGGGTAGGCCCCCCAAAGCTCGCTGTCTTCTGGGGGAATGGCTTCTTGTGGGGATGGCAGAGCTAGTTCTAGGGGAAGTGGGCACTCCCCTGCAGGGAGACAAAGTGAGGAGAAGCAGTGTTTCACCCAGAGACTCTGGGTCAACACTGTCGACATTCTAGGCCTGTAATAACAAATTGCCAAGATTCAAATTAGAACATCCCAGGTAGAGTGGCTTGATATGACCTCTTGCTGGCTTATCAGGACCGGAAGTATCCAAGTTAGAAGTGAAAGCGATTCCCCTCCTTCATCACTTGGTCCCTGTGCTTATCTGGAGGAACACATATAAGGACCAGGCCTATGTCTGCGCAGGGGGAGTCAGTATGAGGTATGGATTACCCTGGCTCCGCTCATGCCAAACTATGGGTGGTTCATCTAATGCAGTAACTACCTACCCTCCTTATTATCACAATGGTTGCTAAAGCTATATAGAATTGTTAGACAAAGGTATATATAGTTTTGATACTTTGGATACATTTATTACTTCGGAAGAGCCACAATATTAACTTTACCGAATTCACTTTCTTCAAGGAGTGCACTTATATTTATGTGGAAGTCAGGCTCATTCTTTTGCAGTCTGTCAAAAAAGTCAACATCTTCCCAAACAACCCCTTTTTTAGTATGACTAGACAACAAAGTAAGTTGAAAATGGTACGTCGTTGTTCGTAGAAGCTGAATTGATGGAGTAACTCTGACAGTCGCATATTACTCTGAATTTCAACGGGATGCAGACCGTGGCTCTAAATCTGGACCGAAAGTTATCCTTAATGGACAAGTGTTGCTATCAAAGTTAGCGTATCAAAGGATATTCATGGTTTTTGTCATCAACAGCAGATACCTGAAGCTACTTAATATGCCAAAAGTGAAGCAAATATAATTTTGGTCACTTTGACCAAACTTTGATCTGATTTATGGATATGGAGGATATTCCATATAACTATCGCCGAGTCGTCTCGTAAAATTGGGTAATGTTATATATTTTTAAAATATACATATATATATATATATATATTATCTCCAAGGAGGGTGATAACCCTTTAGGTGAATGAATGAATGAATGAATAAATGGCTTTGTATGTAGTAAGTAGATGTACTGGTCTCGAGAAAAAATACTCTGTCTTAGAAACCAAAAAATTCTAAACTTTTTATGAAAATCTTCTTGGAAAGTAACACAAATTCCCAGTGGACTTGCATAATGGAGTTAGACATATAAACTTTGTTGTGTTCGGTACCATCTTTAGGTAAATACGGCCCAAATCCCGGTAATTATTGATAGTAGATAGAATGTTACTGTCTAAACAATTTCTCCAAGCGGATTAGAAGCTGCGGACCTCGGTGTCACATGTACATGCACAAGATCACTTAAGCCATTGTAGCATTACCTTAAAGCTATTGTCTGATTGACGAAGAGACTTCAAAAGAAAGTGGCAGCATTGCAAATAAACAAGAAATTCAAAACGCTGAGAGCTGATGAATTTCAAAGACATTGAAGGACAAATCTAGACCAGATTCAGAGTCAGCTCCACAACGGTGCTGTCAGGAAGAACTTATTTGCGTTATAGCAGCTCCTGTGTAAATATAGGGACATTTGACAGCGTATTTATAAATTAATGTATGTGCTACCATGGTAACCAACAAACTGAACATACATCCTATGTTCGTATGTATGTCTGTCTGTCTTCTAGCTTGTCCATCGGTCTAAAACTGATGGCCAAAATTGACAAATTTGTTATATTGGGTAGAGTTAGAGGAGTGGTGAGAAGCGGGGCTTTGTTCAGATGCTTTGCATGACATCATATTTATATAAGCGTGTGACATGTAGAAGAGGAAAAATATTTTCTTTACACAATATAATAGGCGCACGTATTTGCTGCTGTTTGTATTGGGAATTTTAAGGGTGTAGAACGCTCATACCTGGCAAACATTGTGAGCTCCTAGAAAAGATGGACACGAAACAAGACAGGAAGGAGGGACTGATCTTCTTGACAAGGACACCCGGGAGGTATGGTACAATAGATATATAAATATATATATATATATATAAATATATATATGCAGCCCAGAAGACCAGCGGGTAATTCAATACACTAAATAGTATACTGTAATTGACTAAAATCCTATGAACCAGAATTGGTTTCTAGCCACCGTTTTTTACTGTTATTGAACTCCTGCTGATAATTACAGTTGCTTACCTTTTTTTAATTACCCTAAACACATGCTTGTTGCTTGTTTTGCCAATACAGGATATGTTAGCTCTCTTAACCACTAGATTTGCTAATCATGTGATGTTAATCTAGCTGATTTATTTCCTATCGAGATCTCTTCTGTAATCGTAATCATTCTTTCTCTAGACTCTAGACAAGTCACGCTGCATCGTTGTAACGTACAGAATTAACCCTTCTATTTGTGTGATGGATCCCTTCTATGTCTTATTTTTAAAAAGCTGTATCATCTGCTTGGGGAAAGAAGTATTTTTACTTTATTGCCTTATGAAAGGGATTGATAGAGCGTGGCGGGGGGGGGGGGCAGGTGAAGCCAAGAGATCCTCTCAGCCCCTTACTGCTATTGATAACTATTGATGCACTAGCACACGCATTTACACGCTCACACTAACAAACATGCGCACTCGTGCAAACACACACTTACTAATACACACTCATGGGAACGACCATTAACACACATTTACGCATACGCACAGTCTCGCACTTACACACACTTACACATTAATGCTAATACTTACACTCTAACATACATAGATGCACACACACTGACTCACATAGTGCGAACAGTTACTATTTTACCACTAGGCCACATGGTTCCCGTTATAGCATCGGGAACGCCCCCTAAGACATCGGGACTGGCCACTGACGTCAGCGGGAAAGTTCGCAGGTATGCATATATGCATATAATCATGCAATGATTCCCCATTCTTCATGTTGGAGGAAGAAAGGGGTCTTGGTGGGGTTGGACGCTGCCCAGATATTAAACAGGTTAATGCACACCTGGAAGTTTCAGCATTGCAATGAATTTTAAAGTTACATGACCCGTCGCAGTTTTGTGTAAACTAAACTTTTCAAGCAGACCCTATGGGGTTCCGCTGTGTTTGTTTAATTTTGGTCTGAGAGCAGGGAGGATAACGCAAATATCTATCTGTGGGCCTCTCGTAGCAAATTTGGCTTATTTATATGTGCACTTGACATTTAAATCTCCTTTAACCTTATGAAAAGCAGTGATATACGATGACTGTAGCCAATTAACATGGGAGTGCGACTTAGCCGAGGCAATATTTTCATGACAGGGGACTCCGCGTCACATTAGAAATGGCTCCCCTGTGGCAGAGAATGATATGCCATCCTGCTTTTCCACTCTCGCTAAAATACCAGGCTGATGCCTCTCTGACAGCCAACGAGAGCCGGGCTTTGTCTCACCTGCTGTAGCTGACAAAATGTATTTACAAACACAGAAATCATTAGGGATTAGAGCAGCGGAATGCGACATCATTTTCTGTTTAAAAGGAATGGAAAATGCGTTATGAGATCGGCTTTCTTGGTTCTCTTTTTTATTTTCTGAAACAGACGCACAAATGCATATTAAAGTACGTTAATATGCATTTTTACATCGAGAATATTTATATGTCTCAAAATTCCACCATAGCGCGTTGCAATTCCTGACAGTTTGGGCTGCTTTAAGAACAATTGCCCCCCTTGCCCCTGAGCCCAACCAGTCCCTGGCATGGGGGGAGGGGTGAGGTTTCATTATCATACACAAGGGATTCCTAGGGCCGACGGGAGGATAGTACCCTTGGCCAAACACGTTTCCTGCATAGGCATTTCTCTTCTTGCATGCAGTGATTTCGAAGTCAAATGTGGCCATAAATTAAAAAAAAAACAAACTCCACCAATAAAAACTCCCATCAGCTTCATGAATGATGATGGGAGTGATGGGAACTGTAGCCCAGTAGAGCAGGTACCAGAAATGGAATTAGGTTGGCAGACATGGGTTTGTTTCTATAGCATAGTTATGAAATGTAACCCCCTGTTATGTTCATTTACATCTGTGATATATCACATACTACATGGGTGTTGTATGTATCACTACATGTATGTATAAGGTGGTGAGGGCGCCCCTAGGTAAAGTGCGTGGTTGCCACCTTAATCTAACTATATCATACTGCAAGAATTTACTCCAACTCCCGCAGGGGCAAGTATTTCTGCAGGCTGAGGTCTGATGGCTTAAAACATAGATGTGCAATTTTGTTAAAATTCTAAATATTACAAATAAAACAAAACTCCCATAGAAAAGAAATTGCATTATTTGTTAAATTAACCGATATATATTTTAAGCCATCTTTTTGACAACCTTATTTCTGTCTCACAAGAAAATAAATAAAAATATATTGTGGGAGTTATTCCCACGCCTAACACATTTGACCATGTACGTCGCTTTCTTTCTGGTTATTTGCCTGTGGAAGTTTTTAAGAAGAAGAAGAAGAAGAAGAAGGGAAAAAAAAAACCTAAATGGTTTTAAACCACTTTATCCGAGTCGCCTGTTGTAAGGAGCAGTGCTTTTAGCAGCCACGGTTCAAGGGCCAGCAATATAGCACTTCTCTTTAGAGATAATCTTGTAAAATGGAATGTAATAATAGGTTGACTTAGGGCACCAAATGCATTATGACATTATTTTTGAAAGCCCAAAAAATTCTGAAAAAGTGTGTGTCCAGGCTTGTTTTATTTACAGGGTTTTAACTTTTTTTTTTTTTTTTTTTGCTTTTGACAAAATTTACATGTTTAACTATTTTTCATCTCATACAACTATGTCAGTTCCCAAAAGTGGCCGAGGTAATCGCTTCCATTTACAGCGCATTCTAGAAGCTATTTGTTCCTTCCTTGTCACCAAACCTGGCCATCAGGCATGGCAGGTGAACTAATGGGGGGCCGTTACCTGATGGTGCCTCCCGTATACCGTCATTGGCTCTTGTCAGATAGATCCATACTTTAGTGTATTGATGCAGTCTCGATGCACAAGATTATAAAGGGGTGTAGCGCGTAGCATGCGCGTATCCAGCATGTATGTAACCTATATGAAACTCTCCTTAATTTGAAGTCCTTGTCTTCCCGCTCCAGAATTAAGATTCTTGGGGCTATCATTCCCACGCTACAAAATGGGCAGCTGGGACTCGCATTCTCGAGGGTCTGAATACCTCCTTACCAACATTCTAATTAGTAGAGTCCTGGGATTACTTGCATCGTTATGTGAGTGTTGGTGTATTTGCCCAGTTTCGTGAAGCTTCAGCTATTATAGACATATCTTATATATTTTATTATACCTAGTATTATAGAGAGACCCCACAAATACAAAATATTTGTAAGTAAGCAGAGTTCACCACCTGCATGTGCTTTGCTACTACTGGATTTCTTTTTGTAAACGTCTTCACAATTCTAGGTCATTTCTTCTCCCCTTTTTGGCAAGCGCTGAGTCCCCTAAGCAGCCATTTTTACACTTTATGACAAAAGCAATTTTGGCGTTTGTGCTATCTTTGTTTAGCCCTAAATTCACCTAACAGCTAGTTCTCCCACCCCCCACAAGGGAGATATCGCTGTTGGCACAACACATTTGAGGACGGAATAGTAAATCCGTTGTACTTAAGGAACAGTCTTTGAGGACATACTCATACATCCGTTGTGAAGGGGTTAAAATGTTCATTTTTAGATTAGTTAAATTAGGCATATCTTGGGAAGGTTGAACTACGTGGACTTTTTCAACATTAATTGCCACATAACATACCTTAATTACTTTGACCATGGCCTCATCACCATTGGTCATCACCAAGACCTTCTGCTTTGTGGTTACCCTCAACTTTTCTCTCCTAACGCGCGGCCAAAAGTTAGTTCTACGCGCTGAGAACAGACTCGTCGAAGTAGCCCGTGTCTGACACTTCTTTGAAATAAAAATAAAGAAACACAGGATCTTCCCCATAGCTCCAGCTTTCCCACTAAGCAGAGTCAGACTTGTCAGCTGTTCATTAAAACTTGATTTTCTGTCAAGAGGAATTAATATTCTTGTCTTTTGAGTGAATTTAGATGCAGTGGAGGAATCGACATGAAATATTCAAATTCCCTATTGGACCTCAGATATCTTTTTTTGTATTTTCCACTAAGCCACATGTACGACCAAAGGGGATTAATTCACCTTATAAGATATCTCTTCCTTTAATATTTGTTTCTGTTTAACTAGGTTAAAATGGACAAATACAGTTGTTTTCCTGCAATAAAAATCTATCTTCATCTACTTAGACAGCTTTTCGTGGGCGAAAAAAATAACTCTTTCTCCAAAGAGGACAAGAAGCAATAAAGAAGATCAATGTGAAACATTCCATAATATATTCTTTGGCAAATGAAAGTGCGTTTAGTTGAATAACACATACATTGATTTGCCTTAGATTTAGAGGTCCTCATGCAATAAGAACCCCCGAACACACATATTTTTCCGCTACATTTACTTAGAAACTCTTGATTACTTAACCGCCAACCAACGCTCAAAGGAAATCATATTCTATCGCCTTATAATATTTCCTTAAATGACTCAAGTTTTATTATTTTCATTCTTTTTGAAAAGACACACCAAGTGTCGAGTGAAGACAATCAATGGAAACCACTGAGGGTTCTTTTTGTAAAAAAATGTCAGTTTGATGCTCTTTGAACTGTCTTGCATGAGATGTAAGGAAAGCATCAACCAATACATTTTAAATACTATATGTTACATACTAATTGTTATGTACTGCCTACCCTTTGTACAGCGCTGCGGACTCTGATGGCGCTACATAATACAATTAAAAATAATAATAATAATAAAGCTACCAAAGCTTTACGGACGCTCTGGAAAACTCATTGGGTTTATACCCAGTGATGGCTCTGTTTTTAGGGCACCTGTTTGATCTTTATACAAGAGTGACTCCACCCACTCTCCACCCACTCTCCACCCACTTCTGCTTTCACCACACCCCCTCCTGGCTTTATTATAATAAAGGCTATGCCTGTCCATTGCTAATAACACACCTTAAAACTACAGCAACATCCCTTTTCAGATCATATATAAAGAGCGGAACATGTCTCAGGGAATGTTGGGATTTTGGGGTTCCATATCTTTGCGTTAATGCAGATGTATATAATTTTTTAATTGAAATTCTTGAGTATAATTTTAAAATACATGCCTTTAAAACACCACTTAAACATTAGCTATAATGTAATAGATGTACATTTTTTTTAACTGGAAAGACTTTTTTTACGTAACTATACTACCTAGGGGGTTTCTTAAAAAAATGTTTTTTCTTTTTTGAAAAAAAATCTGTTCCACTGGATTATCTGTGCAAGCAGGGTTGGAACTTTCTTCACGTAAGTGTTTGCTTTTATAGGTAGCAATCGTATTTATTTTATTTCAGAAGAAGCCTTATCAGGACACAAACAGATGAGCTGACTTAAACTATCCTGTTGTCTAGGAAGCTTTGTGCAGAGCAGGGCTTTACGTTTCATATACCACACAGTAGGTCTTTAATATGGAATTACTCCCCTTCGTAACACGGATCCCTTATAGAATAAGAATGTGGCTCATTTCAGTGTTCATTTCACCTACGGAACATCTTAAATCCCCTGCCTTACTTCTCATGTTCCTCGCACCTTCATTTCTATACAATCCACAATCCAACGTAGTCCCAACACTGACAATATGTAGATAATGCTTCTTTAACACAGTTCCAGATGGCTGTTCTAAGCAGTTGTTTGAGGTTAACAACCTGTTTTTAGGGACTTTTTAAAAAATAAAAGCATTTGTGGTTGAAGGACACATCTCTCTTTCCCTGGAAACCATTTTGAGATTATTGTTCACTCCTCATGCTCCATGGAGTGGTCCTTCTTCTGGGAGAATGTCTTCATGAAGGGTAGTGCTAGCAGGCTAGTCCTTCATGGGGCAGGAGGAGGGAAAGTGGTCAAGGAGTCCACATGGTTTAATGTCAAAACCCACACACCCAGATAAAGTCACCCAGAGAGCTGGAGAAGCAGGACTTCACTCGGAGACTCCAGATCAAACCCAGTTATGATCCTAGGGTTACATCCAAGATAACACTCAAAAGACATTTTGGCAGTCTAAAATCAAACAGCCTGTTAATTATTTTGGTCTAGAATATTATCCTTGGAAGTGATATACTCTTATGTACAATATAGTCAACTATATCCTAATATTACTAAAAACAAGAAAATTGACTAGCAAACGAAAACATATTATTTATATATATATTTATCAACAGATTTATTGAACAATGTATTTTTTTCAGCTGCCCATCTGCAAAAAACAATACAGAACGTTTATAACGAAACATCAGTGGTGGGCTTATTAAAAGTCCATTCTAATATAGCAAATAAAAATATTCACGATGCTTTTATATTGGTTCCATCATACATTATGATTTTCATGTTTCATTGAAATGTCACACACCTGCCAATAAGTCACTTTTTCATTTTGTTTTTTTCAATAATATAGTTTTCTGATTGAAATGTTGTGCATGACAAGGTCAATGTTTATTGCTTTTTCCCTCTATGGAGAATTCTTATTCTTTTTTTCCTTTGTTTATTGTAGCTATGTGCAAAAACAAGCTGTGTTGGGGTTAGTAGATAAATATCATAGAAAATAAATATCTTGTGTCCAGTTCAGCGCATAAAATCAGATCTGAAACCATTATTTTCTTTCCATTTATCTCCGTTTATGCAGTTTTACTTTGTTGCTTTAAAGCAGTGTTTCTTATCCATTATTATAATATATATATTATTATATTATAATTTCAAGGCAAATATATATTTTATATCGTAAATATTTTCATGATATTGGAAAAAAAATATCAAGGTGGGACAAATATAAGGACTGAGTATGAATTTCCAAAGACTATTTTTCAGCCTTAGGCTCTAGATTAAATAAAAATGAAAACATAAAAATGGGCATGAATGTAATGTTGTTGGCTGGGATAAGATCTCCCATAAGAGAGACTAAGAGTCTACCCAGACCCAGACCTATACCTGGGAACTCTCTGGGTTTGACCCGGGGGTTTCTCCAGGTAAAGCACCGCTTCTCCGGTTCTCCGAGTCAACACCCGAATCCTCCGGGTTATGGGGTTTTGACACGCCCTGCTCAGTGGAGAACGCCCACTGACATCAGCAGGAACACCCACCAACATCACCGGGAACGCCCATTGACGTCAGTGAGCCCGCAAGGGAAGGCTCTCGGTTGACGGAGCCCAGAAGGTCCCATGTATGCTGATACCATTTTAGTGAGGCCACAAGAGAGGGCAGGAGAGAGGGACCACTAGGGACCTTTGTTGGGCATGGTAGGGGGAGATAGAAGGAATCTCTCCCATTTACTGTAAAAAATAACGGCAAACCACTGTATTATCATAAACTTGTTAATTATGAAGAAAGGATTTCCAGTCTAGAATAAATGATGTTGGAGGCATTTTACAGAACAGTCGTATAATACAGGAGAAGCAGTCTCATCACTTGAACAGCCACTCGATAACCAGATAAGACTATAAAATAGATTTTTTTTAAAATATATTTTTTTTAATAGTTAATCCTCTCAATTTGAGGCGGGATGTAAAGGGCATTTTTAAACCGAGCTACTACTGTTACAAAGGCGCAGGTAAAATATTTACAGCAATAACTGGAATTTAATGATTTGCACAGCAGGTTTGCTTATTTGTTGTGTCTGTGACAAGCCGTTACGGTCCCAATTATCTGTTAATCCAACATTAACAGAGAAATTGGAGTGGGGAGAGTACGGTGACCTTTTCTATGTTGGGGTTGCTTGAGAGTTTTCACCCAGTAATTTTTATTTCGTAAATAGCGCAGATGAAGGGAATGAAAGGCACTCAGGTCTAGGGAGAGGTGTGGGTAAAAAACTCTGAAAAAAACCCCAAGAAGAAAGATATCATTAAAGTTAGCTGTTTGATGAGATGCAGCTATAAATAACAGAACTGCCAGGGAGCGAGTCTGGGGAAATTAAAACAAAATGGATGAACCTGAACGCAAGAAAGATATCAAGGTATCAAAACTGCAAGGGGAAAGGGAACGCCAAGGCATTTGTGATAAAAACACATGCGCACATTAGTAGCGCACACCTAGTTTTAATCTCACAGCGCTGCCCTTCACATGTTCTGTTCTACTGATTAGAATTTTGGTTCTAGAACACGAAGAAATATAGAGACGTGGGCATCGTTTTTTACGGGATGGTAGGAAAGCCCAACCGAACGCAACTGGGACAGAGATCGGGTGAAGGGAAGTCCTATTATATAAAGAGGGATTTAAATAAAGGATGGGGTATCGAGGGCAGTGCAGTGGTCTCTTCGATTTAGTGCGAGGGGAGGGCAGTAACGTTTACATCAAAGTAATTCATTCTCAATGGAAACTTAGGGTTTTCGACCAAGGATCCATTGCCGCATCTAAAAAGTTTTCAATTGTTGGTCACTATGTAAATGTTCATACACAATTATGTAGAAAGGTTATAAATGTTTGTTTTTAACAAGACTCCTAAATCAAAAGTTTTGGTTTTCCTATCTCCATGGCTACCGTGAAGCAGTAATAATTTTCGGAATGCTTATATATATATATATTATATATATATACCCTATATGTATAACTTATATAGTATTTTTGCATCAATTGTCCCATTGGAGGTTGAGTTGTGTCACCAAGTTGGCCGAACATTGTAATGATATGACATAAGCTCTACATCTAATCAAATATTTATTACCTGCTTTGGGTTGGAGAAACCAATTTCTTACTTGTCTCTAATGAGATTTTTCTTTTGAGTAGAAGTAGCAAGGTATTTGTAATGTCAAATATGCCATTAAGAAAAAAAAATGCCATGAAGTGATATGGATTTAAAAACATGAAATTATATTATACGCATTATAACAGTAAGTGATAACTCTTCATGAATTAGTGTCTGTCAAGGACGGTTAGGAGAGAATAAGTGTTTTAATTAATGAAATACTATCAAAGCAGACATTAATAAAAGGTAACAATGTCGGTGACAATATCAGCAATCTAGAGGCAGCCATTTTCTCTGCTGCTTTGCCATCCGTCAGGAAGTAAAAATTGCCAAACAAAATGGTTGCCTCCGGTCTGCTTAACAAAACAAAACAAGCCAAAATACCCGTCTGTTGATACGTTTGGTAATGTTATATTTTACTAACCGTACGACTTCACCATTCTATCTACTTGACGTTATCGGTGAAAAGTTACATCTTTATTGTGGTTATTGTTGTGTAGTCATATCTGAAAACCTTCAAAATGATCTCAGCTTTTTAACCCTTTAACGGTCAACTGAAATGCTACGTCAGCCCACTCACTAATGGTGGCAACCAAATGGTTCTAAAAACGTTCTCATGGAAACCAGGACTTTGCCAGCTGTTAAGCATATCCTGAATGAAGTCACCTACATTCAAGCAGGGATTACAGTGCTCAGATATCGTTAAACCGGAGTAGAATATAATGGACACAGCTCCAGATTAAGTGACACAAAAAAGAGCTCACGGGTATATGAATATCCCAGATTTTCTTTCCTGGTCGATCTAAACTGATGAAAATATTTCTTTTGTGCCCGTAATCTGTTACCGGTTTGGCTCGCTAAGCTTGGCTAGCAGAGACAATGTGATAGTTTACTAATTAGAGTGGCTGATTTTTTTGCCCGTTCGATGATTGAAGCTGCAACTTCTTGCGCATTAATGTCTTCCAGGCCCCTTCAGCAAATTTAATTGCAGACAGAAACAGAAGTGGGTCAAGGCTGAGATGTGGCGAGGTGTTATGTTGTCCTGTGGATAAATAATTAAGGCAAGGTGCCATCTGTCAATTCACAGCAGATGATTCATTTAGACTTTGTCTAAAAATCAAAGTTTTTACAGCCATTGGCATGCCTGGGCTTTGGGAACAGCTAGAGACCTGTCTCGAAATGTTTTAGAAAGTAAGCTCTAGATCTGTTACATTAAATCTGACGGAACACCGAAAAAGAAAAAAAACAACTCATAACCCATTAAATTTTAACAATTCTGAAAAATCAGGCCTTTTGTTAAATTCCGTTTTTCTGATAATCCTTAATAATATACGACTGATTGCAATTTTAGTATGTAGACTATCTGTACATTTATTGTTACAATGTAGATAAAATGTATAAAAACGGATAAAAATCATTCGACCCCTCTGGTCTGCTCGGTTTTCCTGATGTAAACACTCAAACCTTAATCAGTTTTTGTTATCGTCTTAGCTTCAGGATGACCACATGCCTATCCTCACTGTATTAGCCTCTAGCGCTTCTGCTGGGAGTCCGTTCCATTTGTCCACCACCTTTTGGTAAAGTAAAAATGCATTTTCTGGAAAAAAAATTATAATTGATGAAAACATAAGCTTAAAGGATTTAGTAGTTCTCAAAATGTATCAGACAGGAAGAATGAAGCCTACAGTAGGTGACGGTCTGGCTCAACAGGTGATTGCCTTGAGTATGACTGGTGGATAGAGTAAATATTTGAGGATTTTTGATAGATTATTTTCAGAAAATTATATTTTTTGCGAGTATCTCATTGCGACAGTATCTCTTGGATATTAGACTGCAAGAACATTATGAGCTCATGCCTCTTAATGATTAAGAATCAATTATTTGTTGGTCAACCACATTATGACCAAAACAAACCTCATGCAAGTTCTGTTTCAGGTCAGCGGCGGTCATTCCGGCCCTTGGGCCAGGTCCTCAAATTTATTGAGGAAGGGCTTTCAAAAAGTTATTGTTTGTGGACATCTCGTGGCTCTCTGAACAAATATCAGGAGAGATGTGAGCGCATCCCCATAGCCAACGGAACATCCTCGACGTCAAACAAAACAGTCGATTCATCAAAGACAGAAAATTTTCGCTCTTATTATTATTTTTTTTAACCGTTTCAGACATAAGGTGGCAACAAGACACCGCGCTCTCCTGGAACATAAAACGAGCATGAATAAGGGAATTGTGCCATGAAAGTTGTGAAACACTCAAGTGATTTATATAACACGATCGTGACCTTGCAAGAAAATAGCAACGGTCCATGTCATAACATTGAAACACCTTCTCTTCTCTCTCTGCCGCAAGAGCCGGACCTTTAATTGCCGCGAGGGCCACGCTGGAAGACCTGGTCCATCTCCCCGTGACAGTGATCAAGCCGCTTTTATTTCCTGATAATTACAAATTGCCGAATTACGCCGTAACCTCTTGAGGTTATGGGTTAATTGTGCGAATAAACGCTCTATAAACACTGGAGTGTTTAAAAATAAATGTGAGTTATTACATAAAGCAGAACCCTAACCCTTCCAAGCTGTAAATTACATATGTCAGGGAAACTTGTGCGCTGAATGCCCCTTGTTTCATCTCTATCAAATAGTTTAAGCAGTGATGATGTCACATAGTTAATAAATAAAATAAAAACTCACTGCTTTTGGGTTTTTATATAAATATTTTGAAACTAGCATGTAGAGCATCAGGACTCCATGTGCACATTACCTTTAAACGATTGTCTTAAGCTAACGATGATCAAGTCTATCATCTCGGAGTAGAAACAAGGCATATTGCGTATGGAGTCCATTATTTTCTGCAGTCTAAGCTCACATGACGTTTCATTTTACTCAGATGGTGGTAGCTCAATGGAACGGCCTCCCATCAGAAGTGGTAGAGGCTAATTCAGTAAGTGAACTTAAACATGCATAAGGCATCCTGAGTCTAAGACAAGACCAAGGACTCGTTAAGGTCTGAGTCTAAATTACTTTAGAAAAGCAGAGTAGATGGGTCAAATTGATCTAATCTGCCATCAGACTGATCTAATACCCCCAAGGATCACATCACTAGTACCCCAATGAACTTGGCAGTAACCGCCATCAATACCGGCATAGCGCCCGCAGCGAAGGGCAGGCAGTACAGACCGAAGATGGCTTCTGCTCCTTTAATTAAATCATGTTTTAATAATATTAATATCACTAATAAGCTTAGACTGTATGTTTAGCTGAAATGCACTTCTTATGTCAACAATAACGGAATATGGCATTATCATTCAGGAAAAATTTCTATTTCGGGCAGGTAATTTTAACATTCTAGCACTCGCCGACTCTCCCGAGATAATTATTGCAAACTTTTCAGATTTCAAGCACTAATAATAAATTGGGCAATTTACTCCTATCCAAAATTAAATAAGGGCAGATATTTCTGGCTTTGTCATTTCCATCAACAATAAGTTTAGAACGAGAAACAAATTGTGGAAGTAAAAACAAAACAAAAAATAATAATAATAAAAAAAATATTGGTGAAAAGCATTTGCAAAAAAAAAAAAAAGTGGGGGGGTGCTGATAAGTGACAAATAGCTGAAAGCAAAAAAATTGGTATTCTAATTTTCATGACAAATAACTACATCAAATAACTGCTGTCACACTGCATAATTTACAGCAAAGATTATTGCAATGTGCCTGATTTATGTATTCATTATGACTTAGAGTGCACTTAAGTGTATCATTATAATTGTTCTTACATGATAATCGCACAACTCAATTCGGAATACAAGAAGACACATAACTTGTCTATAATAAGGTAATAAATATACGCCGGTAGGCTGGTACTTTCCAATGTGCAAATGAAGAATGAAAGTGCCAGAGGCTTTTGAAACGGGAGTATTGGACAGGTGCTGATTGGCTAGCTTTTACCTGTCTTATTAACCACAGGGCATTCGAAATTGTTCATTTAAAGAAAAAAAAAGTTTCTAATCATATTTTCCTCTAAACACAACATTAAAGGCAAACATTTTTAACCCTCAATCCCGTGATATTGCTACAGTCTAGATAGGCAGGATATTTCAGAGGAATTTATGGTTTTCCAATAAGCCGGGAAGCCATTTTTCTCTATGATGTTTATGTAGACAAATCATTGGTCTCCGATTATTTGTATAGCATTGTAATTATGAAACAAGATTGGGCAATTTAATGGAAATTTACAGTCTATCACGTGTTGCCATTATGCATAATTCCTCATTTTAATTAGTCTCAAATACCAGGTGTATTATATATATATATATATATTAAATTATATATGGGTTAAATATTGATTTAACCCATGTGCAGATGGTACATATACACACCAAAAATAGTGTAGCATCTTAATTGTTTCAAAAAGCCAAGATCTTGGCTTAAATTAAGATTAAAATGAAAAAAAAAAGATTGTTTGAAGCCAAGTTATTGTTGACTGCTAAAATTCTAGGCATGTACTGGTGATTTCATTATCCTTTATGAATGATATCTTTATAGACTATAAATCACTCTTAGTGCTACTTCTAAGTGTATAACTGGATTCTTAATGACCACACAAGACCTAGAAAATGGACATTTGTTTTTTGATGTCACCTTAACACACAGAAGGAGGAGCTTGCTAAGACGTGCAGGGGGTGTCTGCAAAACGGATAGTTATTCGTAGCCCGAGATCTTTAAGGTTTATTGCGTTTGTGGTTGCTTGACGGAATGGATGGAGTTTTGCTTGGTATCATAGCATTTATCACTTTATATCTCTTTATTTCTGCTACGTAGATAGCCCACTCTTGCTATGGCACAAGAAACCAAAGGCCCTTTCTTGGTAGAGAATGGAGATCTGTACGTCTTTGTCTAAGAGACCCCTCCAGTAGATCATCAGGAATGCTTGTGACTGGGAACATAACTACTGGAGGAGGAGGCAGCATTAATCAGGTTTTCTACTTCTTTAGGCAAGGGAATGGGAATCTCTTGATGTATGGGTCAACTGGTTCTAAACAGTTGTCAGAACCCAGGATTCTATGGTCTATATCTATAAAAATCAGTTCCTTGGGAAAGCGCAATAGGAGTCATAGGAAGGAGAAATGGACGGGGAGTGTGGCGTGCCTAAACATTGCTCCTGTGACCTGCAGATTTTATGCAGGGACCTGGAGACCTGCGTATGACCTTCCCATTCTATGAGCGCAAGTAAAGGATCAGTTAAATTATTCTGCGTTAGTAGAATGACTTAGTACCCTGCATACTCCCCAGTTATCTGATATCATCATCGAGGCTTCTTAAAGCAAAGTTAGAACATCTACCAGCGGAAACCTTGGTTTCTGATCTGAGAAATTGAAATTTCTCATTTTGTGACCTTGAATAAAGCATCGCAGCTCAAACTGTGTTCTTCTCCTCTTGTAATTATTTTCCTGAAAATGATCATATTTGGAATTATATAGACTAAATACCTTGTAGTAATACCCAGGCTGTGAATTTCTTCCAGCAGTTGGTGTATAGCCGTACTTACCTCTGACAGGGAAAATGGAGAATTGTTGTAATTGATTCATTTTAACCTTCAGAATGTTCCCACCTTTTCATTCCGAAGCCACATGTGATTGCAAGTGAATTGTTTCATGCTTACCTATTTTTTTTTTCACTATGACCTTTTTATGTTTTAGGAACATGTATAGATCTTTAGCTTGTAAGGGGATAGTATAGTCATTTTATTTTGAAGTTGATTTTGTATAATAATATGTATTTCTTGTATTGTTTTGGATGTTTAATAACTATTTACTTGGACGGATAATGCTATATATATATACCATATTTTTACTTATTTTATTCGGAAAACATCGACATCAAGTCGTTTTACTTAGCAGTCTTATTTTTTTTTAAATGCTTGAGTCTTAAAGTTTTTATTCCTTATGCGATGAGACAGAAGAACCTAAACCTGAATAATATTTATGGTGTTTTCCTCAGAAAACCTTCTTTATGACAATGTAGTGCCTCATAATTCCAATGTCATCAAATCACATCTTATTTCAGAAAGTCTGTTCCTAAAGTCATCTCTTCAAATTACCATGCCTTGGCTAAACAATGAATCGTTTTATTTGTTCCTATTGTACGTTGGCAGACAATGTGAGAGTACACCTTTCATAGCGTTAATTGGAATGACTTGTTAGAGCTGAACTAGACCTGAATTAACACCAGTCGGATCTGCCCCTTCTCTAAATGTAATGACTTCTCTGATGCTCGTAGACACGTCCTTGAACTTTTTTCCCCATTAAATACTGAAATAATTATTTGTATAAAAGGTTCCACGTTGCCTAAGAGAGATTATAGCATTTACAAATTTTCTAACAGAAACTCACAGACGTTTTGGCATCACCTCGATGCCATTACCTGCTGCTCTTCGGGAGATCTCCTTGCGTAAAGTGACTTGAATATGTTATGTGAAGGTTAATGGACGTTCGGTTAGAGATAAGATTACAGGCAAATATACCGGTCTTTCCAAAGCCCATTTTATTTAATATTGTCACCTCTTACTTGTTTCTATTCACTCACATATATGATCTATACATTGTTTTATTTGCATACAGAATCATGGAACAGATTGGCAGGCTTATGATTTTAAACCCTGATAATATAAGCCACAAAGGCAATATAAACACAAATGTATTATTCGGCCCCCCCAAAAAATTTCCATGCATCCAGCCAAATGAGTCTATTTTTCTATTATTTTTT